>CM019181.2:6234681-6263926 GCA_009739505.2 Apolygus lucorum | reverse complement strand
AAAATTTGGACTTCAAAACCGAAAAGAGTAGGGCAAAAAATGGAGGATTACGAGAAGATCTCATTTTGGAAAACATTGGAGATGAGTCAATTTTCTATAAATCGACAGTGCAATACTAATACATTATTTTGGTATTCGTGAAATACAAAAATACTCATCAAACAAAAAAGATTTATTCCAAGGAAGTTTTGTTCGAAAGAGCGTAGAATAAACTCATCATTTATCGGCGAGGCGGGAGCAAGATGGGGCACCGCAGGGGGCGTACCGAAAACACCGCACCGCCTTCCTTATAGTATTGATCAGGTGGTAAACCACCTTGGTCGTTCTAGGGTCGCGTCTCCCACTGAAAAACTGTAGTATCTACCACACTAGACACTTCTCAGTTATGGACAATAATAGGTTTAGTAAAAAATGTAGATTTCATACATGGTGTACGTACATGACAGCTGTGACATTTGGAAGATTAGGATCATGTATTGATGATGTAAATTACTATATAAATTGGGAGGATGTTCAGAAGTTTAACAGACTAAATAACATGTACCAGTGTAAGATGTTTACAGGTGAACATACGATTCTTAAATCACTTGAACAGAGCTATGGTGTATTAAACAGGTTGTTATGTACTTGTAATGTAATACGAAGCTCGAATAAAGTAAGGAGGGGCGGCCATGATGTGGAACCTCGAGTGTGAAATAAGGATTTTCTGAGCCCAGCTCACTCTCCTGCACTCTCTTGAAGGAGTCGGGAAGTAAAAGGAGAATAAGGAGATGGAAGAGATGAAAGTTAAGAAAGTTTTCGTAAAAGGAGGAGGAAGAAGGAGGCGAGGCGATGGCGAAAGAAATGGGAGGAGTCTTTAGGGGAGGACCGAGGCAGGAGTCTGCAGGCAGACCAAGAATCAATCTGAGTCCTCGTGGCCTACTGAACTACAACTCCCAAGGCTTCTGCTCTTCCAATTATTTCCAGTGTTTTTCACGAGTATTTTTTCAAATTGCACCATTATCACAAACTCAAAATTCACATAATTATAAACGATTAGAAAGTTACAAATATGTACTAGCCCCGAATCATCTGCACTTAGATATGTTTAAATCAAAACTAAACTAAAATCTAAACAACATTAAGACTAAGTGTCCCAGGATTAGTTTCCGACTCTGCCATCACGGAGAGTCTTGAAATCATCATTTGATTTAACATTTTTTAAATGATAGAAATCTTGGAATCGAAATCTGTAAGAACCATTCTGTACGTTATGAGAGAATATTTTTGGTTGGTTTTGTTAGCAAAGTTTTGATAAATTTTGTCATTAATTTTGAGTAATAACAATTTAAATATACAGTTTTTTTAAATTGTATATTGAAGAATCCATCTTAACCAGCAAATACATAGTACAAGAGGCAAGTGACTAAAATATCTAGTGTAAAACAATACAAATTATTACAAAAAAGTTTATTATTTTTCTGTATAGATCACTCGTCTACAAAGATCACAGCTTTAATTTTTGTAACCTACCAACCATAGGTACTTACTACATACTTCACAACTTCACAATTGGAAGATATAAACAACAAACTCGATTCGAATAAATAGGGAAAAGCTACAACTCGAAGAAACGAATAGCGATAGCATTTTGGTTAGCTAAATTTCAACGGAGATTAGACCTCTTTGGTGATTCACACTCGCGATTCTGATTTATCGTAAGTCCAACCCTTAAGTTCTAGTATGGAACGAACGGTTTTACAAAGCTCCGGATTATCTCTAAAAATTCAATATTATTTCAAATTGGTGACAAAACAATAGCTTAATTTCGAGAGTTTTCGAACTAGGGAACTCTTGAAAATTTCAACCCTTAATTTTTACCCCTTAGAAGTGACTGTCACCATCCCAAAGCTTCGGGGCACAACTAGACCCCAAATGGAGCCCATGTGCCAAATTTCATCAAAATCGGTCTATGGGAACTAAGGATAGTTCCGCGTACGGCGGACGGGCGGCCAAATTTTGGTTTATTATTTTCAATAATGAACCTTTGGAATCGACCAAGAAAATTTTTTTTCTATAACCCCCTCAAAATTTGTTGGTTTACGTTTCAAGGTACGTAGAATCCAAAAATCGAATAAAAATTTGGCCGTCCGTCCGCCGTACGCGGAACTATCCTTTGTTCCCATAGACCGATTTTGATGAAATTTGACACATGGGCTCCATTTGGGGTCTAGTTGTGCCCCGAAGATTTTGGTTGATGTAGGTCACTTCCAAGGGTTCAAAAATGAATTTTGAAATTTTGAAAACGCCCTAACTCAAAAAATTCTGATATAAAAGAATTGTTTTTCCTTCAATTTAAGATTCTATAGAATTTTTTGAGACCACGCGGAGCTCTGTAGGACAAACCGTTCGCTCCCTACGAGAATTTAAGGGTTTTACGTACGATAAATCAGAAACACGAGTGTGAATCGCGAAAGAGGCCTAATCTCCGTTCAAAGTTTAGCTGACCGAAATGCGATCGATGTTTTTCTTCATGTTGGATGGTTGATGGCTTTGCAGACGATTGGTCAATATAGAAAAATAATAAATCATTGTGTAATAATTTTCAGCGTTTTTTACTTTTTTTCCAACAAGAGTCTGTATCACAATTTTTCAAAATTCAATTATTCAAAAAAAATTTTATACGCCAGATTTTTTTGTAGTCCACGGTAGTTTCCGGTGATGCGAATCCATTTTATTTTTTGTTTAATTAGGCGCATTCAACCTTATTTGGTCATGGGCGCCAATCACTTTTGGCAATTGAATATTAAAAATCAGATACGAATAAAAACTCATTATTTCCACTCATTATTTTCGTGGAAATAGACAAAATTCTACTCAACTCCGTTTTTATTAAAAATCAGGTTAAAGTTCGTTATACAATAACAAAGTTTTAATTTTCTCAAAAATAATTTGCGGGTGTGTTGAATCATTTCCATCAATGTGGTGATCAATTTAGAAAAATAATAAACCATTGTGTAATAATTTGCAGCGTTTTATTAGATTTTTGGATTTTACGTACCTTGAAACGTAAACCAACAAATTTGGAGGGGGTTAAATTTATTTTTCTTGGTCGATTCCAAAGGTTAATTATTGAAAATAATGAATCAAAAACGCTGAAAATTATTACACAATGGATTATTGTTTTTTATTTCTCTATGTAGATCACTTGTCTGCAAAGCCACCAACCATCCAACATGAAGGAAAACATCGATCGCATTTCGGTCAGCTTTAATTTGAACGGAGATTAGGCCTCTTTTGCGATTCACACTCGTGTTTCTGATTTATCGTACGTCCAAACTTTAAATTCTCGTAGTGAACGAACTGTTTGTCCTACAGAGCTCCGCGTGGTCTCAAAAAATTCTAAAAATTCTATAAAATCTCAAATTGAAGGAAAAACAATACCTTCATATCAAAATTTTTTAAGTTAGGGCGTTTTCAAAATTTCAAAATTCATTTTTGAAACCTTAGAAGTAACCTACATCAACCAAAATCTTCGGGGCACAACTAGACCCCAAATGGAGCCTACATGCCAAATTTCATCAAAATCAGTCAATGCAGTCAAGGCATCAGTCAAGTGGCAAAAGTGTCGCATACGGCGGACGGACGGCCAAATTTTTATTCGATTTTTGTATTCTGCGTACCTTGAAACGTAAACCATCAAATTTTGATGGGGTAAAAAATTTTTTTTCTTGGTCGATTCCAAAGGTTCATTATTGAAAATAATAAACCAAAATCTGAATGGAACAGCTAAACTTCTTCCACGCAACGAAATTATAGTTTAACTGTGAATATCAAGTGACGTGACAAATTGGTCTATTGAGACCAATCACCATGTATTCCTGAATACACTAAGCTGGAGGAGAGCTGACGTAAGGAACTGAGCCCCACCTGAATCCAGGTGTTGCGAGGGAGCTCACCAGAATTCTTATGATACTTGTCAGGCTTTAGACGTCTCGGAGAAAAATTCGAGGGGCGTGAAGAAGTTGGGGAGATCTCCGCAAGGAGGCGCGAGCCGTAAGAAAACCTAACGTCTTGGAAGGTGCGTCGGTAAAGGCGTGTCCGACCTGTTGTCAGAAGTCGGCGAAAGAGCGCAGCACCGCTCGATAAGGGTAAAAACTTCCTTGAGGAAAGTGTCGCCTTCAGTTGGAAGAAAAAGGAAGTTTTCAAGGATGGAAAGAGAAAAGGGTGGAGGGCGAAGGCGGGAAAATGAAATGAAAGGAAGACGCCGACAGAGCAACAGGTGGTGTCGGATCGAGTCTCCCGCCAACGTCGTCAAACAGCTGTCTGTCGGCTATCAAACTCTCAACTTAAGGGTGTACTGTATAGGTATAGCACTTACAAATTTAATTCAACCTTTTACAAAAATTCATATCAACCTTTTACGAATTCAATTCATCCTTTTACACATTATAATATAATGTGTAAAAGGATGAATTGAATTCGTACTGAAAATGAATGAATATTATTCAACTTTTTTATTTTACTATTTCTATTAAATCTTTTTACAAATTTAATTCATCTCAACCCTCCAACAGATATTGTTAGATAAATTCAGTACCTAATATCGTCTTGCCCATTCAGATCAAATGGCAAATTTCTATCCCTTGAGGTTTATTAAATATTGTCAATGATGAGCCTTTAGGATCGGCCGAGAAAACAATTGTAACCCCCCTCCCCCATCAAAATTTGTTGGTTTCCGTTTCAAGGTACGTAGAAACCAACAATCGAATGAAAATTTGGCAGTCCGTCCGCCATACGCGGCACTCTTCTTAGTTCCCATGGACCGATTTTGATGACATTTGGTATATGGGCTCCATTTGATGTCTAGTTGTGCACCGAAGCTTTCGATGGTTGACGTAGGTCACTTCTAAGGTTTGGGAAGTAAGGGCTGATGTTTTGAAAAGCTCTACCTCAAAAAATGTCGATATAAATGTAAACAATACATCCATCAATTTTAGATAGTAATCAAGTTTTAGAATCGAATGTGACCACCCAGAGCTCTGTAGGACTAACTTCGCTCCCCATGAGAACTTAAGGGTTGAACTTACCATGAATCAGACACACGAGTGTGAATCGCAAAAGAGGCCTAATCGCCGTTCAAAATTGGATCGGTGTTCGTTTCTTTGAGTTGAGAATCGAATACAAAAGCTTCCGTCCGTCCACCGTAGGCGGGACTTTTTCCAGTTACTATGGACCGATTCGGATGAAATTTTCTGATGAAAATTTTCTACTCAGTCAAATACCAGCCATAAGAGCTAATAGGGTAGGGGCGGCAAACACACAACTCTTTGAAGGAGGAACGATTCTCCAGCAACAAAATGGGACATCAAGAATCGACCGTCGAATTGCCAGGGCACAACGTCTCCATCAAACTACAGATGGAGCTGAACTGGTAAAATCACGCGATAATGGAGCTAGCACGGCATGGATCAGGAACCCTTCAGCGAAACTGTGGGGATGGAGGTCGTTGGGTATGGTGAAAGTCCATTCTGGTTCTCTACCAACAGGAGTGAGGAGGACAAGAGGCGTACCGGCAGCAGCTATCCATGCCGAATGGGATGTCAAACACCCGAAACAGCCTCGCGTGTGCTCCAGATTTGCCCAGCCGTGGTAAGACCCAGGTGTGCCCGTCACAATTCTGCCCTGAACCCACTGGAAGCCTACGCTCGCCGTCAAGGATGGCCAGTATGGCTAGAGCCACACTTTACCCTGGAACAGCGAGGTTATCGTCCAGACCTCTTGGTGGTAACACCAAGAGGAGCCTTCATTATTGATGTCTCAGTGGTCTCTGGCTCCGGCCAGAGATCACTCGCAGACATTAATGCTTCCAAAATTCGAAAATATGAAGTTGACGCATTACTAGATGCTGCAGCAGCACTTGCAAACATTCAGCGAAACCAACTAAAGGTGATTGGAGCAACGATCACCTGGAGAGGGATATGGCATGGCAAGTCTGCCAAGGATATGATTCGGGCTGGTTACCCACTGTTTATCCTGGAGTGGATGACCACCCGAGTCCTAACAGGAGGATCATTCATCTGGTCTAAATTCAGGGCTACGGCCACGCGACGGCGTGCCACGGCTCGAGCAAGTGGGTCCCATGGGACTTGGAACTGAACTCGAACCCCATGGGGAGGAGCAGCATAGCCAGAAGAGGCACAATCCTCCCTCCATCATTTGTGGGATAAGGTGATTCAACCTTGTCCCTCACCCCAATGTCCGAGGTCGGATCTCGGACCCTGATACCAAGCAGCCAGATGGACATGACTGCTGAGTGCTTAAAGTGCTGATATAATGCTGTGATGTAAATATTTATGTACAATACCATCAATTGTTGCGGTGAAGTATTTTTTCCAAATATAAATTGTTAATGGTATATGGGCTCCATTTGGGGTCTAGTTGGGCCCCGAAGCTTTTGGTTGTTGGCAGTCACTTCTAAGGTGTGAAAATTAAGGGTTGAAATTTTCAAGAGTGCCCTAGCTCGAAAACTCTCGAATTAAAGGTATTGCTTTTTCACCAATTTCAAATAGTGTTGAATTTAAATGTATTTTTTTAGACCACCCGGAGCTCGGTAGGACAAACCGTTCCTAAGGGTTGAACTTACGATAAATCAGAAATACGGGTGTGAATCGCTTTTTTTTTTTTTTTTTTTCTTTATTAAGGCACATGCAACCTTTAAGTGGTCATTGGCTCCAAATTAAATGGTTACAACAAATTATTGATTAACAATTGAGAAAGTGAGAAAAACAAAAGCTATTAAAGTTTATAGAATAGTGATAAAGTTCTCAATTTATCAAAAATAACGTCCAACCAAGGTGAATTGTTGCCCAGGAGCTCTTCTAAATTCTTCGGAGTTTCGGGTGGGAGGTTGTTAAAAATTTGGCAATCAGTCAGCAAGTGAGTTACAGTCAGAGGGCATATACAGGTTGAGCAGTTGGGGGGAGGTGTTGCTTCTCGTTCCATGAGGTGGCCATGCGTTAGACGGGTATGTCCTATCCGGAGGCGAGTGTGTGTAATAATTTGCGTGTGAATCGCAAATATGCCTAATCTCCGTTCAAATTTCAGCTGGTCAAAGTGCGATGTTGTTCGTTTCTTTAATAAATCTTTAATATTTTGCGGTTTCCCTTTATACCCAAAATCTATTCTCATTTCATTTCGAACCTCATATACGATTAAAGAGTTAATCGATATAAAACACACTCCGTTTTGTTATTGAACCATACCCAATTCATATCTATATTATAATTATTTAATTGATAAAATAAAATAATATTTTGAATCATTGGGTAGAAATACGAGCTGGTTATTCCATCAGAATATTTCCAACTCTATTTCATGGTAGCAGAGCGTGGTTCCCAGTCTAGGAGAGTAGTGGCGCCTCCTCAGGCTTATTCGTGAAGACTTGAATAGACTTGATTGTGAAGTATGTATGAGGTAGATAGGTAGTAACTATGAATGCCGTGTTCTGTGCAGACGAGTGATCTACATAGAAAAATAAGAAACGTGTGTGTAATAATTTGCAGCGTTTTCGAACTGAATGTAAAGCGTTTATTTTTTTCAAATAAACTTGATTGTGAAGTAGATATGTGGTAGGTAGGTAGTATCAGATACTACATAGATTCTATGGTTGGTGAAAATGGCAAAGCCGTGTTCTTTTCAGACTAGTGATCTATATAGAAAAATAATAATCTTCGTGTTACAATTTGCAGCGTTTTTCACTTTTTAGTATGCGCTTTCCTGAACTGCCAAATGACACGTGCGAAATGGATCGCTGCTTCGTGCGGTGCCTCCGTTCGTCGCATTCGAACCAAACGGTCTGTTCGGAGAGGCACTCCGGAACCAGTTTGGAACCGAAAAGGGGAGGGGATAGAGGCGAACGGACTCCTCCGAATTCCTCCGGGCTCCTTCAAACCCCTCCGAACCGTTCAGGACTGCCTCTCCGAACTGACCAAAAGAAAGCAACGCACGAGGCAGTATTTTAACATGTTTAATGTTTTAGGGCTGGGGGTCATTCTGTGAATTCCGACACGCAAATCTGCAACGTTTTTTTTCTTAGTTACCACGGACCGATTTCTTAGTTACCACGTTATATCGGCTCCATTTGGGGTCTAGTTGTACCAAGATGGTCACTGATCAGCTGAGTGAGCTCCAAGGCCATTTTCTCTCCTGTTGAACGCAGGAAGCTGAAATTTGAGAAGCAGGGTCAATGGAGAATGCTGAAGGCGCCTGAGTGGTCACTGATCAGCTGAGTGATCGGCAATCTAATTTCTCCCTTGCGAGGGAAAAACATTAAACATGATTTAATGTTTTTCCCTCGCAAGGGAGAAATTGAACAGAGAGTTTTATTCAGTTTTCTTCATGTTGGATGGTCGGTGGCTTTGCAGACGAGTGATCAATATAGAAAAATAATAAACCATTGTGTGATAATTTGCAGCGTTTTTCAGATAAGCAGTACTGCAAGCTGCAGCACCCTTTTTTGCCACGCCTCGCCCCGTTTGCCTCGTGCGCTGCCTCTTACCAGTGTGTACCCGGCTTTACACGTTCCGTCTAGCATGCAACGTTTTATCGTTCAGACAAGAAGGCAGTAGAGATTTATCGCCTTATGAGGTTTTTGTCGCCTCCTGAAGCTCAAGGAAATTCGAGAACGGAGGAGTTCCGAATCGCACCTCGCGTGGTGTGAGGTGCGATATGGGGAGAAAACGATGGAAACTGACGGGCGACAAAGGGGGGCGGGAGGGGCTCGTTGCGTTTTCCCGCAGTCTTACCGACCGCCCCCACCGCACCCTCGCGGCCTCTTCGACAGAACCGCAATGTAACCCGTCGGACCACCGACTTCCCGCGGTCTCCCCTAGCGGGCTGGGGAGGTTCCGTCGGCTGTAGTCAACGGCCGGATTACGGCACCAACTGGGCCGGATGTTAACAGATTATGACACTATCATCACCCGCCAGCAACCGCCGTTCTGTACTTGATACTCTACCTACGTGCAACCACTGGCGCAACCTTCCTACGTGAAAAACGTCCTTCCAAACTTTCAGCGAATTTTGGAAGAAAGTGAAGAAACTATTGCAATGAACCCAAAATTTTTAGCGTGTGCACTTTTTTAAAATTTTGTTTTTAAGTGTACCAAGGTAGCAGAACCATTGTTTTCACTTTTCAAGGTTAAAAAAAAGTTCACCAAAATCGAAATTTCTTCACTCGTTTTACGTTTCAGACCTTCCTGATCAATTCTTTTTCGTGTCTGTCTGTCTGTCTGTGTGTTTTGACAGCACGTAGAATACGTCTTATAAAACTAATGGTGAAACCAATCTAAGCAAATTCCCGTTTTCGTAAAAATTTAACTGTTAGCGCCAAAAGGATTCTCTTCCTGACATCAAGCGTTAATTTTTCCGAGCTTGCTAGTCTTCTTCCCAACTGACCCTTCTACTCTGGACGCTGACCAGGCTACATGTCAGTCCCTTATATTTGCGTTTCACACCTTTTTTTAGGACGTCCCACAGTAAGACTTGGGCGTCCCTATGGATCGATCTGGAGTGAAGGAGGACAACATTCAACAGAAAAAAAGCACTCAGTAATCCGTTTAGACCATTCTGAATCCAAATCTGCGAAAAAAACCATAGGTGTATGTCTGTTTGTGTGTGTGTGACAAAATTTTGTGTCGTCTGCACAGGCCTTAGTTCTCAACCGATTTTCCTGGTTCTTTTCTTGTTCGACGCGGAAAACTATCTAGTTGTGCACTACGTCGCTGGAATTTTGAATTTTGCCTTTTAAGAGGGGGAAAGGGGGGGTTAATGCTCAAAAAACGTGCGTTTTTGGGCATAATATTGTGTCGTCTGCACAGGCCTTAGTTCTCAACCGATTTTCGTGGTTCTTTTTTTGTTCGACGCAGAAAACTATCTAGTTGTGCACTACGGCGCCGGAATTTCGAATTTTGCTTTTTAAGGGGGGAAAGGGGGGGTTGATGCTTAAAAAAACATACGTTTGCGGGGGTAATCTTGTAAAATCTGCCCTGGCGTCAATTTCCAACCGATTTACGTGTTTCTTTTTTTGTTGACTCAAATAACTTCCGAGTTGTACATGATTTCACCAGAGTACCAAAATTCGCAAGGGGAGGGGATGGGTGGGGGATGATATTCATAAAATATCCGATTTTTCAATATTTCGGTTCCTTTACTGCTTACTAATTGTACCCAAGCTTTGAAATTGAGGAAAAATTCTCATTATACCTCCGGATTTTCATGAATTATTCTCTGTACCACCATGGAACTAATATTGGTGCCACCATGTGCCAGGACACCATAAACCGCATATTTCGTGGGGTTTTTTTGTGTTTCACCTTGAATACGGACGTGAACCTCGACGGACTGTCTATTAAAACTAACAGATGAAACTTCAATGTTAAGACGTATTTCCGCTTTGGTGCCAGACCGGCGAGTGAAACAGTTTTATCGCTTACCAACTGGTTAAACTGATCTAATGCTTATCCAATGGGACGTCCCCTGGAATGCATGCATTACTAAACAATATGTTTCTTGAATATTTTCAATTACCGGCCACTGGAAGTATACGAGGGTCAGGTGGAGTTAAATGTTTTTCGATTTTGTAACAGTTCTGAGGAGGTGTTCCACGAACTTACGCGAGGACACTCCCCTGGATGGAATATGGAAGAGAGGAGGACCTTGCTGACTTCAGAGATCTGTTTGTGAAGTACCACGACAACGGGATGAGGTGGATCTCGGAGAAGAAAACCTCGATTTGATGTTGTATTATTCTATTCCAGTATATTATTTTTCCGCCTCGTACGTTATTTCTTGTACCTTTGCCCTATCTGAATCTAAGGAATTCAGTTATGGGGCTGTGCCAAAAAAACAAACTAACAAAACCAAAACCTCCCAAAATAAAATACTAAGAAGTATAGTGGTACTTTGGTACATCAGAAACGATGATATTCATCGAGACTTGAGAATGGAAACAGTCCACGAAATTATCGCAAGGTACTCAAGGAGGCACGAACGCGCCTCAACAATCATGAGTACCCGGAAATGCACTACCGTGTTGGTTAACGAAGATGAACTCGAACGAAAATAAAAATCAAATTATTACTCAAAGGTTTGTAATTGTTCTATATACATGGTGTCGCAAGATTTGTTCCTCCCCCCCCCCCTAAAATCGCCCTGATAGTGGTGGAAAAAAAATAATTTTTTAAAAATCTTCATGATTTTTCCCAAGCATCTCAAATATGATCACGGTGCGCATTGCACCAACTTTGTTATCTCAAATAAGAACCCCTATTTTGGTTTATTATTTTCAGTAATGAACCTTTGGAATCGACCTAGAAAAAAAAATTTTAACACCCCCTCAAAATTGTACGTAGGTACGATAAATCAGAAACACGAGTGTG
Organism: Apolygus lucorum; assembly: GCA_009739505.2. Classification (NCBI taxonomy): domain Eukaryota; kingdom Metazoa; phylum Arthropoda; class Insecta; order Hemiptera; family Miridae; genus Apolygus; species Apolygus lucorum. The sequence goes on along the minus strand of CM019181.2, from coordinate 6,252,506 downwards.
AATCACAAAAGAGGCCTAATCTCCGTTCAAATTTCAGCTGACCGAAATGCAATCGATGTTTTTCTTCATGTTGGATGGTTGGTGGCTTTGCAGACGAGTAATCAATATAGAAAAATAATAAACCATTGTGTAATTATTTGCAGCGTTTTTATTACAGATTTGGATTTTACGCAAAATTTCATGAATGTTAGACCCGTCAGCCGATTTTTTTGGTTGCGCACAACCCATCCAGTGTGCGCGCAAACATGCGCAACCCCTGGATTGTGCCAAAATTTAGGTAAAGGTAAACCCCAAGTGTGATGCATCTTTTTTCATTAATTTTCGACGCTGAATCACGTGGTGGTATCCATTTTCGGATTTTACTAGAATTTTTCGAAACGGCGGCCGAAAATTAGGTGGGTTTTAATGGAAAATCGCTCTTTCTCCATCCTTATGAGTCACGACGCAATTTTAATTAGTTCGGGTGGCTAACCCCTGTAGATCACTCGTCTACAAAGAACTTCGCTTTGCCATTATCATCAACCATAGGTACTTCTTACCTACTGCATAGTACCAACTTAACAATCTAGTTTATTTGGAAGAATTAAACGCTTCACTCTCAGTTCGAAGCAACAGGGACTTCCTTCATGAGGAAACTTGATTACTGGTTGCTAAGGACGCAAAACTAAGCACAACTGGAAGAAATGAACAACGATAGCATGGACAGCTGAAATTTGAACGGAAACTAGGCCTCTTTTGCAATTCACACTTGTGTTTCTAATTTATCGAAAGTCCGACCCTTCAGTTCTCATAGGGAGCGAACATTTGAATAGAAAATCAATACTGTTTTAAATTGATTGAAAAACAATACCTTCATATCGAAATGTTTTGAGCTGGGGGGTTTTCAAATTTCCAACCATTATATTTCAACCCTTAGAAGTGACTGACATCAACCAAAAGCGTTGGGGCCCAACTAGACACCAAATGAAGCCCATATACAAAATTTCATCAAAATCGATCCATGGTAACTAAGGAAAGTGCCGCGTACGGCGGATGGACGGAAAATTTTTTATTCGATTTTCGGATTCTACGTTACCTTGATACGTAAACCAACAAATTTTGAGGGGGGGGGGGGGGTAAAAAATTTCTTGGTCGATTCCACTGAAATTAGCTAGTGCTGTTAAAGTGAAATTATAGCTCAGAGTTGTAGATGCCGTTATGAGAAAGGCCAGGTGGTTTAACTATAAATGGGATCTCAAAGAGTGCATAAAAATTAAAATTTTTTTAACGTGATTTATTGTTGCAACTGAATATTTAAAGATAGAGTCCATCTAGCAATACTACATATTATATTACATTATAATAATATGTATATGTAATATGTAATTATAATATGTAGTATTGCTAAATGTATATTTAAATATTCATATAGAATATTTTTAAATATTCAGTTGCAATAATAAATCACGTTGAAAAAAATTTTAATTTTTTTATCCTTATGTGAAGTATTACCTATGACTGTTGCCATTAAAAGCGCCCCAACACATTTTTCTTCGTATGCTTTTGTTTGTACATGTCTATCAACTCATAAGAATATTCCGAGCTTCTTAAAGTATGCAGGTAGTTTCTTCAAGATGAAGAGCTCCGCCCTCTTACACCTCCAGCAGTAGGCGTAGACTGCAGAAAACAAACTCGAACTGCTCGAGAGTCTGAGAGAAGGAGCCCTTTTCCGAAGATAACTAATTAGGAGTGGAGATGAGAATGAACGAGGTGGTGTTGCATAGAGAATGAAGGGAAGTAAGTTGGACGGAACCGCAATACTGCACCCCAGGGCCCCACCAAGATACCTTCTCCTTTCCTCCGCTAATTGAATCTTTTCTTAACTGCTCACTCGCTTTTCCTCCCCATATTAATTTATGGACCGAGTGAACAAGGAATTCTTCAACCACCTCATGCTCAACTTATTCATTTCCAGCACCACCGACGTGCTGAAACCAGCTTCAAAGCTAAGTGAACAAGAAATAATGGAGCCAGCATCTTCCATCACTTCATGTATCTTACTATTGTGTTTGTATAAGTCCCTAAACCAGGATAATAATCAGGTAATTCAGTGTCACCACTTGAGTCTTCTTTTTACTAGAAATTCATCCATCACATACTGGAAGCTCTCTTTTGATAAGAAACTTGAAGGTTTGAAATTATTTTGGAATTATTCCCTTTAAAATCGCTGCAAATTATCACACATTATGTTCATTTTGGTTTATTATTTTCAATTATAAACCTTTGGAATCGACCTAGAAAAAAAAAATTTTAACACCCCCTCAAAATTTGATGGTTTACGTTTCAAGGTACGTAGAATCCAAAAATCGAATAAAAATTTGGCCGTCCGTCCGCCGTACGCCGTACGCCGTACGCGGCACTTTTGCCACTTAGCATTGACCGATTTTGATGAAATTTGTAGGCTCCATTTGGGGTCTAGTTGTGCCCCGAAGCTTTTGGTTGATGTAGGTCACTTCTAAGGGTTCCAAAATCAATTTTGAAATTTTGAAAACGCCCTAACTCAAAAAATTTTGATATAAAGGTATTGTTTTTCCTTCAATTTAAGATTCTATAGAATTTTCAGAATTTTTTGAGACCACGCGGAGCTCTGTAGGACAAACTGTTCGTTCCCTACGAGAATTTAAAGTTTGGACGTACGATACATCAGAAACACGAGTGTGAATCGCAAAAGAGGCCTAATCCCCGTTCAAATTGTAGCTGACCGTAATGCGATCGATGTTTTTCTTCATGTTGGATGATTGGTGGCTTTGCAGACGAATGATCAATATAGAAAAATAATAAATCAGTGTGTAATAATTTGCATCGTTTTTACTCTTGTTTTCAATAGAAGTCTGTCAGTCTGTTTGTTTTTACTCTTGTTTTCAATAGAAGTCTGTCAATTTTCAGCTTATATGCAGTTTTTTGAGTGAGTATTCGGTTTTTTGTCGGTTCTACCATGCCTCGGGCAAACAAGTACAGTTGTTTCGGGGACTGTAATTCGGGTAGTCAGCCGGGTAGACGGGGGTTATCCTCCAAAATTACTTTTTCCCGTTCCTGTAGACTTCTGAACTTCCAAAACTACAGCATTTCGAAATATAGGAATCATCTTCGCGTTGTCTCCAATCTATCTGTTTACATCTAAAACCGTGTTTCCTCTAGCGAGATTGGTCGTAAGTGTGAGAAGAGGGTGTGAAATGCAAGGGGAATGATGGAAAGTTCGTCTCAATCGCCGACAATAGTAAGTACCTACAATCCTGTATCCATTTGTAGTAAGGAATGACGAACATTATAACACTTCTGGTATTAGTATATTCTAGTAGATTAATAAAACAAATCAGATTGGTACTTATCGTACTAACTTTCAAGTTATTTCAATCACTGAGTAGAAGAGAGAAGCGCCCTTATCATTCTGGCACACCAGACACTTCACCATTGTATCCAAAAAACGTCTGCCAAGTGGGTGTGGCACATAGCTTCCTCGTATCCATAACCCGATTATATAGATGATCCGATGCATAGTAGTTAATCTCAAAACACCGATCTCTAAGTACCTTTCACTACCCTCATAGAGGACCATCTGCACGCTAATCTGGACAATCCTAGAAAATTTAATCAAATTCGGATGAAAAATGTAAATGTTATGGCTGTTACAAGGATTTTAAGTATGCGCATGCGCAGAGGCTTCTGTAAATTTTAAGGCCTTGATTTTCATTGAGGACCATCTACAACCTAATCCGCGTAATCCCTGAAAATATCATCAAAATCAGGTAGAAAATGTGGAAGTTATGGCTGTTACAAGGAATTCACGTTTGCGCATGCGCAGCGGCTACTATCAGTCCGGGGGTGATGATCTTCATTGGGGACCATCTACAACCTAATCCGCATAATCCCTGAGAATTTCATCGAAATCGGGTAGAAAATGTGGAAGTTATGGCCGTTACAAGGAAATTAACGTTTGCGCATGCGCAGCGGCTACTATCAGTCCGAAGGTGATGATTTTCTTAGGGGACCATCTACAATCTAATCCGCATAATCCCTGAGAATTTCATTGAAATCGGGTAAAAAATGTGGAAGTTATGGCCGTTACAAGGAAATTCACGTTTGCGCATGCGCAGCGGCTACTATCAGTCCGAAGGTGATGATTTTCATAGGGGACCATCTAAATACTAATTTGTAACATCCCTGAAAATTTCATTGAAATCGGATGGAAAATGTGGAAGTTATGGCCGTTACAAGGAATTCACGTTTGCGCATGCGCAGTCGCTTCTATCAGTCCGAGGATCATGATTTTCATAGGGGACCGTCTACACACTAATCCGCACAATCCCTGAAAATTTCATTGAAATCGGACAATAACTTCGTATAGTTATGCGCGTTACAAGGAATTCATGACAGACAGACAGACAGACAGACAGACAGACAGAGACACAGACACACAGACACGGAACCAAAATTGTTCAGAAAGGTCTAAAACGCAAAACGCGAGTGAAAATTTAGATTTTGGAGAACTTTTTTTTTCGTCCTTGAAAAGTGAAAACAAAGCTTCCGCTACCTTGGTAGACTCGGAAGCAATAATAAGTACCTTTGTATTCGTGGAGACGAGTATAACATGATTATATACCTACTATCAACGTCTTCAAAACATACCCTGTGCAAGCAGTACGTTGGTCAAAATAAACTAAGAAACGAAAAAAAAAAAAAAAAAAATACGTGTGGGTACTCGGAGTTAGGGGTGACTAAAGGAATATTTTATTTGTTGAAGTTTATTTAAAATTCTTTTAAGCAAGGGGTTGATAGTACATTTTTAATAAATCGTGCTGTGCCAAACCCACTAGGCTGACTACTCTCCCATAAATAACTAATATTTCAACTTTCCTGGCCGTTGTTTTAAGGATTTCTTTGAAAATTCGCTCATTAACTCACATTTTATGAATTAAGTTGTTTAACACTCTCTGACAGAGGCAACCCATTCCAAAAACACCAAGGGCGATATTGGTAAGGCAGATTTCCAGGATTTTCAGGGAATGGTCATGGTTCTCTGCCCGGTAGAAATTCCCGAAAAGGGAATAAGAACTAAGGAAAATTTGATCGAACATCAGGTATATGGGAGAAGTGCCACTGACACGCTATTTATGTTCAAATGAACGGAAACGTATGCTCCTACTCCCGACATTTTCACTTAATAACTTGTTTTAACTTAGAATAAAAACTTGGAGTAGGAAAGTTATTGAATTAATGCCCATGAATCGCCAGGTATGTGAGGCGAGAATGTATGACAAGGGGGGTTTGACGAGCGAGTTGTAAAATATTTTGTAGTTGGCTCATTGTTGCTGTAGAGTCTTCAATTATCCAATTTTCATTGTGTTTGTGATCTCTTTTTCGGGTACATCGATACTTTAAAGCGCAAAGGCGCTATGTCTAAAAATAGAGTTTTGATAAAAACGCAAAAGAAGTTTTCACCAGTACACAATGGGGAATTTGCCTCACATTTTTTTTCGAATGAGGGTTTATTTTTATGGAATAAAACCATAGTGAGCTGCTCGAAAACGCATCCAAAAAATTTAGAGAATTTAAGGAAGATGGAAATTTTAAATGTGGTGGCAATGTGTAAGAGGCAGCCATGTTTGAAACGTAACGGATATTCTACCAATCTGACTTCAAAAGAGGTTCTGTGGCCCTTACCACAGAAGCAGAACATACACGAAGTTTTAGCTTACAAGGATTAACACAAGAGTGTGTGAACTAGGAAGGAGGGCAGATCGCAGAACTCAAGACTCAAAAGTGACCAAAAGAAACAATATTACTCACTTTTTTACAACACGATTCTACCTAGTGGTTTATCAAGCATTATTAGTCTTCATCTTCTCTTATTTAGTTTCAAGGTTTGAATCACATTATTCGAGTAGCCATTTCACTGGATCGTTTTGTGTGGCGGTGCTAGAACTCTGTCTGTTGTCGGAGTTGTTTTCGCGTCGTTTTTTTTTTTCGTATGACGTCAACAATATTCCTCGATTTTCGCGGTGTTTTGTAACAGAGGCTTCACTTGTTTAGGCATTTTCTCCTACGGTAATTTTTTCCCCTTGGTTATTCCTAGTGTTAAACGTCATTCTAGGGCCCTATTATAGGATTTGACTTGAAATTCCAGAATCTAAAATTGAGGCAAATTCCCCATTCCTAAAATAATGGCTAAAACATCTCTTTAATTTCTTCCTCCTAAAATAAACTCTTTTATTTCTTCAATAAATTTTCAAACTATAATCATCAAGAAAAAATGTGAGTTTTTCTAAATAAAAAAATAAAAAAAAAATAAAAATGTGGAAGATGGATGGACGTAGCGTCCTTGCGCTTTTAGGTATCGACATGGCTTTCACTCTTTCTACTAACCTCCTTTATCATTCTACATAGTATTATGGCGCCCCTCAGCATCCACACAAACCTCTTCCATTCAACACGGTTTTTGCGTTGGTTTCAAACACTTGCCTTTTGCCACCTCACTCCCAATTCGTTTTGGTTTATTATTTTCAATAATTGTCCGAGTGGTGGACACAAAGATAAGAATAGCATATTATTATTCTTAAATGAACTGTGGACTGATGTTTGTGTCCGCGAGTGAAGGGTAAGTGGGGAGCTCAGCATCGCGTCCATTGCCTTTCTCCAGTTCTTCGTCGAAGCTCTCAACTTGCAAGTCTCCTGTCGTCTGCTCGACTCAAGCGACGCCATCACCGCATGCAGCAGGTCTCCAGTATCCTGTGGATGTTTCTTTCAAACTTAACCCATCTGCTCAAATGTGAGTATCGAGCCAACACAACCAACAAGCTTCAGCCTCCCTGTCTTCATTTTTTTTTCTCAACAAAATCAAATTTGTTTTCCAGTTTGAGGTTTCAGAAGCAGCCCTTCTCTTCATCAGATGTTCATCCTGTTCTCAACGTCCTGTACGAATTGCACCTCACTCGGACTCGACAACAAGAACTACTGCTGGCTTCAACCCGAAATAAAGAGCAGCAAAAACGGTGAGAACTTTCTAATTTTAAGGAATGCTCCTTTAGTTTGTACAACTACCGTTACCTTATCATTGCAAAACTCGTAATACAATTTATCAACATTGGGATAAGTAAATTGGTATACGTTATTAAACGAAACCCCTAACTATTGTCCAAACAATAATGAACCTTTGTTTACTATAATGTAAGCCTTTGGTCGGGGTATCGATCCGATCGGGAATAAAAGATTCTAAATTTTGAGGTTACTGTTAAAAAAAGGGGAAGTGTAACGGTTCCAGGAACAACTGAAAAGACAAAAACTTAAACTAGAAAATAGAAAATACTTAGCTTGTAACGTGTCGTTGGTAGCTTGACTCGATACGGCTTGGGAGATGAGGCTGCGTTCTACTTTGAAGTTACTCTTGAGAATTATGAAAATGTTACCTGTTTGTACCAATGCGGTGTATCGGTTGTTGAAATAAAGAATGATTTTAAGTTACTCGTTTCTGTGCAAGTGAATTTAACTACCTAGTTACCGATACCCGATACTCATGAACCAGAATCAGAACCAGGGTAAGACTGTAAGAAAATGTAGAGTAATGCAAGGTTATTTATTAGGAACAAAATTGAGACTAGGGGGTCCACGACCCAGTTCTGCCAGAAGGGCGTTCTACGAGAGGCAAATGTGATTAGATGAATTCGACTAGTTGTTACAGCTCTCTTAAAATTAGTTACAGGTATGCTTTTGAATTTTGACTTCAATGTTCCAGTTCCAAATACTGTTCTACTTATGGTTACTGAGTTACTCTTCACTAACTACCTACTATTGGCCAATAAAATAGGTGTTTCACTTTGTTCACTCACGTGACGGGGTACCGGAGCGAGTCCGCACACGATGAGAGGCGAGGTGTAGATCTTGGGGGGAGTAGCCGGGATCGGACTGGTTCGCGTCGCGGTTCCTTCGGACGGTTCCAGGGGAGGCAGGACGAAAGCCGAGTTACACTGAGGAGCACCACTCACTGGTTATAGCCTACAATGGTCGACTGGGAGGCAGGAGGATGATTTGGTACAGTTCGATACAGGGTCGATACTGGTACAGGGGAGATAGCTTCACGGACGGGGGGGATCGCTTCGAGACTATGCTGGCTAGGCGCGCTTCAAGGACTGAGGTGTTCAGGTCTCTACTCCTTCATTTTACTGCTCCCCTCTCCAGTCTGACCAACCTAACCACTCCAAAAAACCCCAGTTTGATGGGCTTTGGGTGATCAGGGCTTCATTTTCTGGCTTGACAATTGTTGTTGGTGGTTGTGTGCCCAAGGTGGTGGGAGGGCACGATGAATGGCCACGCCCATTTGTGTGTGTGGCTGTGGGCTCCTTTTCCGGCTGCTGTTCAGGGCTTACTGGCCTCTACGGCCTGGTCTTCCTGTGTTGAGGGTTGGTTCAGGGCTTACTGGCCTCTACGGCCTGGGGTCTCTCTCCCGGGGGTTGTCAGGGCTTACTGGCCTCCATGGCCTGATAGGGGGAACAGTGAGCTGCTGAGCGGCAGCTCACATCCCCCACCTCTCCGGGAGCCAGCGTCGTCCTCGATGACGCTGGGTATGGGCAGGGGTTGCGATGGGTGAGCTCGTCGCAGCCCTGCCTCATACTTGTAGCGACGGCATCCTGGGCAGGTCGACGGGGTGCGGGACTTCTTGTGGTCTTCCGGGCATGTGGGCAGCTCCCTCTGGGCGTCGTACGATTTCTTGAGGCGCTGCCAGAACGTCTTACACGCCGTGCAGCGGAAGTTGACGATTTGCTGGCACGGACGTGTACAGACGGGGCACGTCCTTGGTCCTTTTGGGGTCGACGACCTTTTCAGTCGGAGGACCAAGGGCGAGACGGTACGGGGTTCCTCACACCGCTCGAGCTGTATTCGCGGGGTTCGGAGTGGTGTGGACATCCAGGTCGCAAATTCCTGGTGGAGGGTTGGCGTTGTTGATTCTGTTGCCTCTTCGTTGTGAGTGGGCTCCGAGGCGCTGGCTGGTGAGGGAATGGCGGTCTCATCGTCGGGTGCTTCCAGGTCGGTGACCGGTGAGGGTGGGGCCACAGACACCGTGATCTCCTCGGGTGAAGGTTCCGCCGCCGGGGAGGCTGTTGGACTGGGCTCGACAGGTATGGGCGTCTTCTTCTCCCGTCTTGTCTTCTTTTTCTTCTGGATATTTACTCGGTCGGCCGTGGATTCGGAGGAGGAATCCGACGACGATGAGGACCCCGAGGAGGACGAGGACGAAGAAGACGACGAGGATGATGACGACGCGGATTTGCCTTCCTTCTTTTTGCGGCTCCTCATTTTGCTGGCGGACGTTGTTGCTGCTTGGGGTGCAACCTCCTGGGATGATGAGGGCAAAGCGGTGGAGGTGCTTGCCGTCTCTGCTGACTTGGTCTCAGTTGACTCGGTCCTCGCCGCGGGTGGCTCCGCAGCTGACTGTACCGGCACTGTGTCGAGGTGCTCGTGTTCGCACAGTGCCCGCAGCAGAGTTTGCTTCTCCAACAACCACTCGTTTTGCTTCTCGAGTAGGATGTCGCGCTCCTGGGCAATACGACGATAAATCGGGAGTAGCTCGGTTATTTCTGTGACCGAGACAATGGCCGCATTCGCCAATATGGCCTTGGCGTTATACTCTTCTGTCCGCAACATGAACTTTATTAGGGTGGCTAGGGTGGGCATGGTGAACCTTGGATTGAACACGGGTTCCGCGGTATTCAGGACGGTGGGGGCCAACGCGTTAAGACGAGCGGTCGCGCGATCAAGGTACCGGTGTATTGTGGCGATATCTTCGTCTGGCGGTGGGGCTCCTTTTTGTGCTCGCGGGTCCCGGAGATGTTGGTGCGTCATCCTAGAAACCACAAATTGCCCCTAATAGCATTTGACCCTTGCAATTGTACGGCATTTACTTGAGTGCGAACCAGCGCATCTTTGGCTCAATTGAGGATCGAAAGTACGGTGAGTACCTCAGTCTTCGATATGTGGTTATTCAAACTCGTTAGACCTGAAGGGTCTAGTGGTGGGTTTCTCTGGGTTCGTGGTATTGGGATTTTGACCTGAAGGGTCCTGGTTACATGGTTTGACCTGAAGGGTCCTATTTAATTGGTTGACCTGAAGGGTCCAGTTCGGTTTTCATTCCTAACTTTGGCTTGCATTACTCTATCTTATATGCATTACTCCATTTAGTGTTCTTGTTTCAGGTGTGTGTGTTCGTGTGTTTCTGTCAGGTAAGTCTTAGTTTTAGTCTTAGTTTTAGTTAGTCAGTAAGTCATCGCCTTCCCGCATGGGTCTGGCTGTAGTTTACCGGCACTCTAGGTCGTAGGGAGTACCGTGTTGCAGAGCGATTTTCCGTACCTTCATCATTTTGGCGGCTTTGTGTGGCGGGCTGCTGCGATGTTGAGGCGACGGGTTGCTCGTTCCTTACGCTCGGCGGGGTGTCAGGAGACTCTGTAGTCTGATCCCATATGTCGTGCTGACGAGGTGTCGTGATAGTGAGCGTAGATGTCGCTGGGCTTCCCAGGGTTCCTCTTGTAGTGGAACCTGAGGGTCCCGCTGAACTCGGGACGTTCTCTGGGGTGCTTGTGATCGTGTCCGATGAGTCTGCAGATTGGTGGCCTTGGTTACAGGGTTCCTCTGTCACCCACTCCATTAGATGGGGGTCTTCGGGGTTTTCTTTTGCTGGATCGTCGATCTGAGGGAGTGGAACTATCGGTTGTTCTCGTTCTAGTTCTGTCAAATGTTCCATGAATGCTTCATCTGGAACTCCAGCGGAGAAAGCGGGCTTTAATCGATTGATATGCACCGTCTGGTACTTTATATCGGCGACGTCTCGGATTTCATAGGTTACTTCCGTGTGTTTCTTTGTTACGACCCAAGGGCCCGACCATGGGCTCCATAATTTCCGCGCGGCTCCAACTGGCGGTTGCATTTCCCTTAGATACACTCGATCTCCGGGTTGGAATGATCTTGCGGCCAGGCGAGCGTTTATTATGTCGCTTCTCTTCTTCCATGCTTGGTGGAGACAGTGGATTGCAGCGTTATGGGCCGTCTGGAGATGTTTCAGGCCTGTGGTGTTTTCTGGTGAGCTTCTCAGACTTTGGAAGGACTCGTTGGGAAGTCTTATTTCTCTCCCGAAGGTTAAGAAATTTGGAGAGAATCCGGTGCTTTTGTGAGGCAGAGATCGGTAAGCAGCGAGGGCGATTGGCAGTACCGATTCCCAGGCGGTAGTGTTCTTGACTATCTTCGAGAGGATGTTGGCGAGGGTTTTGTGAAAGCGTTCACAAACGCCGTTACCTTCAGGGTGATACGCCGTCGTGAAGACTTGACGTATCCCCCATTTGATGCACAGTTCCTTCGTCGACCTTGCGGTAAAAGCGGTTCCTCGATCGGAGATGAGCCGTTCTGGTACGCCATGGACAGGTATGTAGCGGGTTGCCAGGACTCGGGCCACAGTTCCGGCGGTACAATCCGGCACAGGGTAGGCTTCGGCGTACTTGGTGAAGTGATCGATGGCGGTTAAGATATATTTCTGGGTGGTTCCGGACGTGACTGGTCCTACGAAATCCACCCCAACAATCTGTCCTGGCCTATCAGGTAAAAGCGGCTTCTGGATCGGGTGTCGGAGGCCGGATGGCGTGTTACGGCGCTGACAGGTTTCGCACCTCCTCACGTACTCCTTGACATCCTTTGACAAGTGTGGCCAAAATCCCAACTTCCGAACAAGTTTTTCGGTGGTCTCCGCTCCAGGGTGTCCTGACCACTCGTTTCGATGGCATCTATCCAGGAGCCACTCCCTCAAGGACACGGGCATGAGTGGGACCCATTCATCCTTACCATCCAACCTGACCTGTGTTTCAAGTACTCCGTCGTTCCGCCGTGTTTTTCCTCCCTTTTCGAAGATTACTGTCGTCTGTACCCATGAATCGATGTTTTGCGCCGCTATCATCAAGCTTTTGGGGAACTCCAACGTCAGTGCGGCTATCTCCATCCTGCTCAAACCATCGGCATGCTTCATTGCGGTCCCTGGGCGATACCTTGGTATAAAATCATATTCCGCCAAGCGTAAAACCCAACGACCAATACGGGAGGTGGGATCTCGCAATCGCATGGCAGCTGTAAGGGCCATGTGATCTGTTTGTAATTCGAAGGGTTGCCCCAGTAGGTATTCTTGGAAATGCCTCACGGCCCAAACCACCGCGAGAAGTTCTCGTTCGGTCACGGAATAGCGCGTCTCGGCGGGGTTGAGCTTGCGGCTTGCGTATGCTACTGGCTTTTCCTCTCCGTCGTGATCTTGGGATAAGACTGCTCCCAGGGCCGTTCCTGAAGCATCCGTTGCCAAGACAAAGGGTTTTGTGAGGTCTGGGTACGCCAGCACCGGCTCTTCGGTCAGGCGCTTTTTCAGTTCCTCAAATGCGCTTTGATGGGCTTGCGTCCACTCAAACGGGTTGGTTTTTTTCAGTAGATCGGTCAATGGTGCGACGATTCCCGAGAAGTTTGGGATGAATCGTCTGTAGAATCCTGCGAGTCCTAAAAAGGACTGGAGCCTCAGGGATGTTGTGGGGACGGGAAACTCTCGGACGGCCTGGGTCTTTTCCGGTTCCGTGTAGATTCCTTGGGTCGTTACTCGATGACCGAGGAATCGCACCTCCGTTTTTAAGAACTCACATTTTGAGAGGTTCACTTGTAATCGGGCATCCTGTAAGCGCTCGAACACCTCTCGCAGCCGCTCGAGATGTTCCTGTAGTGTCGTGGAGAAAATGATTACATCATCCAGGTACACAAGGCAGTTTCTTCCTAGTAATCCATCCAGTACATTGTTCATGACTCTCTGAAAAGTCGCGGGAGCATTTTTTAACCCGAAGGGCATTTTGTCATATTCAAAATGTCTCCCGAGGACTGAGAAGGCTGTTTTTTCTTTAGCATCGGGGTGCACTGGTATCTGATGGTACCCGGACAAGAGATCGATAGTTGTGAACCATCGACAACCGCCCAACAAAGCCAATGTTTCCTGCAGACGAGGTATCGGGTATGCGTCTCCCTTGGTGATCTTATTCAATCGTCGGAAATCGGTGCAGAACCTCCACTTTTGTTCCTCTCCAGGTGGGGTCTTCTTCTTGACAAGAAGAACTGGGGCGCACCATGGGCTGGTGGAAGCACTGATGACTCCAGCTTCTAACATGTCCTTTAATTGCGTCTCGACTACTTCGCGAAGCGCGTGCGGTATGGGGTAAGGTTTCTGCGCCGTCACCTCGGGTTGAGTTGTCGTGATTTCGTGGTAGACCTCAAGGCTGCATCCCTCACTGGTTGGTGGTCGAAAGAGCTCACGGAAGTTCAAGAGAGTTCCTTTAGCTTCTTCTCGATCGGCATTCGTCAGGTGGCTGAGTTTGGCTTCAATGGCTGTTTCCAATTCTGGTTGCGGTTCGTCCCACTGATCCGTAGGAAATATCTCCCAATCCTCCATTTCTGGGTCCATGTCGGTTGCGTTCCCGAGATCCCGCGTGGAATTACCTCCACTCGTCAACACCTCTAGAGCCCTTTGTCGCTCTCCTCCCGACAACTCGGGGGCGCTCTGGTTTGGGGTTGGAGACGGTAGTGCGGTTTGCAGGGTTGCCACTCGTGCTCTGGTTCCGACAAGGTCTTCATCATCATCTATTTCATCCTTAGGAAGAATCTCTACTTCCCACTTGTGGCTGCCATCAAATTTGTAGTGGGATTTCCATGGATCAGACTCTTCTTGTGGGTCATTTTCAAGTCCGTTCAATGGTTCATCCGAGGTTACACCCGGCGATACACCCGGCGTTACACCCTGCGTTCCGGTTGGTTCCTGTGTGCATATCAGGGGCGATACACCTTGCGTTACACCCGGCGTTACACCCGGCGTTACACCCTGCGTTCCAGTTGGTTCCTGTGTGTATATCAGGGGCGATCCACCTTGCGTTACACCCGGCGATACACCCTGCGTTCCAGTTGGTTCCTGTGTGTATATCAGGGGCGATACACCTTGCGTTACACCCGGCGATACACCCGGCGTTACACCCTGCGTTCCAGTTGGTTCCTGGGTGCATATCAGGGGCGTTACACCTTGCGTTACACCCGGCGATACACCCGGCGTTCCAGTTGGTTCCTGGGTGTATATCAGGGGCGATACACCTTGCGTTACACCCGGCGATACACCCGGCGTTACACCCTGCGTTCCAGTTGGCTCCTGGGTGCATATCAGGGGCAATACACCTTGCGTTACACCCGGCGATACACCCGGCGTTCCAGTTGGTTCCTGAGTGCATATCAGGGGCGATACACCTTGCGTTACACCCGGCGATACACCCGGCGTTCCAGTTGGTTCCTGGGTGTATATCAGGGGCGATACACCTTCAGTTTCAGGGGGCGATATGGGTGGGAGGTCCTGACCCGCGCACAAGGCAGCGGTTACCTCCGACGACACACCCCGGTTCCATCTTTCTAGGGAGGTCAAGGCCCCGTCGGTCAAGGTTTCAAGGTCGGGTTCCGGTGTGAAGCGTTCCTCGAAGGTCACGACGGGAAGTTCCTCAGAGCAGCCGTGGTGCGGGGGTGAAGGGGGGGCCATCACAACCCGAAAGGTGCTGGGGAGGACTGTGTCGGCGCTTTCACGAAGGCTCAGGCGCGGTGACCCAGTTTCCTCCCTCCTCCCGAGCTGCGACACCATCCCGATACTTCCCAACTCACAACAAAGGGGGTCCATGTCCCCCCATTCCCCCTCACTCTCCGTTCGCATTCCCATCGTCGGTCCCGTTGTGAAGGTCATCGGAACCCGTCTGAGTACATCTAGACCCAGTAAGTCGAGGGTCGCACCCTTCCGGGCGAACACGAGGAAGTTATGTTTGAAGCGGTATTTACCGATACGGGTGTCAATACATTGTTCCCCGGCGAAGGGTAATAGGGCCCCGTCCGCTCCCCATGCCATGATCTTCGTTGGTTTCATCGGGATTCCCGATACAGGTTTAGCTAGAACCGATAAGGCGGCTCCGGTGTCTATGAGCATGTTCCGAGTTTCATTCCCGAGACCCACTTCCACTTTGAGTGTTCGTATCATAGGTCGTTCCACGGCCGTTACATGGAGATTGGTCGGTTCTTGCGACTTATAACGGTTCACCTCATTCACATGTTTCGGGTCGGCGATTGGTTGCGACACGGGTAGTAATTTCCGTTTCTGGGGGCAGCTCTCTTCTAGGTGTTCCCGACACCCGCAAAAGTTACAGAATATAGTCTGTTGCGGACTCTTGGGACAGTCGACGGGGAAGTGGTCCATTGCAGCGCAGAAGATACAGGGGTATCGCGGTGCGGGTCGTTCATTTGTTCTTAGGCGTGGTTCGTCACTGTTCCACCTGTTACGGCGGTCGTCACCGGCTCGCTGTTCCCGTCGGGGCACCGGTTGATCCTTTCGGGGACATCGGGCGGCGAAGTGGTTGGTTCCACCACAATTGTAGCACCGTAATTCACCCGATACAGCTGCTAGGTCCCATCGTTCCTCTGTTTCTTCAGTTTCTACTAGTGTATTCTCGAGTTCTTCCGCTCGTTCCAGGGCAATACGGAGTGATGTAGGTCGGTTGGTTACGAGGAATGCGCTCATCTTCCTTCCGACACCCCTCACGAAGGCGCTCAGAGTTTTCCGCTCGACCCATTCCCGTTTCTCATGACGGTCGAGATGCGTTCCTTCTTCAAGTACGGCGCATCGAGCCAGTCCTCTAATGCGATCGGCGAACTGCCGAAGCGTTTCGGAGGTGTTCCTCTTGATGGTCCAGAGTAGGGCTGCGGCGTGTTGCGGGTTCTCGCGCATGAACCAGTTCATCATCTCGTCCCGTATCACTTCGTATGCGTTGTCATACTCGAGGGTATCGTCTCTGTCTATTAGGAATTGTTTCGCAGTTCCCCTGGTTTTAGTTCTCAGGAGTCTCATTTTTTGTTTCTGGGTCAATCCGGTAGTTACGGTATCGAAATTTGCGAAAATGACCCGACACTCAGCGAACCCGGTGTATCTGGGTCCCATGGTTCCAGTTCTAACAGTAGTGAACGTGGAATACCATCCTTGTCACCGTCTTGGGTCGTCTCGTGATACTTTTTGAGTAACACGTTCATCTGTCTCATGGTTTCTGTCAGCGTATCGACCGCTTCCTTGTTGTTGAAGGGTTGTTGTTCCTCCTCATCCTCGACGTCCGAAAGTACCATGTTTCACTTTTTAAGACGCGGCAAAATAGGTAAACACAGCACAGTCAATACGGTCGGTTCCGACTCGGTAGCGGTTACTGTCTCGTAGTTCGGTCTGGGGTTGGTAGTTGTATGTTCCCGTATGACGATACGGTTTGTCTTAGTGTTTCTGTGTGACGACACAGTTCGTTGGAATGTGGGTGTAGTGGTGAGGTGTGACCTACTTTCGGAGTTACCGTTACGAGGTGTCCTACCTACCTACTACCCTTGGTTCTGACCTGTTCCGACACTTTTAGAATAGGATCGGCCGATACCTTAGGCACAAATATTTTATTTTGTGGGTTCGTGCAGGGCGCCACCACACGCGATCCGTCAATACACCGGATCCGAAATGAGAGTTTCGGGTCCGATACAGTTCCGGGTTCGCGCTTTGCAGGAATCCCACCCGCTGCCACCAAATTTGTAAGCCTTTGGTCGGGGGTATCGATCCGATCGGGAATAAAAGATTCTAAATTTTGAGGTTACTGTTAAACAAAAGGGGAAGTGTAACGGTTCCAGGAACAACTGAAAAGACAAAAAACTTAAACTAGAAAATAGAAAATACTTAGCTTGTAACGTGTCGTTGGTAGCTTGACTCGATACGGCTTGGGAGATGAGGCTGCGTTCTACTTTGAAGTTACTCTTGAGAATTATGAAAATGTTACCTGTTTGTACCAATGCGGTGTATCGGTTGTTGAAATAAAGAATGATTTTAAGTTACTCGTTTCTGTGCAAGTGAATTTAACTACCTAGTTACCGATACCCGATACTCATGAACCAGAATCAGAACCAGGGTAAGACTGTAAGAAAATGTAGAGTAATGCAAGGTTATTTATTAGGAACAAAATTGAGACTAGGGGGTCCACGACCCAGTTCTGCCAGAAGGGCGTTCTACGAGAGGCAAATGTGATTAGATGAATTCGACTAGTTGTTACAGCTCTCTTAAAATTAGTTACAGGTATGCTTTTGAATTTTGACTTCAATGTTCCAGTTCCAATTACTGTTCTACTATGGTTACTGAGTTACTCTTCACTAACTACCTACTATTGGCCAATAAAATAGGTGTTTCACTTTGTTCACTCACGTGACGGGGTACCGGAGCGAGTCCGCACACGATGAGAGGCGAGTGTAGATCTTGGGGGAGTAGCCGGGATCGGACTGGATCGCGTCGCGGTTCCTTCGGACGGTTCCAGGGGAGGCAGGACGAAGCCGAGTTACACTGAGGAGCACCACTCACTGGTTATAGCCTACAATGGTCGACTGGGAGGCAGGAGGATGATTTTGTACAGTTCGATACAGGGTCGATACTGGTACGGGGGAGATAGCTTCACGGACGGGGGGATCGCTTCGAGACAATGCTGGCTAGGCGCGCTTCAAGGACTGAGGTGTTCAGGTCTCTACTCCTTCATTTGACTGCTCCCCTCTCCAGTCTGACCAACCTAACCACGCCAAAAACCCCAGTTTGATGGGCTTTGGGTGATCAGGGCTTCACTTTCTGGCTTGACAATTGTTGTTGGTGGTGGTGTGCCCAAGGTGGTGGGAGGGCACATGAATGGCCACGCCCATTTGTGTGTGTGGCTGTG
>CM019181.2:6150574-6234581 GCA_009739505.2 Apolygus lucorum | reverse complement strand
TTTTCTAAAATAAAAAAATAAAAATAAAAATAAAAATGTGGAAGATGGATGGGACGTAGCGCCTTTGCGCTTTTAGGTATCGACATGGCTTTCACTCTTTCTACTAACCTCCTCTATCATTCCACATAGTACTATGGCGCCCCTCACCATCCACACAAACCTCTTCCATTCAACACAGGGTTTTGCGTTGGTTCCAACACTTGCTTTTTGCCACCTCACTCCCAATTCGTTTGGTTTATTATTACCTATCAATAATTGTCCGAGCTGTGGACACAAAGATAGATTAGCATATTATTATTCTTAAATGAACTGTGGACTGATGTTTGTGTCCGCGAGTGAAGGGTAAGTGGGGAGCTCAGCATCGCGTCCATTGCCTTTCTCCAGTTCTTCGTCGAAGCTCTCAACTTGCAAGTCTCCTGTCGTCTGCTCGACTCAAGCGACGCCATCACCGCATGCAGCAGGTCTCCAGTATCCTGTGGATGTTTCTTTCAAACTTAACCCATCTGCTCAAATGTGAGTATCAGGCCAACACAACCAACAAAGCTTCAACCTCCCTGTCTCCATTTTTTTTAAAACAAAATCAACATTTTTTCCCAGTTCGAGGCTTCAGAAGCAGCCCTTTTCTTCATCAGATGTTTTTCTTGTTCTCAACGTCCTGTACGAATTTCACCTCACTCGGACTCGACAACAAGAACTACTGCTGGCTTCAACCCGAAATAAAGAGCGGCAAAAAAGGTCAGAACTTTCTAATTTTAGGAAATTACTAAGAGCTTTTTTAGTTTGTACAACTACCGTTACCCTATCATTGCAAAACTCATAATAAAATTTATTACTTTGGGATGGGTGAATTAGTATACGTTATTAAACTAAACCCCCACCTATTGCCCAAACAATAATGAACCTTTGTTTACTACAATAATCAAATCAACTCCCGATTTGGAAGGATATTAGTGAGTGTAAGCTAACGAGTAGGTGTTGTATGTCGGTACCCAACTACCCAGGTCTGTTATTTCAATTAAATTTCGAAGTCCGTCTCTCAACAACAATCCAAAAGACAGGTATGGCTACTAAGGGGGAACGTTCTTGTGATGTTTACTGGACTGTTACGTTTAAAACAAACACAAAGTTGGTATTTCGAGAGAGGAAAATGCAAGAGACTGTAGGGCTCAGCTCATTACCCTGTGGTCAGTCCAGGGGAATTCCCCCGGCCCCTAGAGCGCCAGAGGTATCCGCACTGGTTCGATTACTCTTAAACAACATTGCTTCCAGCTAGACGCATATCGCTTTGTTTGTACGAAAATCCTTTTCCTCCTTCAAAGAATAGAACCTTTTGCTAGAGTTCCCTCGTCCATCGCAGTCGTTCCGCAGATGAAAGGGGTTGAACGGGAGAGAGAGAATTTATTTCGGAATTCTCAACATCCTACTGACCGCATCATCGGGCCAAGTTCTTCGCCCAACTTCAATGAAAATAGAAATTCTTCGTGGGGTTTATCTACCCCACGCTACAACTTTTGCTCAAAGGATATTCGGAGGAAATGCTCTTTTCGTTCTACTCAATGAGCTCCTTCTTAAACTTTCATACTCCTAAATACTGTAAAATTCCATAAATAAATTTTCGATAGTACAAATTCTTTTGGGTGTAAAATTGAGCTTTTTCTTATGACAATTCGGTGAATGATTCCTGAAGCTCTACACTTTTTCACAAACTGTGGTGTTCATAGCCCTATGAATAGTTGCAAATTCAGACATAGGTACATGTCAAACTATGTGTGGTAGCTGAACTCATGAATATAGCTGAAAAATTCAAAATTGATGTCTTATGGCTAGGGGTCGTTACCAAAAATGTGATCGAGACTCGAGAAAATGTCACAAATTGACATGAGTGGTGGGAAGGGAGACGTCATTAACTCTTTGGACTTCCATGAAGTGGAGTTACATTTGAATTTTGAGGTTTGAAGAGCTTCGTATTCGTGCAGAAAGTCAAAACATTTGGGTCCTCCAAAACCAAAGTGGAGTTGGGGGCAATGACTCGCATTTCAAAGGATTTGGATTGGCTGATAGTCAGGCCTTCCCTTTCTCTAGTACCCACAAGATTATTTACAAGTCCCTGCACGCCATGGAAGCGATGAGCCTTGAATTCAGACGTCATCAGCATATTCCAAACCCTCGAGTCTTCCAGTGAGACCCTACTAAATACCTCTTCTTCTTTTACGATGCATTTCTTTCAAAACGTCTTCTAGTAATATCAGGAAAAGAATTGGGAGAAACAGGCAGACTTAACCTCTCCCATGCATAGTACCACACATATAAAGCATACAGATTAGGTGCGCACCTAGGCAGCACTCTGGCAGGCGACAGTGGGTCTGGCCCAGATGTCCAGGTCTAAGTGAGCCTTTGCTCAGCTTCGTCCTTTGAGGTGAGCTGAAAATAACCTCCAGCTCACTCTGAGCTCGGAGCTTAGAGTAATCCTGTCAAATCTGGTGTCAATGATTTTTCTCGCATGTGAAACTGGCGCGGAACTGTAGCCTTCAACAAAAAACGCCAGATCTTCGACAGTTGATCGCTGCTCACCATTCTTGTTGTGAAATGGACAAATAATCTATCAAAAGAAGTCCTTTACGCTACGACTGGACTGGAAAGAGCTGGAATGAAATGATATCGCAGAGGCTCGAGTGGAATCCACTGGGCACTCGTCGGAGGAAGGATGGTGACTGACCAGGACACAGGAAGGCAGAACGTGAGGCTCCCACCTGAAACAGCCTGAGGCGAGTAAGGCTGAAGTCGCTTGTTGATGTCCTATGCTCCCCAGTGAAAAGGCTCAAGTCAGTCGAGTGAGTAAAAACCAATGTTAACTCTCTCTCGCATATTAAGCTATATAGCTTATTAATTATGCCAAAGGTCGTCGTTAATTATGCCAAAATTTTCGTCCCGTGCCTGTAGTCAATACTTGCCCCCGTCATAACGACCCTTTCGACCTTTTCTTGATCGCTCATCCTAACACGAGGCAAAATAATCACATAATGGTGTAATTATGATGGAATTTTTGCAGAGCTCAAAAATAAAAACCTTTGGCATAATTCAATTTGAATTTTTAACAAACTTTCGGTTTACCAATTTGAACTTAAGGCAACTCAATCTGAACTTTCGGCAAATCCATAACTACTGGAGTCCTTGTCCATCTTTTCCCCTTCTACATTGTTCAATAAAGTATTTTTTTCTCTAAGTCCATAAGTAGATCCGATTATTCACAACTGAAGGGTTGTTGAGGAATCTTTCCGATTTCATCAATCTTATCCACAATCTGTACGTGTTCGCAACTATTGCGAAAAAACGAGAATTCGTCAACGTAATCGTCGACCAATTCTCAACTGTTTGAAGTTTGCCGAGTGATTCTTAATATTAAAATTGACTCCTTGGTATTTTTATCTCAGGCGACATTATCTTTCCCAATTCAACCATCCAGACTTTGTCAATACAATGGGTGTAATAATATGCAGTGATCGCATCCACATTCTTATCAATTTCGTCCCAATATGCTTCATAATAATTTTCTTAAATTACTTACCTATCTTGGTAGGTAAGCACAAAACTGTTTGTGGGGCCCAGAGGGGCCTGAAGGCTGAAAAATCAACTCGTAAAGTAATTTTTATCAAATTGGCGAAATTTCCTCTTGATTGGAAAGGTGTTACTTTCGAATGTTTTTTTCACTTAGCAAATCAATCAACACCAAAAATTGCGCAAAGATCTCAGCTTTCTATTGGAGTAAAAAATTTTGCCAATTTGACAAAAATTACATTACGAGTTCATTTTTCACCCATCAGGAATTCACAAATAGTTTTATTGTAGCACTAGAAACATCGGATATTTGACGGCCTTTCCAAATTTTTACGTTTTCAAGGTGAATAAAGGTATAATAACTTTTATACCTTATAAACTTATAATAACTTTATATAATAACTTTAATGACTTATGGTCAAAAACACGAAAAAATCTTGAAATTTAAAAAAAAAGGTCTGTCAAGTGGGTGTGGCACGTAGCTTCCTCGTATCCATAACTCTATTGTATAAACGCATAGTAGTTTATCTCAAAACAACAATCTCTAAATACCTTGTACTGTAAATACTCGTAATACCCTCATAGGAGACTCTACACGTCAACAGGCACCATCTCCGAATATTGTTGGAAGGCTGTGGCAGGGATTTCACGTTTGCGCATGCGCAGCGGCTATTAACAGTCCGGGTGTAATGATTTTCATAGGGGACCATTTACAGGCAAACCCGCACAATTCTTGAAAATTTTATTGAAATCGGATGAGAATTGTAGAAGTTATGGCTGTGGCAAGGATTTCATGACAGACACACAGACAGACAGACAGACAGACACGGAACCAAAATTGTTCAGGAAGGTCTGAAACGTGAAACGCGAGTGGAAATTTTTATTTCGGAGAACTTTTTTTTCAACCTTGAAAAGTGAAAACAAAGCTTCCACTACCTTGGTAGACTCAGAAGCAAAACTTGGAAAAACAAGGGGTTAAAACAAAATTAATTAGAAGACATAAAAAAAAAAAAAAAATAGTTGTAGAATCGACTCCCGACGTTTTCCGGTCCTTAACATACACCCTGTACACCCCCCCTCCCTGTATACCTACTAAAAATTGCTGCCCTATTCGAAAAACTCAAAGCTTTGTTCAGTCCGTACTTTTAATTTCACTGTAATAAGCCGATGAAACGTTCTGTATCTCACCAATCTAGTGGTGTCAGGTCGATAGATATCGTTAAAAATCAATAGGTAGGTACGTATTCCTATTCCTTGAAGCTATCTATGTCGTCCTGAGACTCCCTGAATCACATATAAAAACTCGACTGGAACATAAAAAGGGAAACAAAAACTCATTTTGATTTTCAATTTTATTTTTTATAACGTTGGAACGGATTTAGTTTATTTCCTAAGGTACAATCTGCAACTTGACAATCACTCATAACACTGATTGACGAAGAGTTACATTTTCAAAAACAATACTCAAGGATTTTCAGATTGTTTAGGTACAACAAAATCAATAACACAGTAAACTAAATAACTTTATAACATTTTATCGTTCACAAACAAGCTCATGATAATTGAGCAGTTTTTACTCGATTTCTTATGTAGTTTTCAAAATGTCTCATTGCACTTTGATTCATGCAAATACCATAGGCCTTGTTTACAACCAAATTTTATCGATTTGACAAAACTCACTTTCAAATTTTGATTAGATAGCAGTTTGAACACGACTATTTTTCAAATGTGTAAAATCAATAAATGTTGGACGAATTTCAAAAAATAATGTTAATCCTCATTCACACAATGTCTTGGGATTTTTCCTAAATCAATGTATGTGGATATTGAGGATATATTTAAAAAACCTATTTGTGAATTTCCTGATTCGGTCCTTAATTTTTGTATATAATTGAAATTCATCGTTGATAAGTATTTTTTGTTTTTAGAACTCTCTTTTGAGTCCCATCAGAGTTGGCAAGAAATAATACACGATAGGAATCCTCAATATTATTGAGAATTCGACTAGGGAGAATTCACTGTTTCACCTTGCAAACACAGATATCACGTTAACATAAGTACTAGTGTTATTATTGGGTACAACAGGAAGTTCATAAGCAGACATTTGTTAGAGTGTACACAATATTTTTTGGCTTCCAAGCAAAGTAAATGTAACAAGGATATACCTTTTGATTGCAGTCGTAAACCTGCACATCATGATCCTGATATGAATCCTGTTAGGTATTAATAATGAGAAAATAACATTTTTAATTAATTAATAACGTATCACGATTTCAAACCAACAAGGGGAAATAAAATTACCTAAAAAGATATAATTTTTTGGCACAAAGTCACAGTTTATTGAAAATAACAATGATGTTTTCTGTCGTCGACGACTAGATTCTATTGCACTGGTAGTCAGTTGGATGGTAGGAGGCGGCCGGGTCAGTAGGGCCGCCAAACGGCCGCGTGGTCCGGGCGGTGAGAGTCGTCCGGGCGAGGAGCGGGAGGCGCGGGCTCGGGGTGGTAGAGCTGCGAGTAGAGGAGAGACGGGAGGACCGGGTAGTGACCGGAGCCGGAGCTGTACTGGGGGTGGAACGGCATCTCTTCGGATTCGGGGGACTCGCCGGAGTCGGAGCGGGCCGTCTGGTAGTCGGCGGAGGAGTAGCGCGGTTGCCCTCCGCCACCGAGGAGCTGTTGCTCGAGCTCGACGCCGTTTTCACCTCCCACAACTGTAACAACCATCAACAAGAATTTAACAAAACCATTTTTGATAATTAATTACAAATAACTATAAAGGTTTTGATATTTTGAAAGCGCCCTAACTCAAAAAATTTTGACATAAAGGTATTGTTTTTCCATCAATTTAAGATAGTTTAGAATTTTTTGAGACCACGCGGAGCCCTGTAGGACAAACCGTTCGCTCCCTACGATAATTTAAGGGTTTTACGTACGATAAATCAGAAACACGAGTATGAATCGCAAAAGAGGCCAAATCTCCGTTCAAATTTTAGCTGACCGAGATGCGATCGATGTTTTTCTTCATGTTGGATGGTTGGTAGCTTTGCAGACGAGTGATCTATATAGAAAAATAATGAACCATTGTGTAATAATTTGCAGCGTTTTTCTCTAATTGTGGACCAACCCTATTCTTCATAATTTTCTGCGTAGAATTGAAAAATGACAATATTGCGCTGCGCGCATTCAAGTAACCACGTGCAATTAGTATCAACTTTGTTTATTTAGAAGGGAACCCCCATTTTTGACATTTTCATGTCTTTGCTTTGGCTCATAAACTGAAAAATCGTCACGAAAACTTGCTCACGCGACCAATAAATAAATAAAATAGACTCACTGTGTTGCGTAAAGAACAATCACCTGTTTTCTTATTTTGACGCTTGGGAACATGGACTAACAACCTTACTTCTCTACCTTGTTGTGTAGTGATTGACATTTTGTTTGGGTTTATTAGTTTCAACCATTTCCGTACTTCTTCCACTTCAAACGATCAGTGAACAAAAATGCGAGAGTATCGTGAGCGAAAAAAAAATGACGATGGACAAATGTACGCCCCGCCGTGCAATGCACGGGTGAGATCTGCCTAGTAATAAATACAATAAGAAAACACACAGGAAAATGTCCCAATGTGTTGCAGACTCGTATGCAAGCATTTATAATAATATTTTTTATTACGATTCGAATTCTACGTCAAATTTTATGGACATTTTACTTAGAAACCTTTTTTTGAGCGAGCACAACCCGTTCAGCGAGCGCTCAAAGATGCACAACCCAGGGATTGGGACAAAATTGAGATGAAGGTAGACCTCAAGTGTGGCACATTACTTAAAATTGTTTTTCTACTCTGAATTGCGTGGTGGTTATCCCTTTCTTAATTATATTTCATTTTAACTCATTTACAGCCAAAAAAAGTCACTTTTTGAGGAGGAAATCATCGATTTTTTTATGAAGGTTAATAAATCAATCCTAATGAAGTGTAAAACAAACTGTAAAATTTTTAAAATTGTGTCAGAGAATAAATAGTTTGTGAAGTATTCGATACCCGTAAAAGACTCCTTAGAGAAAGGGATATCACCACTCAATTGAGCGAAGACAAACAGTGCTAAGTAATGTGCCACACTTGAGGTCTACCTTTATCTCAATATAGTCGCAATCCCTAAGTTGCGCATCTTTGAGCGCTCGCTGAGCGGGTTGCGCGCGTTCAAAAAAAAAAGTTTTTGAAGTGAAATCTTCATAAAATTTGATTTTGTCATTTATGAATTTCACGCAAAAAAGAAGAAAAGCGTTGATCCGATTATTTTTCCGTCCACAATTAAAGGAAAAAAAAAGTGGGGAAAGCGTAGTTACTGGGACACCCTGTATATATGATATTTGGAAAGACCTCAGTAGTAGTTTTAGAATGATTTCAAGTTTTAGAATGTTTACAAAACAGATTTCAGAAGAAAAAAAATCAATAATGTCCACGCTGAAAATTTTGAGTACACTGCAATAGCTTCATTTCTATTGAAAACTCGCTAAAAGGAAGTCTTTTCAATCGACCCCTTGCAATATTATTTATAAATTATTTATTAGGGTAATTCCTTGTTGTTGGCTTTCCAAACTCGGATTTCATAAAATTCAATTTTGGGTTTTACGTACAATGAAACGTAAACCATAAAATTTCGAGGGCAGGTAACAATTTTTTCTTGCTCGATTCCAAAGGTTCAAAATTGAAAATAATGAACCAAAATGTATTACGAATTATAAAATTGGTTGGAAAAAATGTGAAACTGATTGAAAGAAAAATTGGTTGACAAAAAATTATTGAATTCGGTTGAAAAAATTATAACTTTGGTTAAAAAATTATGGAATTGGTTGGAAAAATTATGAAATTAGTTGGAAAAATATCAATTTTACTGGAAAAAGCTATAAGTAAAGCACCCTGACTTACCTCCAGTGGCCGCGGTGTTGGACTGAGTGAACTCCTGACTGTGGTTGGTTTCCGACGGCGTGAAGCCGATGGCGGGCGTGTTAAAGCCGGAGGCGGCCGGCGTGGTGGCGGCGCAACTGCTCAGCGGTCCGGCTCCCAGGTAGCTCGAGTAAGGAGCCGCCGCACTGTAGCCCCAGTGGTGGCCGTTATTCAAACCGAACTGACTCATATCTGTTGGCAGGGAGGACAGAGAAAATGAAGGACGAGAACAATGAGTAGATCTTCACCAAAGAACATGGCGTTGCCATTGTCACCACGTACCTAATTCACAATAAAGTTCATTTGAAAGAAATAAACGCTCCACACTCAGTTCGAAGAAACAATTAGTTGTGAGTGCCTTCATTGGGAAATTTGATTACTGGTTGCTGAGGACTCAAAACTGAGTACAACTCGAAGAAATGAACAGCGATCACATTTTGGTCAGCTAAAATTTGAACGGAGATTAAGCCTCGTTTGCAATTCACACTCGTGTTTGTGATTTACCTATCGTAAGTACAACCCTTAAGTTCTCGTAGAGAGCGAACGGTTAGTCCTACTGATCTCCGGGTTGTCTCATTCGTTTCTAAAAGTTCGATACTATCTTAAATTGATGGAAAATAATACCTTTATATCGAATTTTTTTTGAGATTTTTTTTTTCGGATTTTTTTTTTTTTTTTTTTGATCGTTTTCTCAATTTCAACCCTTATTTTTCAACCTTTAGAAGTTACTGACATCAACAAAAGCTTCGGGGCACAACTAGATCCCAACTGGAGCCCATATACCAAATTTCATCGAAATCGGTCCATAGTAACTAAGAAAAGTGCCATAAACCAAAATAAGAATTAATGGAAGATTACCTTAATTAACCATTTATGTAATGGTTCTGGACAAGTATCTGGTCAATGGAGCCTGTTACTGAATACACTGAAGAAGCCAATTTTGGTTTAATATTTTCAATAATGAACCTTTGGAATCGACCAAGGAAAAAAATGTTTAACACCCCCTCAAAATTTGATGGTTTACGTCTCAAGGTACGTAGAATCCAAAAATCGAATAAAAATTTGGCCGTCCGTCCGCCGTACGCGGCACTTTTGCCACTTAGCATTGACCGATTTTTATGAAATTTGGTACGTAGGCTCCTTCTGGGGTCTAGTTGTGCCCCGAAGATTTTGGTTGCTGTAGGTCAGTTCTAAGGGTTCCAAAATGAATTTTGAAATTTTGAAAACGCCCTAACTCAAAAAATGTTGATATAAAGGTATTGTTCTTTCTTCAATTTAAGATTCTATAGAATTTTTAGAATTTTTCGAGACCACCCGGAGGACAAACCTTTCGCTCACTACGATAATTTAAGTTTTGGACGTACGATAAATCAGAAACACGAGTGGGAATCGCAAAAGAGGCCTAATCTCCGTTCAAATTATAGCTGACCGAAATACGATCGATGTTTTTTCTTCATGTTGGATAGTTGGTGGCTTTGTAGACGAGTGATCTATAGAAAAATAATAAACCATTGTGTAATAATTTGCAGCGTTTTACCTTCAATGGGGTATTCCGGTAGGTCGGACGCGACGCTCTTTGGACTCCCCTCCTCAGTTCCTTTTTCGATTACACCAGTTTCACATCATCCGTTTCCCAAAGCCTCATCAGCATATTCTTACATCATATCCTCATATTTCGTTTCATCAAAGTAAGCAATACTGCTTTCATTGGTAGACATTCGCCGTATTTATTACCACAACTATTAGGTACCTCCAATGGCTTTTCTTGGCACCGCAAGTACAATTTCGGCCTTCGCTGACCTTCTCGCAGAGATTCTTCAAGGTCGACTACACTTCGAGTTCCGAGGAGAGAAGGACTGCTCAAGGTCTATTGGAGGTGTCTTCCAAGTCGAGTCATGCAAACAAATTTTGTAGAGAAGGAGGGGGGGGGGTAGCTTTTTTTTTTCTAGGTCGATTTTAAAGGTTCAATAGAGAGTTACAGCGGGCGGAGATACGTAAAAACGCTGCAAATTATTACACAACGGTTTATTATTTTTATATAGATCACTCGTCTACAAAATCACCAACCATCCAATATGAAGAGAAAAATAAAAAAATTAAAATAAAATCAAAAAATAAAAAAATCCAAAAAAATCGAAAAAATCGAAAAAAAAAAAATCAAAATCACCAACCATCGATTGCATTTCGGTCAGCTCTAATTTGAACGGAGATTAGGCCTCTTTTGCGAATCACACTCGTGTTTTGATTTATATATATATATATTTCAATATAAACCCTTAAATTTTTGTAGGGAGCGAACGGTTTGTCCTACAGAGCTCCGCGTGGTCTCAAAAAATTCTAAAAATTCTATAGAATCTTAATTTGAAGGAAAAACAATACCTTTATATCGAAATTTTTTGAGTTAGGGCGTTTTCAAAATTTCAAAATTGATTTTGGAACCCTTAGGAGTGACCTACATCAACCAAAAGCTTCGGGGCACAACTAGACCCCAAATGGAGCCTACATACCAAATTTCATCAAAATCGGTCAATGCTAAGTGGCAAAAGTGCCGCGTACGGCGTACGGCGTACGGCGTACGGCGGACGGACGGCAAAATTTTTATTCGATTTTTGGATTCTACGTACCTTGAAACGTAAACCATCAAATTTTGAGGGGGTGTTAAAATTTTTTTTTTCTTGGTCGATTCCAAAGGTTCATTATTGAAAATAATAAACCAAAAGGCTCGCGGAAGACGGTTGACCCGGCCCTCTCGCGTAAATTACGTGAGAGTCGCGTTTTCGACGTGAGATAACCTACTACTCAACTCCTTGTTTTTGTGGCTGAGCTAATGATCAGCTGATCATTCTGTTTCGTTCGTTTTGAAGAGTTTCGGTGAATCTTTTGCGAGTTCTTTATCATTGAGGTCGCGGTGAAGTGAATTGAAGATTGAAGAATTGGTCCCATATACATTTCGCTTGAAGTGAATATTGCTCCCTCATACATTTCGGTCTGTTGCGGCTTCTGAAGTGTGGATGGCGGATGTTCGATCTCGATGAGATCAGTTGGACGATCGATCTCAATTTCTTCCCCATTGAAGGCAAGTTTCCTCTACCTTTTTGACCGACTTCGTATTTATTTTACTTCGAAATGGTAATATTAGAATATAATGCGAAAAGATTGATTAGTCCGAGGTCTCGTTGAATTCGGTTGTCTGTCATCTACTCCTCAGACAAGGGGATGGACTGAAATGCACGATTAGGTGCTCACATTCATTTTGCAGTTATTTATTTATTTTGATTATTTTGGGTAATAAACGAGCGTACTTCATTGATTTCCTTATATTTTCCTTCCTGTTTTCCTTTATCGGTTCATCGAAAACAAAAACCGTGGATTGAGTTGACGTTACCTATGGAGTGTTGAAAAATCTAAAGCAACATCAATCATGTGAGCCTCACGGGATTGACGTGAGACTCACGTCGGAAAGTTAGCATCCACTCGATGCTCGCCCTAGCAGCTTCTCACCTCTAAACGGTTCCAAATGTTGCTGCAACTCTCTAGTATTGAAAGTAATAAACCAAAACTGGTAAGATGCCATTAATGGTTAATTTTTCCCTACCATGTATTAGTGGCAGACCTGAGACAGACGTCCTTCCTGCTGGCCGAAATCGATACTCTGCGAGGAAGCTCTTCGGAAGGAGTGTGTTTCAGGGAAACTTGGGAAAGTTGTTGAGCGAGGGGACAGGTGCTCGTGCCGAGTTGAGAGTTAATTGTCTGAAAGAGACCCTTCAGGCTCGAGCAACGGGTCAGATTGGCAGACAACCCCCGTCGCCGGTCCGCGGACTCGGTGTCTAACTGGTCGGCAATTATCGACTTCCAATCCCTCTTCTAAACCCCAATCACCTGGCGTGCTATAACCTCCGGTCCTCAAACCCTCCCACCCCCCAGATACCGGCACCCCCCCAGATACCGTCATAATCATTTTCTCTCGACCCTCCCCTTCCCAGTTCGACGTTCCGCTTATTTTAACGGAAAATACTTGGTCGCCCTTTGGCCAATCCGCGTTTAGAAGAGGAAATTAATCTCCATCATGAGAGTTTACGCGGGGCGTCCCTCCGGTCATACATCACCTTCCCCGAGACCGACCGAATGAGTACCAAGCCTGCAACATGTCTCTCCTCTCACAGGGAACGCTACCCTCAAATCCCAAAATAAATTGGAGGAAATAACACAATTAAGACTACAGATGATCGGTTCAGGAACACAAGCGTTCTAAGGAAAGAGATGCAGGCAGATGCCTGGTCATTTTCCCAGAAAGGGCCAATCGTTGTCCAGAGAAGATTTCGAATGCCCATTCATGATTTGGGCGTCAAAAAAAAATTCTCCATTAACTATCAACTTCGTTCTACGTCGGGCAATCAATAAAATATGCACTTATTCACGCTAAAATATAGAAATTAAAGTTTAAACAGGTAAATGTCTACTAATTTGCCATGTCCGGACCCCTAGGTAGTCAACTTTGTTTGAACACTGTGAATCACCGATCAAAGCAGCGGCCTGAATTTGTAGGGATTCTTTATTGCATATATCTAGATATGAATAAAAAATGGGTTTTCAGATTTTTTAAGAAGCAAACAAAACGAGCAGGAGGATAAAATGTGCTTGTCCGGAGGTTTCTGTCTTTAATCTGCCTTTCTTGAATTTTAGTTTTTTGGCGGCTTATTATCGTTTCCCTCGGTTTCACTACCACTGTAAGAGGTGAGGATACACGTCAGGTTATCAAAAAAGCGGCTGGAATCGTTTTTCTTTTATGTGGAAGTGTGGACAGGTGGTTTCAGTTGCAGAAACGTGGTGTCACAGTCACTTACAGTCTTTAATCTGCCCTGTGTAAAACGGCAAGAAATCTATATTATTTTTTTCTTTTTGGTCTCTAGTTCTGGTTTCTACCGAGCTGGTTCCAGCGATATGGTTACACATCAGCAGAACAGCACCAGAACGCGGGAAAAGCTGAAAAACCCAAGTGCCACCCAGGAACTTGTCTCTTTCATCTGCCGGTGATGGTGGCAGATAAAAGACCTTTTGGACAGATAAAAGACTTTTTTCAAGTTGTTAACGATTTGATAATCTATCTTCATCATGAGAGTTTACGTGGGGCGTCCCTCCGGTCATACATCACCTTCCCCGAGACCGACCGAATGAGTACCAAGCCTGCAACAATTCTATCCTCTCACAGGGAACGCTACCCTCAAATCCCAAAATAAATTGGAGGAAATAACACAATTAGGACTACAGAGTATTGGTTCAGGAACACAAGCGGTTTAAGGAAAGAGATGCCTTTCGACTATCGATAAAACGCGAATAAGCGTGCAAAATTATGGAAAACCATAAATTCAGCATTAGGATAAACAGATAATGATCCAGTAATAATTAATAAACTTTTTTCAAAATGATGAAGGGATAAAAGAATCGGGAAAGTTTAATAGTCCAGTATTTATTACAAAAATGTTCAGCCGTTTGCTACAACCGCCGTTACCAGTACTAATTACCATTTCCGGATTTCTAATTTATATCATTCCATCTGTGTACGTAGGAATCTTCCAATTTTATAATATTTTAATCATATGGAGGTATGATTTATTTATATCAATCTATACATGAATATAGATATTAAAATATTGGGTGATTAAAGCCTATCATTTTTCCTACAAAATCGAAGTTCTAACGGAGGGGGGGGGGGAGCTCCGCGGTCTTTTAAAAGTTGCAAATTATTACGCAAGGATTTTCGATATAGATAATTCGTCTGCAAAGAACTAGGTACATAATATGTTATACTATATGTTATATGTTATACTATATGTTATACTACATAATAACATAATATGTTATACTATATGTGTTATAATATGTTGATATTATCTTTGCAATTATCAGCCTTAGGTACCAACTACCTACCTATATAAACTCTTCACTCTCTATTCCAAGAAATAAGGAGTTGTGGCTGTCTTTATTAGGAGATTTTATTACTGGTTGCTAACGACGCAAAACTAAGTACAACTCGAAGAAACGAACAAAGTTCGCATTTTGTTCAGCTATGTTTTGGACGGAGATTAGGCCTCTCATACGATTCACACTCGTGTTTCTGATTATCGTAAGTCCAACCCTTAAGTTCCATAGGGAGCGAATGGTTTGTCCCAGGGCTCCGCGTGGGCTCATTCGATTCTAAAAATTCAATACTTTTTTAAATTGATGAAAAAACAATATCTTTACATCAAAATTTTTGAGCTAGAGCATTTTCATAATTTCAGCCACTATTTTTCAACCCTTAGAAGTGACTGAAATCAATCAAAAGCTTCAGGGCACTACTAGATCCCAAATACAGCCCATATACCAAATTTCATCAAAATCGGTCCTTGGTAACTAAAGAAAGTGCCACGTACGGCAAAATTTTAATTCGATTTTTGGATTCTACGTACCTTGAAAAGTAAACCAACATATTTTGATGGGGTTTTAACTTTTTTTCTTGCTTGATTCCAAAGGTTCATTATTGAAGATCACAAATTTTTAAAAATCACGTTTTTCCGCGTTCAAACCCAAATTTCTCTCTCAAATTCGATTGTGCACAGCTACTATCGATTGGGCACAACTAGACTCGAATCCATAAGTTGATTACCTACTGAAAATAATAAACCAAAATCAGGATCTTACTTTGGCAGGAAGACATGGCAGGCGGCATGCGGAAGGCGAGTGGGTCGGGGGCCCGTTGAAGAGGATCGAGGGCCCCCGCAAAGTGGCTCGACAAGAAAGGCCTTTGTCCGAATGCGAAGGCGTGGAACTGTTGCTGCTGTCCTGCAACATAAACCATGCCTGGAGCTTGTAACAGACAATTCTATACATGGTAATCATAAATCATTAATAAAATACAAGACCACATTATGTGCACATAACTAGTATGTAACTAAAGATGGGAAATTCTAATTGTTGTTTATTGTTTTCATGGGAATATGAGGACAGGATACTTAGATTAACCCTTAATTTCCTACTTCTCAAAAAATTGTATTTTTGGATATTTTTCAAGATTATGGTGTATTTCGGCCAACCAATGCCATGTAATTGCTAGTTTTGATCGGGATTTATGTGAAGTTTCTTAAATTTGATTAAAACTGGTTGGTTTATTTTCAGGAGGGGGGGGGGAGGCTATCGTTATTTAAAAAATATGTTCTTAGAATACATTCTATCCGAATATGACTGGGCGGAACCAGCAGCTTTTTATTCTGAAAAAAATAAGTATATAAAAACTAAAATGAGAAATAAACTAAAATTGTTAGCCCGAAAAGACCTCCCCCTTCAGTAGTATCTTTAGCTCAGACCTACTTTTACCATGAACTGGGGGACAGTAAAGATCAGTTTCATGAATTAGTTCGGATATATAACAACTATTCTGACAGATTTAATTTTAAATCTTGCAGAAAAACAACCAACAAGATGTTGATGAAATAAGAGTTGTGGCTGGAAGTATCAAAGAATAGCGGAAAATTTAGATTTTTCAATGGTATTTCTGGATATCTTAAGAGTCAGAGGGTCGGATGGTGTATTGTATAAACAATAGTTGAAGTATCAAGGTTGCCAGAAGAATATCGGTTTGTCTTAAAAATGGTTTAACAGTTTTGTAAAACGCTTAAAAAATCGGACTTCCGAAAAGATACTTTAGGATATTAAGGGTTAAGAAAATTATCCTGAAAATGTTTTTATGTTACAGTTAGAAATGATCTTGGTTGAGTCTAATTCACTTCAATCGTTCAACATTCATAAGCGCCGATGTTATTTATGGCACTGACTTGATAATTCAAAGGATCCCGCATTCAAGATCTTTGACAATCCCAAGTGCACATCTAAGGAGAAACCATCCACCGCGGGCCTAACCCAAACTGCCAGGGTTTGGCGCGCATGGCTAACACACAATCAAAGGCATACTATTATGATAACAAGGTAGCCGCCGTCCAACTATCTAACAATTAACGTGAATCAATGGAGGGGGTCAGCGGAACAGAGGTGCATTGTCTTCAATGACCGTGCGCCTCACACAAGGGCCCTTCTGGGACAATGCGCCTCCCGTGAACTATGTATCATGTTGAGGGTGATGGGAAGACATTCCCTGGGTAACCTCTAACGGGAGAGCATTCATCTGCCTGAATGATTGATATCCGTCCATCATCGATACTACTAAATTACTCAGACGGTTAGACCAACGTGCAGACAATATCCTGACCGGCCCATTGTCCGAGATTCTTAGCCCCTCTTGTGTGGCCCTCGATCTATCAAACGCTAAACCTATCAAGAGGCGTCAAATATATTTAGGTCACTTCCTAGACCACGATGTCTCTAACAACAGTGGATAGTGTATCAAATTATTTCCTTAATTGAGTACCTATTTACCAATCCAGCAATAATTCATCGATGCAACCTCTACGTCTACTTCTTCAACACTCTGTGGTGGACATAATCTCGAATACTCCAAGTCCAACACAATTAGAAGTGCCTTTCAAATTTAAAATTTCACTCTGGGTCTAACGGCTCCAGAATCAGAACCGGTACCCGTACTGTGAGATGAGAAATCCTGTGCGACCATACCCCGTGTGACTAAGTATTATATCATTATAAATGCCTTTCAGAGATATTCTAGAACTTGCCAGGAAGTCTAGCAGCTCTATCAAATCTGAAGATTCTAAAACCTCTAAATCCATGATATCAATAAGGCTGAGGTGGCACAAATGGTGCTCACTTGCTCTTACAAGAAGTAGGTAGGGATCATCAAACTGCGCTGACCAATGCTATAGGATTGAACTGGAGGATTCCTATCTTGGTGGTGCACACTATTTCCTCGCTGAAACCCATCAAAATCAAAAAATCCTGAGAAGAGTCGCGCTGGCAAGTCCGATATTATCAGAATTATCTTTCTGAACATTTTTGGAACTTGTATGGGGTGTAATGTTTTCATCACATTCCACAGTCTCCAACAATCTCTACTACTCTTCATAATACGAGAATTCTACACCAAGATGTGTCGTAAAACAAATGAAATAGTTTATCATTCCTCTCTCTTGTATTCTACTCTTGGATTGCACTATAAGGCTTATTATTATGGGGCTGTAATGCAAAGGTGTTTTTATGTAGCTCGACTGCAAAAAACACTATACGTCGTATAGTATACGAAATGTTTACAGTCAATCAAAATGGCTTTTTCATGAAGATGATTTAAATTTTGTGTTTTACTAAAATGTATGGTACCTAGTTGGGTTCATAGGGAAAATGCTGCAAATTATTACACAATGGTTTAATATTTTTCTACATTGATCACTCGTCTGCAAAGCCACCAACCATCCAACATGAAGAAAAACATCGACCGCATTTCGGTCAGCTGAAATTTGAACGAAGATTAGGCCTCTTTTGGGATTCACACTCGTGTTTCTGATTTATCGTACGTCCAACCCTTAAATTCTCGTAGGGAGCGAACGGTTTGCCCTACAGAGCTTCGCGTGGTCTCAAAATATTCTAAACATTCTATAGAATGTTAAAATGAAGGAAAAACAATACCTTTATATCAAAATTTTTTGAGTTAGGGCGTTTTCAAAATTTCAAAATTCATTTTTGAACCCTTAGAAGTGATTTACATCAACCAAAATCTTCGGGGCACAACTAGACGCCAAATGGAGCCTACATACCAAATTTCATCAAAATCGGTCAATGCTAAGTGGCAAAAGTGGCGAGTACGGCGTACGACGCACGGCGCACGGCGTACGGCGGACGGACGGCCAAATTTTTATTCGATTTTTGGATTCTACGTATCTTGAATCGTAAACCATTAAATTTTGAGGGGGTGTTAGAAACTTTTTTTCTTGGTCGATTCTAAAGGTTCAATATTGAAAATAATAAACCAAAAAATTACAAGTACGCCGCTGATACTGAATCAATACACAGTATCATATTCCAACTGAGCTAAGCATCTGGGAATATCACTAGATACGAAGCTAAAGTGGAAAAAACACGTCAAAAAGAACGCTGCAAATTATTACACAATGGTTTATTATTTTTCTATATAGATCACTCGTCTACAAAATCACCAACCATCCAATATAAAGGAAAAAAAAAAATCAAAAAAAATTTTTAAAAACATCAAAATCACCAACTATCCATTACATTTCGATCAGCTCTAATTTGAACGGAGATTAGGCCTCCTTTGCAATTCACACTCGTGTTTTGATTTATATAAATACAGGGTTATATATGTTAGCGGCAAAGTGTATAATCCAGGCATTATGTGAAATGCCTAGGCATTTCACATAATGCCGAGTCATTTCAGGCAATGTATAAAACTGTTTCCAGATTTGAAACTTTACCTAGGCAATGTTTATAATTTGTAGGCATTTCATGGAATGCCTAGCGGGGCACAGGCAAAGTATTGAACAGAACTGAAATATCAAAAGAAGTACGTATAATTACTCAACTGTTATACTCACATGTCAGGTAGGTTATTAGGTCAGGTCAGTAGCAAGTCAATTTTTGTTCGAGCTCGAGGTGCAGCCGCATTTTGTGTTGCAGCTAACTTTATTTTTCCGACATTTGCAGCGGTTCGTTGATCCCCTATCCCCCCCTCTTCCTCGTATTTTATACTTTGCCAGGAGATTAAACACACTGCCGAGCCCACTCTCGGCATTGTATACAATGACTAGGGAAAGTAAATAATTATTCACATTGACGGCCCTCGTTTGTCATTATATGAAATGCCTAGGCATTCTATAGAATTCCGGATTATACACTTTGCCGCTAACATATATACAGGGTTATACAGGGTGTCTACCATTTGGATGGACCAAACTTCAAGGATCGATTCTACAACTCATTTGCAACAAAAAATGTCTCTTAGCAATTTTTTCTTAACCCACTCAAAATTCTTTTTTTTTTCCACTTTAAAGTTTTTGTTCGTATTTTCGACCTTGCAGCACTAAAATGGTCATGACTCCCTTATTTCTCATGCTACTTCAAATCTGAGTACACCGTTGGACAGAGCGTTAAATTTCCTATCCATTTAGTGGGAAACCCAGTTTCTTTAAGCCATTTGTAAAAGTAAAAAAAAAATCAAAGTCAACATTTATAATTTTTTTCGAAAATCGCCATTTTTCAGGCTAACGATTCCCCCGTAAAAAATACCGCTATCGTGGTGCACTCAACGGGAAAAACTACCCCAAGATCTCACCTTTCCAACGGTATGTCAGTTTCAAGGTTTAAGAGGAAAGTTTCTTTGAAAAAATTGCGTTTTATGCGAAAAAACGTGCTTCTTTAGGCATATTCCGCTAGAGAGTCGACCAAGTATTAATGCCTTCACTTTTCAAGGATTGCAATAAAAAGTCCACTAAATTAAATTTCCACTCGTATTTTACGTTTTGGACCTTTCTGAACAATTTTGGTACCGTGTCTGTCCATCTGACAATCGGTCTGTCTGTCTGAAAGTCCTTGTAGATGGGAAAAGCAATACGAAGCTACTGTCGGATTTCGATGTAATTTTCGGTGATGTTCTCCATAAAAATCAAAGTCAAAGCATTAAATTTTCAAAATCAAATTCAACAATTTTAATTTTATTTAGAAATTACCATTTTTTAGGTTTATTGTTAACCTGGTATAAGTTGTGCTATCGTAGAACACTCAACGGAAAACCCGTTCATTCTGATTTTAAATTGGAACTAAAATAAAATTAAAGAACAATTAGCAGAAAAAAATTGTCATTGTAACGTTGGTAGAAAGTGTTGGTAGGTACAATGAAGGACACTCATATCGGGGTGGAAAGTCAATATAATTGTTTTTAAAAAAAATTATTATTGTCAATGAAACTCTTCAAGTTATTCTTCTGCTACAAAAAGTCAATTTCATTATATTTATTCTAATTAAACGGAAAACTGATAACGTAGAAAAGATGTGATCCCGGGGTAGTTTTGGCCATTGAGTGGCCAAGCGCTACTAATTACGGGCAAACAATAAAACAATTTTGAGAGGGGTTTAACTTTTTCTTCTTGCTCGATTACAAAGGCTTGTTATTGAAAATAATAAACCGAAAAATGGTAATTCCTATTTAAAAAAAATAAAATTTTTGAATTTGATTTTGAAAATTTAATGCTTTGACTTTGATTTTTATGGAGAACATCACCAAAAATTACATCGAAATCGGACCGTTGCTTCGTATTGCTTTTGCCATCTACAAGGACTTTCAGACAGACAGACCGACTGTCAGATGGACAGACACGGTACCAAAATTGTTCAGGAAGGTCCAAAACGTAAAATACGAGTGGAAATTTAATTTAGTGGACTTTTTATTGCAATCCTTGAAAAGTGAAGGCATTAATACTTGGTCGACTCTCTAGCGGAATATGCCTAAAGAAGCACGTTTTTTCGCATAAAACGCAATTTCTTCAAAGAAACTTTCCTCTTAAACCTTGAAACTGACATACCGTTGGAAAGGTGAGATCTTGGGGTAGTTTTTCCCGTCGAGTGCACCACGATAGCGATATTTTTTACGGGGGAATCGTTAGCCTGAAAAATGGCGATTTTCGAAAAAAATTATAAATGTTGACTTTGATTTATTTTTTTACTTTTACAAATGGCTTTAAGAAACTGGGTTTCCCACTAAATGGATAGGAAATTTAACGCTCTGCCCAACGGTGTACTCAGATTTGAAGTAGCATGAGAAATAAGGGAGTCATGACCATTTTAGTGCTGCAAGGTCGAAAATACGAATAAAAACTTTAAAGTGGAAAAAAAAGAATTTTGAGTGGGTTAAGAAAAAATTGCTAAGAGACATTTTTTGTTGCAAATGAGTTGTAGAATCGATCCTTGAAGTTTGGTCTATCCAAATGGTAGACACCCTGTATACAGGGTGTCTACCATTTGGATGGACCAAACTTTAAGGAGCGATTCTACAACTAATTTGCAAACTTTTTTGTCTCCTGACATTTTTTTTTTAAACGCTTTAAAATTATACTTTTTTCACTTTTAAGATTTTGTTCGTGTTTTCGACCTTGAGCCATTAAAACGGCCATAACTCCCTCAATTTACTGGATAAACTCAAATATGAGTATACCGTTGGAAAGAACGTTAAATTTCCTATCAGTTCATTAGGACACAAGAGCTTTTTAAGCCTTTCGTATAAGTGAATAAATTGGTCAAAGTCAGAAATTTAAAACTTTCTCGAAAATCACCATTTTTCAGGCTGACTCATCTTATGTAATAAACAGCCGTATCGGCGGGCACTCAACGGAAAAAACTTGCCCAGAATCTCAGCTTTCCTACGGTCTATCAGTTTTTCTTTTTAACATTCAAATTAGAAGAGTAAATGAAGTTTGAATGCCCGAAAACGTGTGTTTTACAAGCAAATCCAGTGTTTTAAGCGGTTTCTGGTCCCCCTCGATCTCAAGATGGCTTGACGATTTTGGTATCATTTCCTATGTAATTTTCTACGCTGAATCAAATAGTGATACTTCCGAATGGTTCCGACTGCTAGAAAGTGGATTTTTTGAAGAAAACCTTCGTTTTTCGTACATAAAATACGCATTATTCTTAAATGTGGTAGTGAGCATAAAGTAACACCTTTCTACTCAATAAAAACACCGAATTTCTAGTTGATTGAAGTTTTTGTTGAGTTCAAAGGTGTTACATCATGCTCACTACCACATTTAAGAATAATGCGTATTTTATGTACGAAAAACGAAGGTTTTCTTCAAAAAATCCACTTTCTAGCAGTCGGAACCATTCGGAAGTATCACTATTTGATTCAGCGTAGAAAATTACATAGGAAATGATACCAAAATCGTCAAGCCATCTTGAGGTCGAGGGGGACCAGAAACCGCTTAAAACACTGGATTTGCTTGTAAAACACACGTTTTCGGGCATTCAAACTTCATTTACTCTTCTAATTTGAATGTTAAAAAGAAAAATTGATAGACCGTTGGAAAGCTGAGATTCTGGGCAAGTTTTTTCCGTTGAGTGCCCGCCGATACGGCTGTTTATTACATAAGATGACGTATTACATGCTCAAAAACTCAAAAACACTGGATTTGCTTGTAAAACACACGTTTTCGGGCATTCAAACTTCATTTACTCTTCTAATTTGAATGTTAAAAAGAAAAACTGATAGACCGTAGGAAAGCTGAGATTCTGGGCAAGTTTTTTTCGTTGAGTGCCCGCCGATACGGCTGTTTATTACATAAGATGAGTCAGCCTGAAAAATGGTGATTTTCGAGAAAGTTTTAAATTTCTGACTTTGACCAATTTATTCACTTATACAAAAGGCTTAAAAAGCTTTTGTGTTCTAATGAACTGATAGAAAATTTAACGTTCTTTCCAACGGTATACTCATATTTGAGTTTATCCAGTAAATTGAGGGAGTTATGGCCGTTTTAATGGCTCAAGGTCGAAAACACGAACAAAATCTTAAAAGTGAAAAAAGTATAATTTTAAAGCGTTTAAAAAAAAAAATGTCACGAGACAAAAAAGTATGCAAATTAGTTGTAGAATCGATCCTTGAAGTTTGGTCCTCGAGTTAGGGTGACACCCTGTATATCAAAATAAACACTTTAATTTTCGTAGGAAGCGAACGGTTTGTCCTACAGAGCTCCGCGTGGTCTCAAGAAATTCTAAAAATTCTATAGAATCTTAAATTGAAGGAAAAACAATACCTTTATATCGAAATTTTTTGAGTTAGGGCGTTTTCAAAATTTCAAAATTGATTTCGGAACCCTTAGAAGTGACCTACCTCAACCAAAAGCTTCGGGGCACAACTAGACCCCAAATGGAGCCTACATACCAAATTTCATCAAAATCGGTCAATACTAAGTGGCAAAAGTGCCGCGTACGGCGGACGGACGGCCAAATTTTTATTCGATTTTTGGATTCTACGTACCTTGAAACGTAAACCATCAAATTTTGAGGGGGTGTTAAATTTTTTTTTCTTGGTCGATTCCAATGGTTCATTATTGAAAATAATAAACCAAAAAAGGAACAGCTAACAAACAAATTCAGAAAAGTTTATTGGCTCCTGGGCCGACTTTCACAACTTAGCTTACACAACAAAGTGCTGTTGTACAAAACAGTACTTATGCCAATTTGGACCTATGGTATACAGCTAAAAGTAACATGGAAATAATTCTATCGTTCCAAAATAAGATACTGAGGAGTATTGTGAATGCTCCGTGGTACATTCGTAGTGATGACCTCCACAAGCACCTCGAAATTGAGACGAGGTAGCAGAAAGATATGCGTGAAATTACGAGAAGAGGCTTCACGCACACACACACACCCAGAAGCCATCCAGCATCTGGACAACACTCAAGAAATTCGACGTCTGAAGAGGACCAAGCCACTGGACCTTGGATGCTGAAGTGCAACTTTAATGTAGTGAAAGTCAATGGACCAACACTTGAAAGAGAAATGCGTAATATATGTGAAGTAAATATTTAGATACCTGATGTAAAATACCTCAAATGTAACTAGTTGATATACTAACAAATAAACGCTCAAAAAGTAAAAAAAAACTCGGCGCTGTGCGCCTCGCCAGGGGGCAAGCCCCCTGGACCCCCGGATGCTTTTCACTTAGAGCCTACGGCTAAAATTCGAGAAACATGGAACTATGCTTTACGATGGATACGAACTGTGGTATTTTCTAACTTCCCTGGTAATGAACTAGGCTAGCGACACATAAGATTGTTTACTAACTATTTATAAAATCGCATTATTGGATAAACACCTAACACATTAATATAACACTCAATATACAAATGCGACATAAATCAGGAGCTTTCCAACGAATGGTGAACGTTTACTGTGTGATTACAATTGCGGAAGTTCCATTTCCCTACCAACGGCTCGGTTGTACGTGAAAATCATAAGAAAATTTCGTCACCCATCCGCGTTACCCATTCCGCGTGACATATTCGTGTGACATATTCGTGTGACATTTTTCGGCAAGTGAGTCCAAGGCTAAAGCATAGTTCCATGCTAAAATACAGGTACTCGAACAGGTGGAAACATAAATTTTGTTGTAGTGGTACTCAGATGAAATTAATAAAGAAAAGTAAGAACAGCACATAGTTCAACTCAACACCCATCCAATGAGATTCCCCGCGCTTCATAAAACCAAGACCCCCATTAGCCAGTGGACCTCCCATCATCTCCGTTAGCATTTGAAGGTTGTTGAAAGTAAACGAGACGGCTTCCTCAGAGAGCTGAGCTTCTTTAAACATAAACAATTCGGTTCTTTTCAAAAGATTTTTGATAGGCTCTTCTCCCTCCACATTACTAGTCTTAACTATCTTCGTTTGTAAATGCCGATAATGATGGCGCTTCCCCGTATGCCGGGGATGCTTTTCTTGTTTCCTTGTTGGCTGTAGTATTCGTCCCAAAACATTTAAGTTCAATCTTCTCATTATATGAATGTTAGCCACCGTCATCTGGTTATTGAATAATTACATTGTTTTTAATGAAAACAGATACAAATTACGAGAGATTGTTTTTAAAGGACACAGTTATTACTGTCCAGATTGAACAACCAAAATGCATCATTCCGTGTCACTCAAAACGTTTGTATTTCAGGATGAATAATTCAACGAAAAACAGAAGGGACCAGCTCAAGAATGAAACCAAATTAGCCGACCCCTTTTCCGGAAGGGTGTCCAATTAGATGGGATGTGAGGGTGAGATGAACAGAACATGGGGGCGGTTACTACCCTTATATACGTCACAGGATTCCTGGGATATCTCCCGCTTAAATTGTTTGAAGGACTCGGGTGGGAATTATTTTGGGCGAGGCTGACCCCCTGGGAAGCTTCCTCAGGCCTGGGCATTCCCTAATTTGCTGGGGATGGAAGCATAGTTTTGCTTGCAGTTTCTTCAACTTAATCTTGCGGCTCTTGAGCTAGCCCCTTCCTAAACGAAGCACACTCTTATGCCATAGTTTGTTTCGTGCTGCCTTGTTTTAACTAAGTTACAGCCACAAGACTTTGGATTCGTGATTCCTCGAATGCCCAAACGAGGGAAGTTCTTCAAGACTAATGTGCCAGATCTTCCTCGGTATTTCACACTCATCTCTTATTCATAACATAATCCGGAGGGCTTGTTATGATTAGTAGTCCGACGGGATAGTGATCCATGGTTGTAAGGGGGGGGGGGGGGGTCGTTGTCGTAGGCAGCCACGTGTAGTTATTATTATTGTTTTCCTAATCAACCATGATTTATCATTCAGAGCTCTAGATAGTTTCATTCGTTTCTAAAACGTGAACACAAGATATTCTAAATTGATGGATGAACGTCAGTAATTACTTATTCACCCAAATAATTTTTATCCTAATTAGCGAACAATTAGTCACACGGAGCTCTGATTGGTGTCAAAAACGCTGCAAATTATTACACAATGGTTTATTATTTTTTATTTTTCTATATAGATCACTCGTCTGCAAAGCCACCAACCATCCAACATGAAGAAAAACATCGATCGCATTTCGGTCAGCTTTAATTTGAACGGAGATTAGGCCTCTTTGCGATTCACACTCGTGTTTCTGATTTAGCGTACGTCCAAACGGTTTGTCCTACAGAGCTCCGGGTGGTCTCAAAAAATTTTAAAAATTCTATAGAATCCTAAATTGAAGGAAAAACAGTACCTTTATATCAAAATTTTTTGAGTTAGGGCGTTTTCAAAATTTCAAAATTGATTTTGGAACCTTTAGAAGTGACCTACCTCAACCAAAATCTTCGGGGCACAACTAGACCCCAAATGGAGCCTACATACCAAATTTCATCAAAATCGGTCAATGCTAAGTGGCAAAAGTGCCGCGTACGGCGGACAGCGGACGGCGGACGGCGGACGGCGTACGGCGGACGGCGGACGGACGGCCAAATTTTTATTCGATTTTTGGATTCTACGTACCTTGAAACGTAAACCATCAAATTTTGAGGGGGTGTTAAAAAAATTTTTTTCTTGGTCGATTCCAAAGGTTCATTATTGAAAATAATAACCAAAATCAAAAAAATCGCCGCTATTTTAAACTAATGAAAAATAATAGATGGGTACCTGTGTATTGAAAGTTTTGTGGCTGAGGCGTTTGGAAAATGTTTTCCCCAACTTTTCACCACTTAGAAGTGACTGACCGAACCATCGAGGCACAACTAGATCCCTATATGGAGCCAGTATTCATGATGTAAATTACGTAAATTTAATCAAAGTTGGTCACATACCTTGAAACGTAAACCATAAAATTGTTGGGGGGGGGGGAGTATTTTCTTTTCGAGCT
This sequence comes from Apolygus lucorum, assembly GCA_009739505.2. NCBI lineage: Eukaryota > Metazoa > Arthropoda > Insecta > Hemiptera > Miridae > Apolygus > Apolygus lucorum. Next base: position 6,207,779 of record CM019181.2, on the reverse strand, counting down.
CGATTCCTCGATTGGACACACAATCAATGTCCTTACAAGTGTCAACGTTTTGAGTTGGTTCTCTCGAGAGGCAGAACCACTTCCAAATTTCATTTCTTCGTTGAATTGACTCAAAATGCCGAGCAGGTCAGTTGAAATCAACGTTTTGAGTTGGTTCTCTCGAGAGGCCGGACCTCTTCGAAATTTCATTTTTTCGTTGAAATGACTCAAAATGCCGAGCAGGTCAGTTGAAATCAACGTTTTGAGTTGGTTCTCTCGAGAGGCCGGACCTCTTCGAAATTTTATTTCTTCGTTGAAATGACTCAAAATGCCGAGCAGGTCAGATGAAATCAACGTTTTGAGTTGGTTCTCTCGAGAGGCCGGACCTCTTCGAAATTTCATTTCTTCGTTGAAATGACTCAAATGCCGAGCAGGTCAGTTGAAATCAACGTTTTGAGTTGGTTCTCTCGAGAGGCCGGACCTCTTCGAAATTTCATTTCTTCGTTGAAATGACTCAAATGCCGAGCAGGTCAGTTGAAATCAACGTTTTGAGTTGGTTCTCTCGAGAGGCCGAACCTCTTCGAAATTTCATTTCTTCGTTGAAATGACTCAAATGCCGAGCAGGTCAGTTGAAATCAACGTTTTGAGTTGGTTCTCTCGAGAGGCCGGACCTCTTCGAAATTTCATTTCTTCGTTGAAATGACTCAAATGCCGAGCAGGTCAGTTGAAATCAACGTTTTGAGTTGGTTCTCTCGAGAGGCCGGACCTCTTCGAAATTTCATTTCTTCGTTGAAATGACTCAAATGCCGAGCAGGTCAGTTGAAATCAACGTTTTGAGTTGGTTCTCTCGAGAGGCCGGACCTCTTCGAAATTTCATTTCTTCGTTGAATTGACTCAAAATGCCGAGCAGGTCAGTTGAAATCAACGTTTTGAGTTGGTTCTCTCGAGAGGCCGGACCTCTTCGAAATTTCATTTCTTCGTTGAATTGACTCAAAATGCCGAGCAGGTCAGTTGAAATCAACGTTTTGAGTTGGTTCTCTCGAGAGGCCGGACCTCTTCGAAATTTCATTTCTTCGTTGAAATGACTCAAAATGCCGAGCAGGTCAGTTGAAATCAACGTTTTGAGTTGGTTCTCTCGAGAGGCCGGACCTCTTCGAAATTTCATTTCTTCGTTGAATTGACTCAAAATGCCGAGCAGGTCAGTTGAAGTCAACGTTTTGAGTTGGTTCTCTCGAGAGGCCGGACCTCTTCGAAATTTCATTTCTTCGTTGAAATGACTCAAAATGCCGAGCAGGTCAGTTGAAATCAACGTTTTGAGTTGGTTCTCTCGAGAGGCCGGACCTCTTCGAAATTTCATTTCTTCGTTGAAATGACTCAAATGCCGAGCAGGTCAGTTGAAATCAACGTTTTGAGTTGGTTCTCTCGAGAGGCCGGACCTCTTCGAAATTTCATTTCTTCGTTGAAATGACTCAAAATGCCGAGCAGGTCAGTTGAAATCAACGTTTTGAGTTGGTTCTCTCGAGAGGCCGGACCTCTTCGAAATTTCATTTCTTCGTTGAAATGACTCAAAATGCCGAGCAGGTCAGTTGAAATCAACGTTTTGAGTTGGTTCTCTCGAGAGGCCGGACCTCTTCGAAATTTCATTTCTTCGTTGAATTGACTCAAAATGCCGAGCAGGTCAGTTGAAGTCAACGTTTTGAGTTGGTTCTCTCGAGAGGCAGGTCCACTTCAAAAGCTCATTTTTTCGTTGAAATGACTCAAAATGTCGAGGTGGATACTTAGTTGAAATCAATGTTTTGAGTTGGTTCTCTCGAGAAGCATCCTTAGTAGCCACTAATGAAATATGGTTGGTAGGTAGTGAGAATGTTTTTTCAGAGTAATGTCTTGCTAATGCTTGAGGGAGTCTATGAAAATGAAAATGTTTGGATGGGGTGAGGCAATCCTTTTTTGGTTCATTATTTTCATTAATGAATCTTTGGAATCAAGAAAAAAATGTTCATTCCCCCCCTCAAAATTTGTTGGTTTACGTTTTAAGGTAAGTACAATCCGAAAATATAAAACATTTTCCGTCCGCCGTCCGCCGTATGCATCACTTTTTTTAGTTCCCATGGACCGATTTTGATTAAATTTTATAATATAAAATTTACACATATTATGTGGGCTCCATTTGGAGTGTTGTTGCGCCGCGAAGCTTTTTTTTGATGTCAGTCACTTCTAAGGGGTGAAATTTAAGGGTTGAATTTGTCCAAAAGTGCTTAAAAACTTTTGAAACAAAGTTATCGTTTTTTTTTTCAATTTTAAATAGTATTGAATTTAAAAGTTTTCAGAGTCCACGCATGTATTGTAGTGTATTTGTACTTATACTACTTATTCATACTAAATTCATTCTTATAAGAATGAACATGCTCCAAGTACTAAATAACAATGGATTATTATTATTATTTATTATAGAACCTCCTCCGAACAGACTGAGAACGAAAAGCCTCACAAAATTCAAACTAGTTGATCAAACTGGAAATCCTTCTTTTGAAAAAATCCTGAAAAAATAACCCCATAATTTCCCTTCTGGGATGAATAAAACCCAAATCTGATGGCTATTGATGGCTGATGAATATGTATCTCTACCAAGTTTTAGATGTCGAATATTTACCTGTATGAAGTAAACGAACGTTCAAAAGGTTTTTCCCATGTTTCCGAAAATTTTCGAAAACGATATAGGTATGTATCTTTTTGTTTGGCACCTATTCAAATAGGAAAAGTAAAATCAAGAAAAGAGCCAGTTGAAGAATAAAAGGGGAAGTTGAGTGCAGTACATACGTGGGTATGTTTGCGAGAAACCGAGTTGGGAAAGAGACCTAGTGTGGGAAAAGAGAATTGCACTCGGAAGCGGGAGAGCGTGTGATCTGGCACAGATGCCACTTTAGTGACCGAGTCGATAAAACAGAATGAGTCATCGACAGGTCAGTTGGAAACCGCACGTCTCTCAACGTCAAACGCCAATAGCGAGCTACCCAATATCGCCTTTACACCTGGCCGCTCAATTCCCCAGTTAGGTACCTCTCCAGTGCCCATTCATAACGATCCCAGGAAAATAATAGTGCTCTCTGTTGGACTCCGAGGGTGAAATGTCTTTTCTAGATGTGATATTCTGATTTACTGTGCCATCAGGCCTGCTATCCAGGGAAGACAGATTTTTTCGGGTGGTGAGAGCTGAATAAACTCTTCAAATCCGATTTTCCCCTCATAGTTTATAGGAACATGGACGAGAGTTCTATGGAACACTGGGATTTCTACAATATTATAGTCAAAAAGGAAGTTGTGGTCTTGCCCAACCGCATCCCCTCTTCCTTCCCACCCTGACGTTCCGCAAGACGTATCTATGTGATGGAGACGGAAAACGGAAATCCACAACACAACAGAAGCTGATAGAGTCGTCTTATGACATTCAAAACTAAACAGCTGATAGATTCGTCAGAATTAACTTCCATAGCACTGAACAAGAGTCACATAATTTAAACTGTTGATGATCGTAGTTAGGTACTGCTAACAGAAATACCTCTTTCATCGCAGACGAGTGTTCTTCCCAGAAAAACTATAAACCGTTGTGAGATCAGATTTGAATTTGAATGGGAAATCTTTGAGTTATGCCACCTTAGAGCCACAAGATAGAAAACAATTTTTAAACGCCTGCCAAGTGGGTATGGCACATAGCTTCCTCGTATCCATAACCCGAATATACCTATAGAAGATCCGATGCATAGTGGTTAATCTCAAAACATCAATGTCTAAGTACCTCGCACTACCCTCTCAGGGGACTCTACAATGTTAGAAAATGTAGAAAGTATGGCTGTAACAAGTATTTCACGTTTCCGCATGCGCACAAAATACATTCGATTTGGGGGCCATGATTTTCGTAGGGGACTATCTACATGCCAACCCGCACAATCCCTGAAAAATTCATCGAAATTAGATGGGAAATGTGGAAGTTATGGCTGTAGCAAGCAAATACACGTTTGCGGATGCCCACGCCAACCAGCACAATCTCTGAAAATTTCATCGGAATGGGATGAAAAATGTAGATGTTATGGCTGTGGCAAGGAATTCATGACAGACAGACAGACACACACGGAACCAAAATTGTTCAAGGAGGTCTGAAACGTAAGAAGCTAGTGGAAATTTTGATTTTGGAGAACATTTCATTTTCACCCTTGAAAAGTGAAAACAAACCTTGGTAGACTCGGAAGCAAAACTTAAGGTGAAAAAGACTTATTTACTTTCTACTTAGTACTAATTAGACCTATAAGGTAATAAGGTTGCCAAATCTGGGGGAAACCTCTGATTCGCAAATCCGACAGTTCCAAAGTTTCCAAAACCGTACCCGAAGGATGATTACCAATGCTCCTTGGTACATCAAAATACTAACCTACACAAAGGCACTGAGGTGCCGGTAGTGTTGCAAGTCCTACTCAGTACTTACACACGTTTCCACGACCGGATTCACCCTACCAACAACTAACAAACAATGTCTGCTGAATGAATGTTTAAGGGCGCGCTGGAGACAAAACTGAGATCAGCGCCAACCAAGAGATTTAGATTTTTTACTTACTATTGTTATTGTTATTAGTAGTTGTTATATTAATCAGTTTTATTACGGAAGTGGGAAAACTCTTTAAGAGCGAAGGGGAAGTTCAACCCAACAGTGTTGGACTCCCCAGCATTGGGCCTACCAACTAAAACCCCACTTCCTCAGCTTAGGACTCACCCCGGAACCACTAGTACAGTATTACTTCAAGGTGAGCTCTTTTTTTGTGCCAAAATCTGCTCCTACTTTTGCTCTCCAATCTGATCTCTCCATCATTTCTATTCCTCATCTTTTTCCTCCCATCTTCCATCCAGGTTTTTTGCTTTGAGGACTGCTGTGACAAATACTGCAGGTGCGTCCCAGCTCGACTTGTTCTTAATCATCTCTTGTATGAATGTCTATGGGCGCAACGTTCCGATGACCACTTCCGCACTCCTCCTCATACCCTCCCATTGTGGGCATGTGAAGAAGGTGTGGTAGACATCATCCTCTTCTATCCCACAGTATCTGCACTCTGGGTCAGTGGCTTTCCCAATCTTTACTAAGAAGGAGCGGAAGTATCCACGTCCCGAAAAGAATTGAGTCAGGTTACTCACCTTTAGTGGGAGAAAATCACTGGATTTTTACTCCCTTGCATAAGTCATTATGTATGTATTATCGTTATTAGCTAAACTGCAATACATTTACTTGTAATAAAGTTATAATATTTGAAAAAGGGCATTTTGAGATGGGAGAAAAAGTGCTAGGATGGGAAAAGAAGTTGTTGCAAATTACTTGTAGAATCGATTTACGAAGTATTGTTTATTGGTCTAGGGGCACCCTGTTGAGAGGAATCTATCACTAGAGGAAGAAGACGAAAAGTTAGACGGTTGAAGGCGTCGAAGGAGGTGGCTACGAAGTGAAGGGGATAAGAAGGAGGCATCAGACGGGGTTCACCATTAGGGTAAGCCCCAAACGTTTCCGAGTCTGTGGTCAGCTAATCCACAGGAGGCTGTGAGGGGCACGATCGCCTTAAGCCCCGTGCTGAGGCACTAACGCCTTATAATCTGCCCTCCCCCAATGCCGCCTCAAGATTTACCTTCCTAACTTTCTTGTCAACCTCAGATCTCAACCCCGAACATCGCAAGAGGGATTTTCAACACCCGGAATTCTTTTGGGGTTGATTGAGGGGAAACTGAAATTACTGAGCTTCAAGTTCTTTTTTTTCCAAACGGTTTTGACCAATTTGTTTTTATACGTCAAATGCAATAAATTAATAGTTCAATTTATGTTACAATTTTCATGGTGTTTTCGCTTTCACCAACCTCATCCTGCTCGTTTTAGTAGCACACATTATATATTATACCATGTTGCAATCTGTATTGCAGTATGGCATAATAACATGGGGAGGAACGTATTCCACCCATATAAATAAGTTACATGTTCGGCAGAAAATTATCATAAAAATGATGTTGTCATTACCGCGTAGGACCCCTTCCGTAGATCTATTTGATATTGCTAAGGTATTTACTATTAGACAACTTTATCTGAAAAATCTACTATTGCAATTCTTTAGGACACCCAACATAATTGAAGTTTCTCAAAGGGATCCGAAATACGATACTAGATATGCCGCCGCAGGGAATGTAATTGGCCCTAGACCTAGACTGACTCTGACAACGCACAGCCCGATCTTCATTCTACATTTGTTACACCGAGAAATTGTTTGTAGCATGAAAAGTCCCCAGAAGTTCACTAGACCAAAATACAAAAAGCAAGTGTTAAGTTGGCTAGTTACAGAAGGGGGCCTTAGATGCGAAAGGCTGTTAAACAGCATATATGCATAGGAGACTATTTAAGTTTAGAGATTATTAAAGTTAGAGAATATTAAAGTAAGTTAGTATAATATAACATATTATGTTAGTTAGTATAATATAACATATTATGTTAGAGATTATCAAAATGCGTCCTTGATTCTGAACAATCATGTATTGTTTATTAATTTACTTATTTCTGTAATTGTATAGTAAACATCAATTTATTTACCGATATGGAGCGATTTTGCAAAGATCCTACCCTACAAAACGGGCCAAGCCTAATGTCGGGTAGGAAATCTGAGCAAATTGCATCCCTTCATGCATTTATATTATTGTAAAAGTGTAAAAAATAAACATATCTATTGTCTATGTAAAAAAAAATTATTATAAAATTAATAATTATTGTAAAAAAGGGGGAAAATAAACATATCTATCTATCTATTTATCTATCTATCTATCTATCTATCTATCTATCTATCTATCTATCTACAGGGACTTCGGGCAATCTAGGAAGAAGTAGGAATAGAAGCAAAAGGTGTGTTACAATTATACACAATGACATTTGCCACAGCATGTCCGCCTATGAGGAAACAGATACCTGTTTGTATTTATTGGTTTCAACCTCCTCTTTGATGAGATGAGTATTAGCTACTTCATCTATACCACTCGCATTGAGTAAGTTTGCTCTTTTCCTACTGCTATGGTTGTCAGGTCAACGACTAATGGATCAGAAACGTTCCACGCTGGCTTCAACAAAAGTTTCATACTCCTCATTTCAACATTCACCAATTCGATGCCGTGTTGACAAAAATCCAAGTCAAAACGAATTCGAAAATCATGCGCGGTATGTATACGAGTTATTTATACAAATAATAATAATATATCATCATACATCAATGAAAGGAGGACATGAACTTGATTCACTGGGGACAACTAACTACTTACAGCTGGGTATGAAAGTAAGATAAATTAATTTCATTTTCCCGCTCAGTTTCTCATGTGCCCAAAGTCATTGCGAACCGGCCTTATTAGTGTGCCTAAGGTCATGGTGAGTTTTACTCAACATCACTGCGTTTTCAATCCCATGTGCCTAAAGTCAGATTGGCTAGTTTTCTTGGAAGATGTTGGTAGAAGATCTTTCAACGTCTTTTTTAGTTGTTCTTTCTCTGCATTTGGGTTTTGATCGTCCACTTGCGATTGAGTTGTTCTTATTTTTCCTGTTTTAATTTTTTTGCACTATTTTTTGCTACCTAGGTACCAAGGTAGCTGAAGCTTTGTTTTCGCTTTTCAAGGATGAAAAAAAAAGTTCTCCAAAATAAAAATTTTCACTCGCGTTTTACGTTCTAGACCTTTCTGAACAATTTTGGTTCCGTGTCTGTGTGTCTGTGTGTCTGTCATGAAATCCTTGTATTGCGCATAACTATACAAAGTTATTGTCCGATTTCTATGAAATTTTAAGGGATTGTGCGGGTTGGCGTGTAGACGGTTCCCTAAGAAAATCATCATCCCCGGACTGCGCATGCGCAAACGTGAATCCATTGTAACGGCCTTAACTTCTACAATTTCCATCCGATTTCAATGGAATTTTCAGGGATGTTACAGATTATTATATAATAATAATTACAAGTGAAATGGAATGAAAAATATCTTACTTGTTTTGGACCGAGGTTCTCGAGGACCGTCCACGGTCACTTTGATAGCTTTAGAATACGTGGCTATTTGGGGCGGCGTCGAACTGACTGTGATGGTCAGCGAGAAGCTCTTGCCTGCAACAGAAATGTGTGACTTGAAGGGCGTACAGGCTATTGACAACTCGACATTATCACAACATTTTCATTGCTCTAGAATAGCTTTACGACTGGGTTTTACTTGAAAGCATTCAATAAACTGACCGACCTTCGCAGCGTACCGGAACTAAGCTATGTCCCCACTCGAAACTTGTCCTGTATTAATACCTGATTCGATACTCTTCACGTTCATTCGATATATTGCAAAGCTGATTCAATGATCATCCGGTGGTAAGGACATTGAATTACAAGTGTAAGAAGAAAATTGGATGCGGCAAGTGCAAACGAAATTGCCAACCAGAGGAAACAGGGTACCTCACATGGAGGAATCTAGAAATATCACTTAGGAAACTGTAAATCTCACAGAGGGACTAAAAACCTCACAAGACGCAAAATAGAAAGCTCATAGGTACTGAGTTTTAGTACAATAGGAGGATTTAGAAGTTCCACAAGGAGTAACTATAAGAGCAGATTTATGCCTCACATAGAGCAGCTACGAGTTTGATCTCACAAAGAAAAGTAGATATCCAGCTTAGAAAATATTGGAAATTGTAGAAATCTGACGAGAATGCTCGAAATCCCACACAGAAGATTGTAAATTTTTCACAAAGAGAATAATGGAAATCACACACAGAAGATTGTAAATTTCTCTCAAAGAGAAAACTGAAAATAATCGGAAAATTATTGGTGATTTTTTAAAATTATTGCTGTGAGTGGTTGAAAACTATTAGATGCACCGCTATTTCAATACACCTAAATAATCGCAGAATCTGTAGATAGCATAAAACAAAAAATCAATTTCTTTGCTCATTTTTAAATTTATATTTGAAACTACCGAAGGCTCATCCATGTCTATAACAATGTTATATCTACCTGGTTAGTTAAGGGAAAACTAGCGGTTTGATTAAGATGGTACAACCCCGTACTTGGCGTGGCGTGATAGTTGAAGTAAACCTACAACACGCCAACGTCCTGCACGATAACATCTTTCCCATCAGATTGACATCCAATAGTGACATGTATCAACTTCATGATCGTGCTTATTCTAGACATTCTAAGATTCATGAATATTATATCCCAAATATACCATTGCCCTCTCTACACCAGCCTTCAGTCGTTCAATACTGATGCAATGATGTGATTGAGGTGCAAATTATAAATTTAGATTTCATAAGCAAAGATGTCACTACATTAATTTCCTATTATTTCAAACTTCCAAATACAAGGAAGAACAAAAATATCAACATTTCTTGCTCTACTGAGAACTAAATTTTGATTCGTCAACCTTAGCCAAAATTTTAACTTGTCTTTACTCACAACAAGTATGTTGAATGATTGTTGACCATTGGAATCGAGTCAGAAAAAAATTTACCCCCCCCCCCCTCTCAAAATTTTATTTTTTACGTTTCAAAGTATGTAGAATCTGAAAATCGAATTTTTAAAAATCCGTCCGTCCGTCGTCCGCCGTACGCGGCACTTTTCTTAGCAACCATGAACCGATTTTGATGAAATTTAGTACATGGGCTCCATTTGGGGTCTAGTTGTGCCCGAAGCTTCTAAGGGGTAAAAATTAAGGGTTGAAATTTTCAAGAGTGCCGTAGCTCGAAACCTCCCGAAATAAAAGTGTTGTTTCTTTAGCAATTTGAAATATTATTGAATTTTTAGAATTTTTGGAGACTACCCGGAGCTCCGTAGGACAAACCGTTAGCTCTCTACTAGAACAGGGATGGACTCATGATAAATCAGAATGACGAGTGTGAATCACCAAAGAGGTCTAATCTCCGTAGAAATTTTCGGTAACCAGAAAATAGAACTGAGTGGTGTCGTTATTTCATATTATCCAATTTGCTATTAAGATGGGAATTATCAGTAGAAAGACAAAACCATTCATAAAAAAAACGTAATCGGTGGTGAGAAGGGAAGTCGCTCAAACAGAAATCCATTATTGAAACTGTTCAATTTTTCCCTTGCGAGGGAAAAACATGTTTTTCCCTCGCAAGGGAGAAATTAGATTGCCGATCACTCAGCTGATCAGTGACCAGTCAGGCGCCTTCAGCATTCTCCATTGACCCTGCTTCTCAAATTTCAGCTTCCTGCGTTCAACAGGAGAGAAAATGGCCTTGGAGCTCACTCAGCTGAGTATAAAGCATCTTGGTACAACTAGACCCCAAATGGAGCCGATATAACGTGGTAACTAAGAAATCGGTCCGTGGTAACTAAGAAAAAAAACGTTGCAGATTTGCGTGTCGGAATTCACAGAACGACCCCCAGCCCTAAAACATTAAACATGTTAATAAATAGAGATCGCTATTTGTTTCTCCAATTTGATATCAACCAAAAGATTTGGGGCACAACTAGATCCCGAATGGAGCCCATGTCTAAATTTCATCAAAATCGGTCCATATTAACTAAGAGAAGTACCGCGGACGGACTGAAAATTGTTTATTCGATGCTCGGAGTCCACGTACATTGAAACGTAAACCAACAAAATTTTGCTTCCGAGTCTACCAAGGTAGCGGAAGCTTTGTTTTCACTTTTCAAGGACGAAAAAAAAAGTTCTCCAAAATCAAAATTTTCACTCGCGTTTTGCGTTTTAGACCTTTCTGAACATTTTTGGTTCAGTGTCTGTGTGTCTGTGTGTCTGTCCGTCTGTCATGAATTCCTTGTAACGCGCATAACTATACGAAGTTATTGTCCGATTTCAATGAAATTTTCAGGGATTGTGCAGGTTGGTGTGTAGACGGTCCCCTATGAAAATCATCATCCCCGGACTGATAGAAGCGACTGCGCATGCGCAAACGTGAATTCCTTGTAACGGCCATAACTTCCACATTTTCCATCCGATTTCAATGAAATTTTCAGGAATGTTACAGATTGGTATTTGAATGGTCCCCTATGAAAAGCATCACCTTCGGATTGATAGTAGCCACTGCGCTTGCGCAAACGTGAATTTCCTTTTAACGTCATAACTTCCACTTTTTCTACCCGATTTCGATGAAATTTTCAGGGATTATGCGGATTAGGTTGTAGATGGTCCCCAATGAAGATCACCACCTTTGGACTGATAGTAGTCACTGCGCATGCGCAAACGTGAATTTCCTGTTAACGTCCATAATTTCTACATTTGCTATCCGATTTCAAAGAAATTTTCAGGGATGTTACAGATTAGTATTTAGATGGTCCCCTATGAAAATCACCACCTTCGGACTGATAGTAGCCACTGCGCATGCTCAAACGTGAATTCCTTGTAACGGCCATAACTTCTACATTTTCCGTACGATTTCAATGAAATTTTCAGGGATGTTACAGATTAACTCGTTTTGATGTTTTGAGATTAACTACTATGCATCGGATCATCTATACAATCGGGTTATGGATACGAGGAAGCTATGTGCCACACCCACTTGGCAGACTTTTTTTTCTTATTCGATTCCAAAGGTTTATTATTGACAATAATAAACCAAAACATTCCGTCCATCCGCCGTACGTGGCACTTTTCTTAGTTACCATGAACCGATTTTGATGAAATTCGGTATAATAGGCTCCATTTCAGGTCTAATTGTGCCCCTAAGCTTTTGGTTGATGTCAGTTACTTCTAAGGGGTGAAAAATGAGGGTTGAAATGTTCAAAATGGCCCTAGATTGAAAACTTTTTTTTCCATCAATTTAGTATAGTATTGAATTTTCAGAAATGATTGAGACCACCCAGAGCTCTGTATGACTAATCGTTCGCTCCTTACGAGTGTAAGAAACAAGAGTGTAAATTGCAATTGAGGGGGGGGGGGGGGCTAAAATTTGTTAGTCTGTTAGTACTTGCTAAGGCAAACAAAATAAGCTCTGAAACAAATCATGAATGTTTTTTCCTATGTCTTCCAATGTAACGTTCGAAAGAAACCAATACCTGTTATCGAACGAATGACCTTATAAATCTTATTTACCTAAAATATCTTATTTAATCTTACTTAATAAAAATTCTCGGATTTTAGAACGAAAGTCCATCATTTTTGCGGTGAATCGACGTTAACCTGAAAGTATAAATCCGAGTTGGCGAAACCAGCCTTTAGCGGTCATCCCTCCCTGATCCACTCAAAACCAATATTCATTTGAAAACTAGGAAATCTCAACATCATCGAATCAAAATTGAAAACCAACATCAACAAACCTAACCCGAAATCAACCGGCTATAGATCAATACTGATTGAAACAATGAAGTTTCCATGCCGACTTGATGGCACGTGTGGTCCGACAAGCGCATGGGGCAGTGGTGTTTACGGGCGCTATCCAATTTCACATTGTGTTTGACCAAACGAGGTTGATTAAAAATCAATAGTGAGAGGGGTCGCTGTTTGTGATCAGTCGAGAGCAAATGAGTGAGCCATTAGTTAGGGAGGAAAGCGGCTTCATTTATTATAACGCATCAGTATAACTTATTGTTCGCTTCTGTCGATGTGCACTTTGGTTTTCATTGGGGGGAAAATTTTGATCCTCCGATTCATAATTCAAATTTCTTGTTGGCTGAGTCGAAGTCATCAGATTAAACGAGTAAAATTATTTCAGTAAAGTTTTAGCCTCACACTAAAGATTTGATGATTGCGCTTGTAGTAAATAGTTACTTAAATAAATATGTGAATGAACTCATATAATATATAGCTTTTTCAGATTGAATTAAACAGTTTTCAAAATGAACTCAACACTTTTCAAAATTAAATAAACAATTTACAATATGAATTAAACATTTTACAAAATGAAATAAACAATTTACAAAATGAAATAAACGAATACCAAATAAAATAAATAACACTGTCTTTCAAATACTAATGAAGGTTTCAAAAATTATAACAAGGTGAAATAATGCATCAAACAAATAGATGGACTACTAAAGAGAAACCAGAAAATCATTGATACACATTGAGCAAGACGACAAGAGATTGATGAGTTCACAAAGAAGGTATTTCCATCTCGTTATTAGGTGAAAGGCACACTCAGAAGAGATTATCATCAGAGTATACGGTCTTTCCCATATTCTCCCCAACTCGAGTTGTCTCGTTCAAATTATTGTTTACAAGCTTTTGAAACTCATAATATGAGTAATAAACAAGTAATAAACAATTTACAAAATGAAATAAACAATTTACAAAATTAATTAAACACTTTCTTATATTATAAGAAAGTGTTTAATTAATTTTGTAAATTGTTTATTTCATTTTGTAAATTGTTTATTTCATTTTGTAAAATGTTTAATTCATATTGTAAATTGTTTATTTCATTTTGATAAGTGTTGACTTCATTTTGAAAACTGTTTAATTCAATCTGGAAGAGCTATATATCTAAATAACTAACTAACTACACAGCACTACAGGCTGATGTGGCCCTTGGCTTCCCGAACTCCTTTCCGCCACCGGGTATGGTCACGCGCCTGAGACCTCCACAATCCGGAGGTCCCACAAGACATCAAGTCAGCGACTCTGAGGGTGACCTCTTCGTCTTCTAGTTTCCATCCTAGCTCGCAGCATCATTCTCGGGCAGGCCTCCACTGGCATGCGGTCGACATGTCTCAGCCAGTGGATGCGCCCAGCTTCGATGAATCGGACTATGTCTTCATGTTTTAATAATTCAACAATTTCTGCATTCTGTCTTGCTCTCCAACCTTGGCCCTTTCTGACCGCTCAATAGATCCTTCTTATAATCTTTCTCTCAAATATCCGCAATCTAGCCTCATTCTTAGCCCGCATGGTCCCAGCCTCCGGTCCATAACAAACCACAGGCCGCACCAGGGATCTATACAGCCTCATCTTCGTTGATATGGAGACCACACGGCTCTTGAAGAGTTTTACTTTAGATTTTTTACTCACCCTGTACTTGATTTCTCGCCAGATAGGTGAAGGACCTGACTTCATCAAACTTATAAGAACTAAACGTATATAATATAATATATTATGTCAGTTGGATAAAAGTCGTGATAGTTGATATTTGGTCGTGATGTTTTTTTTTTTTTTAATAGTTTTAATAGTTTTAATTTTTGTTTCAATAATAAACCTTTGAAATCGACCAAAAGAAAAATTTTTAACCCCCCCCCCCTCTCAAAATTTGTTGGTTTACGTTTCAAGATACGTAGAATCCGAAAATCGAATAAAAATGTTTCCGTCCGTCCGCCGTACGCGGCACTTTTCTTGGCAACACTGGACCGATATGGTTCAAATTTGGCATATTGGCTCCATTTGGGGTCTAGTTGTGCCGCGAAGCTTTTGGTTGATGTCAGTCACCTCTAAGGGGTGGAAATTAAGGGTTTAAATTGTCAAAAGTGCCCTAGATCGAAAACTCTCGAAATAAAGGTAACGTTTTCTCACTATGCTTTGCTTCGCTTTGCTTTTCAATGTGTGGGTTGGCATGTAGATGGTCCCCTACGGAGGTAGTGGAAGGCATTTACAGATTGATGTTTTGAGATTATCTACTACGCATCGGATCATCTGTACAAGGTTAGGTTATGGATAAGAGGAAGCTACGTGCCACACTCACTTGACTTTAGGTACACTTTTTATTTTTGAGCTCAAATTGCTTCCAATTTGCTGGTCACAAGGTGTAGAAAAACACCCCGCCTACTGTCCTAAAGGGGATTTTCCTGGAGACTCTGAACCTCTGGTACCCTCCAGATGAATGGCTCCACGTGTTCACCGACGGCTCAGCAACTGACGCGAACAGAAATGCCGGAGCAGGAGTATACTGTTCCCAGTTTGAACTGTCCGAACCAGCAGGTCGACTTTCAACAAACTTCGAAGGAGACGTATTTGCAACCCAGCGGGCGGCAGTAATCCTCGGACTAAGGGATGACCGTCGAGTGGTGATCTTTGTGGATTCACAAGCTGCCATTCTCGCACTTACTCGTAATGGTTCCTCAGATGTCTCTATGGTAATAGAATGCCGCCGAATGATTGAACAGTTGCTGGAGAGGGGACTGCATCTGGTGCTGCAGTGGGTCCCCTCGCACTGCGGGATTGAGGGTAATCAGAAGGCAGATGCCCTAGCCAAAAGAGGTGCCAATATGCCCCAGCCAAGCGTCGCTCTTCCCTACAGCTCGGCCAAACGTCTCATCGACACCAAAAAAAGGCTTGCTGTCCGCCAGGAGCATGAAAGAGCTGCTGTAGGGAAAAGCTGGGAGCCGCTGATCAGCGACCCAATACCCAGATCCCTGCCCAGAAAGCAAAGTGTCGCCTGCTTGAGGATACAAACTGCGCACGATTTCCTCGCGAAGCACTTGTGCAGAATAGGAGTTTTCGATAGCCCGCTCTGCACTTTATGCCAGACTGAGGATATGACGGTATCCCACCTCGACACATGTCCGGCTATGCAGGACATAAGAAACAGTTTTAAGCATGACGACACCGTATGGTGGAAGAAATCTGAACTTTATTGGGCTGCCCGAGCACGAATGGCCTTAGAGCCTCGTATACGGGGTCATTAAAAAAAAAATTAAAAAAACAAGGAGTAGAATATGAGACTTGAGCATCGAGAACGTGTTAGGTAGAATGCTAAGTTCTGCGACACATTATAAGTCATGTCATGTAGTAGGTAACCAATTTATTGTAAACATCCTAAACATTAACAAAGTTCTGACAAGATTTACACATTTACATGTTCATTTGTATTGTAAATATTTAGATGACTTGCTCTCGCAGAGTTGGCGTAATACATTTCAGAGGCTTGGTTCGGTTTGATTTGGAGCCTCAGATCAATTCAAAATTTAGAATTTTGGATGTATAGTTTATGGCCTTACAGTATCTGAAATTCGAAATATGATTTTGACGAATGAGTTACTGGTTCTTGGTAGTAATCAGTAGCAAGTAAAAAGGGGAGGGGGGGAGGGTGTAATACCCTCTAAACGGATTTCAATGCAATAAAAATTTGAAGAAAAAAAAATATTCATTGGGGAAAATGTGAAACATTTTCGAAAACAAGATGGGTAGAGAGAGTATTTCGAAAACGACGATTTCCCTTTTTCTAAATCCTGAAACGTCGATGGAGGGAAGGCGATTTATAAGCCGGAATTGCGCCTTCATGTCAGGAAATACCAGTTTAAAATGGACGCACCGGTTATTTGAAAATATAACGGCCCTCGAGGCTTTTCCTGACCCCTCCCTCAATTCGAATTTTTAACTGTATCCATCGGGAGGGTTACGAATCCTACGGGTCCCAACATAACGTTTTGTCTTCTTCATTTCCTGATTCGGACGATTTTTTGCTTCCGAGTCTACCAAGGTAGCGGAAGCTTTGTTTTCACTTTTCAAAGACGAAAAAAAAAAGTTCTCCAAAATCAAAATTTCCACTCGCGTTTTGCGTTTTAGACCTTTCTGAACAATTTTGGTTCCGTGTCTGTCTGTCTGTGTGTCTGTGTGTCTGTGTGTCTGTCCGTCTGTCATCAATTCCTTGTAACGCGCATAACTATACGAAGTTATTGTCCGATTTCTAAGAAATTTCCAGGGATTGTGCGGGTTGGTGTGTAGACGGTCCCCTATGAAAATCAACATCCCCGGACTGATAGAAGCGACTGCGCATGCGCAAACGTGAATTCCTTGTAATGGCCATAACTTCTACATTTTCCATCCGATTTCAATGAAATTTTCTGGGATGTTACAAACTAGTATTTAGATGGTCTCCTATGAAAATCATCACCTTCGACCTAATAGTAGCCACTGCGCATGCGCAAACGTGAATTTCCTTGTAACGGCCATAACTTCCACATTTTCCACCCGATTTCGATGAAATTTTCAGGGATTATGTGGATTATGTTGTAGACGGTCCCCTATGAAAATCATCATCCCCAGACTGATAGAAGCGACTGCGCATGCGCAAACGTGAACTACTTGTAACAGCCGAAACTTCAACTGTCCCCCAGGGGTCGCGGGTTCGAATCCCAGCCGAGGCTAAGTATTTTTTTGATCCGATCACATACATCTACTCACTTAATTTTTCATCCGAATTTGATGAAATTTTCTAGGATTGTTCAGATTAGCGTGTAGATGGTCCCCTATGAGGGTAGTGAAAGGTGCTTAGAGATTGGTGTTTTGAGATTAACTACTATGCATCGGATCATCTATATAATCGGGTAATGGATACGAGGAAGCTATGTGCCACACCCACTTGGCAGACGTTTTTTTTTTTTTTTTTGAAAATCTAACTTTAGTGCTTCAATGCAAACTTGTGCTAATGTTCATGAAGTAATAATCAAACCTATGTTGTGTGGGGACTGAAAGTGTAATTTCAAACATCAACAATTAGAGGCGTAATTGCTCTCAAACAGCAAGGAAATGTATTATTATTACGAACTGTAACTTGGGATAAATAACTTCTCGTTGTAGTCTCGTTCTGAAGTCAAAAAATTCAATCCATCTACTTTGGATTTTACCATCTTGATAATATAGAGATCATTTCAAAAGAATCGTCCGTGAAGAATTTGTGACCATCGGAAGAGCTCAACAAAATATCATCTAAATAACATTATGTAATGACGCTCCTATGAACTTCTAAATGTCAAATAGCCACCTAAAATTAGATAAGCACTACCTACCTAATAGTGAAATTCCAATAATTGGAATTCACAATTATTGTGAAGTAGCGTCAGTTGTTTAAATGTATTCTCCTCAAAATCAAAGGTGCGTAAGTTCTGTATTCGTGATTGATGAGGGCTGAGATAACGATACTT
This sequence comes from Apolygus lucorum, assembly GCA_009739505.2. Lineage (NCBI taxonomy): Eukaryota > Metazoa > Arthropoda > Insecta > Hemiptera > Miridae > Apolygus > Apolygus lucorum. The sequence continues at coordinate 6,189,939 of CM019181.2, read as the reverse complement.
TAGTAAAGTAAACAACCATCTCAGGTTGGATTTTCGTCTGACTTCCATTCCTGGCGTCATCAGCTGTCTTCCAAAGGGAAGATCAGAATTTGTTCTGATGATTTCGCTGAAGGCTTCCCATTGCCTCACCACCAGTGACAAGGGGGACGATGAGATAATCTCACGCTGCCGGCGATGAGATTTGAACCCACGACTCCCGCAGAAGTCGGTCCAAATTCCACCGCCTAACAACGCTCGCCCCAGCGACTGTAGCTACACCGGACCCCCGCCAGAAATGAAATACCTGAGCACTAATTAACGAATAGCTGAGTGCACTACTGTAACCCTTCTCAAGATGCATTCTCGAAGAGTTAGCGACTAATCGCATTTTTTCATCGCTGAATTTTCATCTGTGATTATCCCCCATATTGGTAAAGATGAACGGAGATTGGCCGACCAGATATTTGCCCGCAAACAACTCTTTTATTGGTTTATTATTTTCAATAATGAACCTTTGGAATCCACCAAGAGAAGAAAATTGTTAACACCCCCTCAAAATTTGTTGGTTTACGTTTCAAGGTACGTAAAATCCAAAAATCGAATTAAAATTTCGAAAAAATCGAAAAAAAGAAAATCCGTACGCGGCACTTTCTCCACTTAGCATTGACCGGTTTTGATGAAATTTTATATGTAGGCTCCATTTGGGGTCTGGTTGTGTCCCGAAGATTTTGGTTGATGTAAGTCACTCCTAAAGGTTCAAAAATGAATTTTGAAATTTTCAAAACACCCTAACTCAAGAAATTTGGACATAAAGGTATTGTTTTTCCATCAATTTAAGACAGTATAGAATTTTTAGAATTTGTTGAGACCACGAAGAGCCCTGTAGGACAAACCGTTCGCTCCCTACGAGAATTTAAGGGTTGGACGTACGATAAATCAGAAACACGAGTGTGAATCGCTAAAGAGCCCTAATCTCCGTTCAAATTATAGCTGACCGAAATGCGATCGATGTTGCTTCCTCACTACCGAAGGTAGGGAAGCTTTGTATTCGTGAAAGAAGTGAAAAAAAAAATGTCCTCCAAAATCAAAATTTCCACTTGCTTTTTGCGTTTTAGAGCTTCCCGAACAATTTTGGTTCCGTGTCTGTCTGTCTGTCTGTCTGTCTGTCTGTCGGTCTGTCGGTCTGTCGGTCTGTCTGTGGTCAATCCTTGTCCCGGGCAAAACTATACTAACCTGTGGTCCGAATTTGATGAAATTTTCAGGGATTGTGCGGGTTAGGTCCTAGACGGTCCCCTATAAATTTCAGCACCTTCGGATCAGCTGAGTGAGCTCCAAGGCCATTTTCTCTCCTGTTGAACGCAGGAAGCTGAAATTTGAGAGGCAGGGTCAATGGAGAATGCTGAAGGTGCCTGAGTGGTCACTGATCAGCTGAGTGAGCTCCAAGGCCATTTCCTCTCCTGTTGAACGCAGGAACCTGAAATTTGAGAGGGCGGGTCAATGGAGAATGCTGAAGGTGCCTGAGTGGTCACTGATCAGCTGAGTGAGCTTAAATATTACAGTGGAAGAAAGATAAAGAGGGAGAGGGAGCAAAAACCTTTTCAAGGTATGTCACATTTTAGCCATTAGGCTCTAAGCGGAAATCATCCGGGGGTGCAGGGGGCGAAGCCCCCGCCGAGGCGCGCAGCGCCGAGTTTTCGCCAACTGATTCTATACGTCCATGTTACAATGAGTGAGGAAGCTATACTGCCCACCCAACTTGGCAGACGTTTTTTTCTCCATGTTCGATGGTTGGTGGCTTTGCAGACGAGTGATCTATATAGAAAAATAATAACCATTGTGTAATAATTTGTAGCGTTTTTCTCTTGATGTTGTAAAAATCTGTTTTGAGGTATTATTTGAGGAGAATTCTATTTAGATCCTTCCTGGTGGTTTGATAAATGTAGACCTACATAGCGATTGTACTATAGTTTTATAGTAACAGTATTATTTAATTTTTAAGTAATTAATTGCTTCCGAGTCTACCAAGGTAGCGGAAGCTTTGTTTTCACTTTTCAAGGACGAAAAAAAAAAAAGTTCTCCAAAACCAAAATTTCTACTCCCGTTTTGCGTTTTAGACCTTTCTGAACAATTTTGGTTCCGTGTCTGTCTGTCTGTCTGTCTGTCTGTGTGTCTGTGTGTCTGTCTGTCTGTCATGAATTCCTTGTAACGCGCATAACTATACGAAGTTATTGTCCGATTTCTATGAAATTTTCAGGAATTGTGCGGGTTGGTGTGTAGACGGTCCCCTATGAAAATCATCATACCCGGACTGATAGAAGCGACTGCGCATGCGCAAACGTGAATTCCTTGCAACGGCCATAACTTCTACATTTTCCATCCGATTTCAATGAAATTCTCAGGGATGTTACAGACTAGTATTTCGATGGTCTCCTATGAAAATCATCATCTTAGGACTGATAGTAGCCACTGCGCATGCGCAAACGTGAATTCCTTGTAACGGCCATAACTTCCACATTTTTCACCCGATTTCGATGAAATTTTCAGGGATTATGTGGATTACGTTGTAGATAGTCCCCTATGAAAATCATTATCCCCGGACTGATAGAAGCGACTGCGCATGCGCAAACGTGAATTCCTTGTAACAGCCGTAACTTCAACTGTCCCCCAGGGGTCGCGGGTTCGAATCCCAGCCGAGGCTAAGTATTTTTTTGATCCAATCACATACATCTACTCACTCAATTTTTCATCCGAATTTGATGAAATTTTCTAGGATTGTCCAGATTAGCGTGTAAATGGTCCCCTATGAGGGTAGTGGAAGGTACTTAGAGATTGGTGTTTTGAGATTAACAACTGTGCATCTGATCATCTATATAATCGGGTTATGGATACGAGGAAGCTATGTGCCACACCCACTTGGCAGACGTTTTTTATAGTTGTAGTGTAGGTAGTTTTTATAGTTCATAGTTTTTAGTAAGCCTCCTATCATTCTTTTCCCATTCTTATACTGGGAAGAGTGTACTAGCAAATTGAAACAATTGTTATCGGAAAATTCGAAGGAGTATAATCAACGTTCAAGAATTCTGGCAATTATTTGAAACATACAGAGAAAATAACCTTTTGTCAACTTACCTAATAGAAAAGCAAAACTATGTATTGAAGGAAACCTCTATTATGAGGAAATATTCCGGTTCCTTTTGAAAAATTCTTCCAAATTTTTTTTTGATGTATGAGTATACTTTAGTTCGGAAATCTAGTCGGAAATTCTGTTTAAAAAAAGTTTTGGATTCAATTCAGGAAACGGGCATTTAAATTTGGTGGAGATAGCAGCAGCATATTGAATGTTACTCGTAGTTGTGATAAAGTGAGTCTGACTTTCGAATCCCAACCCCAAACAGATTGAGGCCGGAAGGGAGCGCACATTTAGGGAATTGCGTTCGCTAATCTCGCTGCGGCGATTGATAAAACATTTATCATCAAACCGGGTTGTCAGGGCTGATGACGGGTCGGGAGCCGTGATTTCAAGAGGTATCATTCCATTGAATCCTATTCGATTAAGCATATCACTTAAGTTAGGCGTTATATCAATACTTGAAATACTATCGCCTTGTAATCTCTTCAAAATAAACTGTTACTTTATCTTCATAACTGTAACTGTAAATGTTCAACATTTTCCCACCATAAGTGGAAAATAGATCTTAATTAGCAGATTGAATACAAATGCCAGAGTTTTCAGCTTCCGATGGTTTTGATTTACATGATCCACAATGATAATACTCTATAATGTGGAAAAAAAAATGCGAAACTGAACAATACTTTTCTTGTCCAAACTATCAGAAAACTCGTCATATGCAGGTTTTAACCTTATTTCACGGTATTAATTTTTCGCGAGTCGATGGATGTTGAGAATAGTTAAAAAATGGAAACTCCTGTAAATTTAATCAAGTTTCTATGATTTTGTTTTTGAGGGGGAAGGATATAAGCTGAGCACAACGCTTTGGCCTCAATTTGGTAGGTTTCTCTCTCAAAATATTGACCTGGAAGACTGAAATTCGTGTGAATTACTCTCAGCAGATTTTTATAAATAAAACCTCCATGTTGGAATTTTATTCGTACCACGTTACAGATTTTCCCCCAATCTAGAGTGGTGTTTGAGAAACTAAACTTCTGTGAATTCTAAGTGTGAATATCTATTTACACCTCAAGTGGGCTTAGGAGTGTTGAAACATGGTTTTTCGGGGACTTTTTCTGTAGATAATTTCGTTTTCCTTGTAATTTTTCATGCTATCAAATGATTGGATTAATTTAGAAACACGAAAAATTAGAGAACTTGAAAATATCGTTCCGTTGTGAAATCACATTCATGCTATTACAAATAAAAATCACTTCTGAGCTCATCATTTTCGTGAGTTATTAAAATTATTGTTATGTTATTTATTGCTATGAGCTTATCAGGGTTTCTTTTTGGAGAATTGTCAAAGATAATTGAAGAGTCCAGGGGAAGAAGGGTATAAGTCCATTCTTAGCAGTTTCCCAGGAAACGAAAAGTAAAGTTCCACAACTGCTAAACACTGGAAATCAGGGAATAAACAAATAATTTCAAGTCTAACAGTGCAGTAAAAGTAGTTTATTTTGTAATATCAAAAGAACAAAATCAAAATTCTTCAAAATGAACCCTATAATTAAAAAAATTGTAAAACATGTCTGGACTCTGATCCTTCTTCCCGACAATATGTCCAGATCTCAGTTGTCATCTTCGTCCAGTGGAACATTATCGATGTATTCATCATCGCTTCCTTGTAAATTTTCGCTTGATTTGAGGTTATCATAAAATTGTACAGATGACGGTTTCTCCAAAAACTGTTTCAATTGTTGAAGATCTTTATACTTCTCACCTTTTATGGGGAGTTTGCCGTCGTAGATTCTCTTTAGGGGAATTTCAACTTCTGGTTTAGGTTTTCGCCCTCTTCGTTTTTTGCCAGTTTCTGTCAGTGTTTGGTCTTCCGTTCCAATAGGTTTTCGGACGATGGCAGAATTGTATGCTCCGGCAAAATTACATTTGTGGAACATCATCCTCGAATGGTCCTTTGAAAGTTTCAAGACTCTGATGGGCCTCGTAGGGAAAGGGCAATTTTTGACATAGTAAAAGGACAAATATTCAGTCCAGTTTTGGAATTCTACATTTTTTTCGCAGTCAACTACGGTGAAAGGAGACGGTTTAACCCTCGCGTTACGGAAAACCTCTCTCCATTCGTCTGGTGTTTCCACGTATGCTTTAGAGTTTACAAGACTCATATTCCTATCGCATTCCATATAAGAGTGGCCTCTTATTGGGAAAACCATTCTTACTGTGTCAAATCTTCTTTTTTGAGTTACCAGATAATGAAAATAGCGTAAAATTGTGTAGTTTTTATTTTGTCCGGAACATGAGTCACAAAAAACTACCAGTTCACGAACATAGGGAGAGAGAATGTGAAGTACAAAATGATTAACCATTGAAGTGACGTCATCTGACCCTTTTTTTGCAACAGATTCATCGTAAGTATAAAATACTGATTCAGAGTTGGACAGAACATGAATGTTAAAACTGTAAAAGCTTAGCTGCCGCTTATAGTAGACGTCATTGGTTGTTATATTGGGGGTTGGCAGGTTCTTTTGGTAGTCGACTGCTATAGCTTCAAGACTAGGTTCTTTCATAGCTTTACGACGGTACTTTCTCTTTAGCTCGTAGAATTTATCTGCTTTTCTAAGGTGCACTTCTTGTTTCAAAGATACCTTCTTCAGTTCACTTTGGGAGTATTATCGTCTGACCTTGCAATTTTATCAGTTAAAGCAGCAATCTGAACTTTTTTTGAATCACAAAAGCTACAAGTGTCCTTTCTAGGATATCCAAAATGAATATTAAATTTAGTTTCGAAAATTTGACGAAACGATTCATAGGAAATTTTGTTTTCCCTATTTTCATTGCTGTACATAGTGAAGAGTTTTTTAATGTTCAAATCGTCAGGTAAATATATTCGAGCGGATTTTTTTAATGAGTAATGCGATTTGCGACCCTTTAACGATTTCAAAAATTGACACACTTTGTTTTGCGTTTCCTGTAATAATTTGTGAGGTCTGGTTCCGTGCTTTCCTCTTTTGTCGACTGGAGCTCGCCCATCTCGAGTTAACGCCTCCCTGATGTTTTGCACACGTTTTGGGGTTATTCCATGTATTGAAATGAAAGCTTTCAAGCAAACAGATACATCCTCTAGCTTTCCGTCCTTGAAAACACGCACACGATAGTTGAAAGATGCTGTTCTATATGTAGCATCATCCTCATTTCCCCTGGCTCTCCTTCTCATTACTGGTAATACTATGATAAGACCACTTAGGTACTTACTTTGATTATCGTGAGTCCCGAGTTCATTAAAATCCTTGATTATACGCTCTCTGTCAGACTCTGGAACCACCTCAAAACACTTGAAACGCGAGCATTTGCAATCAGGACCCAATTCGTGCGTAGATGCTCTCAACTTCTTCATTACATCGCAAACACGTCCATGCGTCTTTCTTTTTTTGGCGTTTGAAGTCCCAGCAAAAGCCCGAACACTTTCACTGTCACTACTTTCCGGTTCACTGTCCATTACTTGTAAGAATTATGATGCATTAGAGACATAAAGAGGCATTAAAAATGTCAGGCATAAAAAACAATGCAGGAGAAAGAGAAACACTCGCGAGGCATGTGATTCACAGTTGCAAGAGGTTTCAAGATTGCAACATCCAGACAGTGGAGCGGGGGCTTTAATTCGGACTCCAACCTTTCTTCCCTGGTACCGCGTGGACTTAAACCCTTTTTCCCCTGCACGGCAAATCTTTTTCTTCCTATATCTCGTGACTCGAACCCTTCTTGCTTCCAATCGTTTTGCCATTCTGTAGTACACCTAAAACTCTAACAGATGGCACCTCTACCTAACAATCGACCAAAAGTGGACTTATACCCTTCTTCCCCTGGACTCTTCAATTTAGCTATTCCAAATCACTTCCACATTTTTCGAATTAATGTAATTATTGATTGGTTAATTTAACTGTCCCTACCTCCATAAAATCGGGGTTGGTCAGCGGTGTGGTCGCCACCGTACTATACTACTCGACGAGGAGCGTTGGTGTTTTTCTAACGCTTCCTCAAAGTGTGCTACTAAATTCGGTTTCAGCAAGGATAATAGAGTCCGACATTGCCGGAAATCGATTTGTAGAGCTATGCTTCTGTATGAAAATCTCAATAGGTTTTTCTGATAAGTATATATCTCTCACTACCAGAAGTCCGAGTTACCTACATAATTTTTATAGTTCGAGCTCTGGATCCCTCCCTCAAAACACCACTGTCACACACTCAAACATCGTTTGAGAAAAATTAGTTGAATGAATTACACTAGATTACAAAATTTAGGGGTGGTCTGGCTGCCTCGTTCATTCACCACTTTTCTTATGGTATTAAATACCATAAGCATAAATACTAAATTTTAGTGCGCTGAATCCGAATCTGACGTCAGTTTTTTTTTTGTTTATGTCGGATTTTCAAGATATAGCAAGCTTTAAGATTTTTCTAGTTCTCACTTTTCTTCATTTTTTGGTGAAAACTCATCTTGCTCAAATCTCCTCAAAAAGTACTCAGACTTATAGGAAATTTCATGTAGAATCCGAATATGTACTTAGTTTTTAAGTAAAACTGTGTTAAACCCCCTATTTTCCACAAAACGTATCAAAATCACCGGTTCTCAACGTTTTTTCTTCGGGTTTTCCCTTACATTTTGCCACTTGAAAAAAAAATTAAGGCTAAAAAAAATGTTCTCGGGTTTTTACTTTGTAGGGGGGAGACCCCAGAGGAGAATGAGACCAATCGCAGCCTGCTAAACCCATTAATATCGAAGGAATGAGCTTTTTCATGGCACTGAGATGAAAATTCACAAAAACCGTTAATTAATTTTTCGAGATAAGTATGTGCGTTCCTAAATCTGTTTTCCTCAAATGGATTTTCCTTTCTTCTACATTTTTTATACTTGTCACCTATTAAGAGTAAGATCGAAAATAGGTACTCATTGGGGGAGTAAATCATAATTGGGAAACTCTTGTTTTGTTAAGTGATTTTAATTCAGTTTTACAAACGAAACACAATAAACTGCAGAGAAGTTAACGGTGTAAATCTGTTTCATGAAGGCTCAGATGAATCAAAAGTTGGTAAAATGTTTGGTTATTCCTCCACCTCAGAGGTTTCATCGCCGGCATCTATGTAGAGAAAACTTCGCCGCCTGAGGTAAATCTCTTTTTAAGGTCCAACAATAGTCCGCCATCATGTGAACTTCCCAATACCCTTTGTACCGTTCTTTCATGGTTTTATATCTTGGTGGAACCTCTGAGGTGGAGGAATAACCAAACATTTTACCAACTTTTGATTCATCTGAGCCTTCATGAAACAGATTTACACCGTTAACTTTTCTGCAGTTTATTGTGTTTCGTTTGTAAAACTGAATTAAAATCACTTAACAAAACAAGAGTTTCCCAATTATGATTTACTCCCCCTTTGAGTATCTATTTTCGATCTTACTCTTAATAGGTGACAAGCATAAAAAATGTAGAAGAAAGGAAAATCCATTTGAGGAAAACAGATTTAGGAACGCACATACTTATCTCGAAAAATTAACTAACGGTTCTTGAGAATTTTCATCTCAGTGCCATGAAATAGCTCATTCCTTCGATATTAATGGGTTCAGGAGGCTGCGATTGGTCTCATTCTCCTCTGGAGTGTCCCCCCCTACAAAGTAAAAGCCCGAGAAAATTTTTTTTAGCCTTAATTTTTTTTTCAAGTGGCAAAATGTAAGGGAAAACCCGAAGAAAAAACGTTGAGAACCGGTGTTTTTTGATACGTTTTGTGGAAAATAGGGGGTTTAACACAGTTTTACTTAAAAACTAAGTACATATTCGGATTCTACATGAAATTTTCTATAAGTCTGAGTACTTTTTGAGGAGATTTGAGCAAGATGAGTTTTCACTAAAAATGAAGAAAAGTTAGAACTAGAAAAATCTTAAAACTAGCTATATCTTGAAAATCCGACATAAACAAAAAAAAACTGACGTCAGATTCGGATTCAGCGCACCAAATACCATAAGAAAAGTGGTAAAAGAGGCAGCCAGACCACCCCTAAATTTTGTAATCTAGTGTTATTAAAGTAGGTAGAGTCGCCGTAGAAAACATAATTCTGAGCGCGTATATATAATCCTACTTGTAATGTTATTGAACCGTAGATATAATGATTGTTGAAAACAGGAATGAGTGAGACAAGGTAGGACTTATAGTTACTAAATTTCTTTTTGACATTTTCATGTCTTTGCTTTGGCACACAAACTGAAAAATCGTCACGAAAACTTGCTCACGCGACCAATAAATAAAATAGACTCACTGTGTTGCTCAGAGAACGATCAACTGTTTTCTTATTTTGATGCTTGGGTACATGAACTAACAACCTTACTTTCACACGCATGAAAATGAAAATGAAAATGAAAATGTCCCAATGTGTTGCAGACTCGTATGCAAGCATTTTCACTTTTCAATTCAAATTTGTCTTTAAAATTTCATTTCAATTTCAGTTTTTACTCCTCCTTCTGAACATTTGGGATTTTCAGGACAATTCTTGTTAGATTTTAATACCATGGCGCGTTGACTTTCTCTCTTTCAGTGGAAGATCTAAGGATATTATCACTTCAACTGGTTTTTGCTCCTTAAGTACGTGTACAACTGAACTGACTGGATAGAGGAAAGGAAAAAAAGTTCGTATAGGTTAGAAGCCACTACATCTTTTCTTTACAAGTTATAATAACCTATGTTTCTGCTTCCGAGTCTACCAAGGTAGCGGAAGCATTGTTTTCGCTTTTCAAGGTTGGAAAAAATGTTCTCCAAAATCAAAATTTCCACTCCCGTTTTACGTTTCAGACCTTCCTGAACAATTTTGGTTCCGTGTCTGTCTGTCTGTCATGAAATTCTTGCCACAGCCATAACTTCTACAATTCTCAACCGATTTCGATGACATTCCAGAGATTGTGGGAGTTGGCGTATAGATGATCCCCTATAGAAATCATCACCCTCAGACTAATAGTGGCCGCTGCGCATGCGCAAACGTGAAATCCTTGCCACAGCCATAACTTCTACAATTCTCGTCCGATTTATATTAAATTTTCTGGGATTATGCGGATTAGGCTGTAGATGATTCCCTATGAAAATCATAACAACCGGACTGATAGTAGCCGCTGCGCATGCGCAAACGTGTATTACTTGTTACAGTGATAACTTCTACATTTCCATCTGATTTTGATGACATTTTCAGAAATTATGCGAGTTGGGCTGGAGATAGTCCCCTATGAAAATGTATAAGTATATTGTTCAACTTAAATAAATATATAAAACAAGTACTTTGTGAGTCATGCTTGTAAGATCCCTTCAAGCTAAGACTCCAACCGCTTCTTGAAAATTTTCAATCCCCTTCAGCTAAGCCTAAGGTAGTTAAGCCATTTTCAGCTCCGCCCAAAAACAGTTCCATGTTGAAATCCTTCTCGATTTCACAATATTGAAACAATACACTCGTAAGTCTAAACCAACATGTCTCATCAGAGTCGAGGAGGGGTTGAACAATTAAAAGGTTGTCAATGAAGAGCCAATGGAACAAAATTGATGAAGAGTGAAAAATTGAAGAGAAAAGAAGTTAAACGCACACCGGGAGGACAAGAGGGAGGAGAATGAATGAGTTAAGTGGAACATATTGCACGAGGGTCGGGAAGTGATTAAAAGGAGGGTTGTTTTGAGTGTATGAAGGGAGAAGGACGGCTCCAACGAGTTGTCACTTGTAATGGAGTGATAGGTACAGGGAAAAAAACCTCGGGAAAAGGGGTGGGCGGAGAGGGGAAACCAGAAAAAAGCCAAGGGGGAGGGGGAGTGTAGTGAATGATACCGGGAAGCGGAGACTTGTTGATACCAGTGACAGGCAGCTCGTCATGCGCGAGGAACAGAGGAAAAAAACTGTCGAACGGCAGTGAAAATAAAGTTGTCGAAGGCCACCTCTGTGTTGTACGAGAACTGGCGAATTCACGATCTAATTTAAATTAGAAATCAATATGAAACTTCAAAGTCAGCTTTCGGTGCGCAACGTGGTTAAACATCGAGGTTTTGGTGTTTTGGTGAGGTACCCTACATTGATTCCAGGAAAAACTTATTGCAAATTTTACTCCTTAGTTGATTTTTCACGGCGCGTAACCGGACCAGCCAGTGCTCAAAATCGCGCATATTGTTAAAAAATCTGGCATTGAGGAACCCACAGAAATTTCATATGTTTGACGCTGAATCACGTGGTGATATCAGTTTTATTTGACTTCACTACATCAAGCTTCCACCTAGAAACATGGTCGTTTAAGAAAAATAACCTTTCTGGTTTTTGATATTTTAGTTTCACTTGAATGAGTTTTTAGAGAGGTGGAGTGGTTCCTACTTGGAAAAAACATGAATGTTCTGTTTCCACCATAAGCCTTGAAATCCGTTCGAACAGGTCGGATTTCTCGAACTCTCGGACTGCTTACCTGGTCCACTTCAACTACCCAAGTAGTAGAACTGAACCTGGTATGCATCTATATTTTATCCTTGAGTTCGTAAGACATACCAATCCACCTCCCTAAAAATTCATATAACTTAAAAGAAAATTATCAAGATGCAGAATAAGGTTATTTTTCTCGTAAAATACCACTTTGAGGTTGTAATCTCGGTTTATTCAAGTCAAATAAGAAAACAGATATCAACTGGGAATTCAACGTCGAAAAATAATGGAATTTCATGTGCCTCACTTTGGGTTTCTAAAAATCAGATTTTTGAGCAACTTCACTGTTGAGCGACGTAAAATAATCGTCTGAAAGATCAAAAATATTCATGAAATGTTGCGTAGAAACAAAATCTGGATTAAACAATGGAAAATGGAGAAAAAATTATCTCACAAATATTTTTGGATTTCTGTGTCCAATACTACATAAAGCACGTGACCTCTACGCTTTACCAACCGCGAACAAATGGCTAAACTGAAAGGGCAGTAACGGAATTCTTTTAAATTTGCAAAAAACTTATTTTTATATAGAAGCATCGCATTACTCTCTATTGTCCTGGCTGAAACCCATTTTAGCAGTGCACTATGAGGAAGCATAACAAAAACACCAACACACCTCGTCGCTTTTCAAAGGATTCAACTTGGGGAAAAAAGTTTAGAAAAAAAGATGAAATTCAAAAATTTCAAATGAAGTTCTAGTTGTTCAAAATTCGAGGTTTGTCGAATATTGAGTTTGTCTAATCAAAAATTGATGGATTTCTCGAATTACGAACTGCGTTTGAAAAATAAATTAAAATAAATACAAAACAAATCTTGAATTGAAAGCTGAGCTAACAAGCATACAATGTATCCTTGTTAAAATGCCATATTATGTCAATATAGGTACTACATGTAATGTAATATATTAATATTATAAATATATGTCATATTTGTTCATAAATGAGTGTTGTTTGTTACTGTGTACGAGTGTTTAACGGGGGATGTTCTGGTCAAAGAATAGACCATTTGGTTATTTGAAGATTCGCTACGTTTGAACGTATTAGTTGATGAATATTGAGGATTATCGTCTGTGTATTGTTTTGATTTATTTATATGGCTCCTTCAAGTCAAATTCAAGGTTTTCATCTTCAAAATACCCTATATTTTGAAAATTCTTAATTAAAATTTAAGGCTTCCAGAACAAGACCTTTTCGAAGCAACCGTTTATCATTAGAAATGAAACAAAATTTTTAATTTTTATTGAAAACCCTGCGATTGGAATAGGAAAACCTCAAGTTCGTTTGAAATCCTTGAATTTCAAAATCAAACAACTGGAATTAGCTTGGAACACACTGAATTTGACAAGAAAAAGTTATCAATTTATTACAATATAGAAATCGTGGTGTTGTTCAAAAATGGAGAGTTGAGCTTGATGAACGTTCTTCGGCAACAAAATTGAATTTCATCTTGATGGCTTGGATTTGTTTTTGGAGAAAAAATGACTTGGAAATCCTGGAGTTTGTTTTGGAAAACTAGATAAATTGAATGGATAATCTTTGGAAAACCTTGATACATTGGAAGGTTTGTAGTTGCAGCAAAATGAAGAGTTAAGCTGGATGAACGTTCTTCAGCCACACTTCTGAATTGCATCTTAATGGCTTGGAATTTGTTTTTGGAAAAAACGATGGGGAAACGTTTAATTTTACTCAAAAATCCTACTTTGATACGTTACAGAGATAATAGTTGCTACCAAATGGGGTCAGGGGGACGTACTTGTCAAAACTTTGAATTCTATCTTGATAATCTAAAATTTGTTTAGAAAATCTTTCACTTATCTGGTATTACGCGGTATTTCACTCGGAAAAGCTGTCTATTACAATTCAAAGATCGTATTGCTATTGCTAAATAGTAAAAAATCTTGGATTTTTGCCTTGACGACTAAGAATCTGTTTTTGGAAAAACCATAATTTTGATTCAGAAACCCTTGAGTTTGATTTGATAGAAAGAGGGTAATTTAATACATTACTGAGAGGTGCTGTCAAATTTGACTTCATTTATGAAGAGGTCAGCTGATGTCTCGGCAAAACCTTCAATTTTTTATTGATGGCCTGGAGTTTTGAAAAGCTATACCTAAAGTTGACTTGGAAAACATCGAATTCTCTGGGACAACAAGGAATTCCACTTGTTGAAACTAACTATTACTTTACAAAGTTGGTTTTGTATTGTTGGAAAATGGTGAAAAACTTCTGACTGTATGTTGATGGCTTGGAATCTGTTTTTGAAAGAACACGATTTTGACTTGTTTCACGTTGGGTTTGCTGGTAAAACGTTGAAATTTACTTGGAAAACATCCTTAGTTACTTTCCGAAGAGGTTAAACCACATGAAGAGGTAAACTGGACCTCTTCAAACCTTGAATTCGTCAATGAACGCTTTGGATATGTTGACTTGAATTGAAAAATCTTGAATTCGCTGGGAAATCATTGTATTCTACTCGGAATAGCTGTTGTATTACACTATGTAGATCGTAGTTTTGTAGCAAAAACGTGAAAATGTTTGGAAATTATGTTGATGCCCAGGAATCTGTGTTTGGAAAAACCTCGGTTTTGATTTGGAAATCCTAAATTTTGGTTTGAAAAGCTACTTTGATACAATAGCAAGAGAAAGTAGTTGCTGCTGATTGGAAAGGTAAGCTGGATGTGCATACCTCAGCAAAACCTTTAATTTTCCAATGACCGCTTTGGATTTGTAATGATTTGAATTTAAAACCTTGAATTTCCTGAAAACATTGTATTTTACTCAGTATAGCTGTTGTATGGCAATGCTGAGGTCGTAGTTTTGTTACAAAACGGAGGAGTGAAAAAATTTGGAAATTATGTTGATGCCCAGGAATCTGCATTTCAGAAAACCACGGTTTTGATTTGGAAATTCTAACGTTAGATTTGATAAGGTGCTTTTATACATTTGAGAGAGTAGCTGCTGTCAAATGAAGAGGTAAGCTGGGTGTACGTATCTTGGCAACACCTTGAATTCGTCAAAGGTAGTTTTGAATTTGTTATGACTTGAATTGAGATTCCTTCAATTCTCTTCGAAAAATCTGCATTTTAGTGAAAATAGTTGTCGTTTGGCAATACAGAAGTCGTAGTATTGTAGTGAAATGGAGAGGTGAAAAACTTTGAAATTTATGATGATGTACAAGAATCTGATTTTTGAAAAACCACGATTGTGTTTTCGAAATCCTAACATTAATTAGGATCTCTCTATTGTACTTTGATACAATAGAGATAGTAGCTGCTGTCAAATGAAGAGGTAAGCTGGGTGTACGTATCTTGGCAACACCTTGAATTTGTCAATGGTAGTTTTGAATTTGGTATGACTTGAATTAAAAACCCTTGAATTCTCTGCGAAAGCATTGCATTTCAGTGAAACTAGTTGCTGTATGGCAATACAGAGGTCATGTTGTAGTAAAATGGAGAAGCAAAAAACTTTGAAATTGATGTTGATGCACAAGAATCTGATTTTTGAAAATCCACGATTTTGATTTGGAAATCCTAACGATTGATTTGAAAAGATACTTTGATACATTTGAGAGAGAGAGGGAGAGAGAGAGTAGCTGCTGTCAAATGAAGAGTTAAGCTGGGTGTACGTATCTTGGCAACACCTTGAGTTCGTCAAAGGTAGTTTTGAATTTGTTATGACTTGAATTGAAAGAACGTTGAAATCTCTGCGAAAGCATCGCATTTCAGTGAAACTAGTTGTTGTTTGGCAATACAGAGGTCGTGTTGTAGTAAAATGGAGAGGTGAAAAACTATGAAAATTATGTTGATACACAAGAATCAGATTTTTGAAAAACCACAATTTAGATTTGGAAATCCTAACGATTGGTTTTATAAGGTACTTTGATACAATAGAGAAAGTAGCTGCTGTCAAATGAAGAGGTAAGCTGGATGTACGCATCTTGGCAAAACCTTGAATCCGTGAATGGTAGTTTTGAATTTCTTTGTGAACAGAGGTCGTAGTATTGTAGTAAAATGGAGAGGTGAAGAACTTTGAAATTTATTATGATGTACAAGAATCTGATTTTGAAAAACCACGATTTTGATTTGGAAATCCTAACGATTGATTTGATAAGGTACTTTGATACAATAGAGATAGTAGCTGCTGTCAAGTGAAGAGGAAAGCTGAGTGTACGTATCTTGGCAACACCTTGAATTCGTCAAAGGTAGTTTTGAATTCTTTATGACTTGAATTGAAAAACCTTGAATGCTCTGCAAAAACTTTGCATTTTAGTGAAAATGGAAGTTGTATGGCAATACAGAGGTCGTAGTATTGTCGTGAAATCGAGAGGTGAAGAACTTTGAAATTCATTATGATGTACAAGAATCTGATTTTTGAAAAACCACGATTGTAATTTCGAAACCCTAACGTTAATTAGGATCTCTCTATTGTATTTTTATACAATAGAGGTAGTAGCTGCTGTCAAATGAAGAGGTAAGCTGGGTGTACGTATCTTGGCAACACCTTGATTTCGTCAATGGTAGTTTTCAATTTGGTATGACTTTAATTGAAAACCCTTGAATTCTCTGCGAAAGCATTGCATTTCAGTTAAAATAGTTGTTGTATGGCAATACAGAGGTGGTAGTATTAATAATTATTATTAAAAATTAATAATTATTAATTATGTTGATCCACAAGAATCTGATTATTGAAAACCCACGGTTTTCATTTGAAAATCTTAAATTTGATTTGATAAAGTACTTTGGCACAGTAGAGAGAGATGCTGCTGTCAAGTGAAGAGGTAAGCTGGGTGTACGTACCTCTTCCGCTCCTCCCGACGAACCGGAGGTCGTTGAATTTGGCCACCTGGTTCTTCATGACGGCCGAGCAGTTGCGGAGCTCGGCGCAGTAGTTCTCGTCGTTGCCCGCCCGCACGGTGACGACCGTCCCGTCCATGACCTCGCCGAGAGCGACGACTTTGAAGCCGACCGGGAGCGTCTTGTTGGACCTCCAGTGCGACGGAAGGCCGGTGCAGACGAAGTGCGGACTCCCCGTGCGGACGAGCTCGCCTGGGTGTTCGGCGAGGAAGTCGCCGAGCGTCCGCTCCGCGAGGATGTCCGACGTCATTTTCGTGTACGTGTCAGCTATGGGGTTCGACCCCTCTTGCGGTGACATCCCTGTCGTCCCCGTCAAATGCATTTCACCCCATCCAATTGCTCAACTCGTTTTGATCCCCTCCGACACGACCACTCTAAAATCAAACTTGCGATTCACTTCTTCACTACGACTAGATTAATCCTATCAAACGTTCCATTCAAGAAACCTGACACGACAGGCTTTTGATCTCTCTCTTTCGCAACCTCCCCCTCCTCGATTTTTTCCCCTTTTTTTCAAACAAACTCAAACTTTTTTTCTCGGAAATTTGACTAAAAAATTACGAATCGGATTCGACGACACAAGGGAAGGAAAGGGGGATGAAAAGGGCGCGCTTGGGTATCCCGTTTGTGTAGTTAGGGACGTCGGTTTCGGAGTGCGGCGGCTGTGGGGTTTCGGGGCAGCTGTAGAGAGAGGGGGAGACCAAACCACGCAAACGCTACCACGGACACATGTACACCCCACCCACTCTGGCCCGTTCTTATCGCTAACTCTCAACCCCTCCACCTCATCTCCGCCTCATCTCCACCTCACGCCGCCCCGGGGTCCTCCTCCTTCGCCACCTCAGCACCACCTCATCCACCGCCCGGTGGCGGCGTTCCTTTTTATTTAAACCTGAATTATCACACCCTTTTTCTCGGGCGCTATTTTCCTTTTTTGTTCGCTGAAAAAAAGGGCGCCTTTGTGCGAACGAAACGACCCTCGTCTGGGATTTCTATTTGTATGAAATACCAAATTTCAGATGAACGTGAAAAATCTTGAATCCAAATTTAATCACAATTGCCAGTGAGTTTCCAATCTTGAAACTGTATTTTACATGGCTATTAGTTATAGCAATTCCAATAAATTCCATGATTCTCCCAAACATTTTCATAATTTTGTCAACCAATTCCATCATTTTTTAACCAATTTTATAATTTTGGTTTATTGTTTTCAATAATGAACCTTTGGAATCGACCGAGAAAAATTTTTTTTAACACCCCCTCAAAATTTGATGGTTTACGTTTCAAGGTACGTAGAATCCAAAAATCGAATAAAAATCTGGCCGCCCGTCCGCCGCACAGTGGGCAAAATGACCAATCTAGGTGGACAAAATTATTATTTGGTCGGTTTTTATTCAAAATTGAATAAATAGACGCTGATTTTGGGAAAAATGATGAAAAGATTTCTTGACTTCAATGAAAGTTGGCAAACGGTATATCATGATATTTTTGCACGTGTTTTATCTTAAATTCTTGACATTATGATTAGGTACTGATTAATTACTTTGAGATTAATTATATTATTGCAGTGTTAAACGGATATAACTCTGAAATATTGAATAATTATTTGAAAATATTATAGTCATGTTCTTATTCGATATTGTAGAAGACTATTGATGTGCTTGAAGTTGCTTCTTTCAAGATACGGCTTGAGTCGAAAGTAGAGAGCAGTGAGTGCCGCAAAACATAACTTTCGGGACCTCTAGTCAACAATTCTTTTACTTTTCTTCTTTTTGTTGTATCGCTTGAGTCCTCAAATGGTTTTTCGGGACGCACATTTGGTTGGTTCATGATAGCTAGAGTAATTTTGTAGGAAATGACAACTTCAAACTCTTTCCCACTCAGCCATGTCGAATGTTTGTTGGAAAAAACGTCTTCTTTCCTATGGCACTTTTCTCACCTCTCTCCGATTTTTTTTTTTTTTTTTTTTTTTTTTTTGTTGAAAAGTCTGTCACAGCAGTTTCGATAATTTTTAAATTTAATATTTCTGAACAATCGTGGAGATTACCTAACCCAGTCACATACCTAGTGAGGTTTTCGTGGCGATCTTTCTTCGGTAGCTGTTTCCATTTCTCGACAGATTGATGGCGAGGAATCGTGATATTTAAACCAGAAAATCAACCATTTTATTAAGTAACTCGGAAAACGCATAAAATCGCAAAAAAAGGTGGTTGAATACCGGAACTAGAACACTTAAAGAAACGAAAAAAAAAATGGATTTCCTTGGCAACTCTTGGCCGTGTGCTACTTTAACTCCAAAATGTCAATTATCATTTAAAAAAATACGGTATGGCGTATGCTCATAAACACACTGAATCAGACGCTATTTTTACAATTCTAGCAGGAAAAAATAGTACTTACTCCTTTCAATGGTTTCCATTATTGCCGACACCAAGCCTGGAACGATTCTGCCTACAACTAACTGCAGCGTAGACGAGAAAAGTTGGGGACTCCTAGTAGATGATAATACGATCTTATTCGAGCAGGAAAAGGCGACACTTTTGATCGAAGTTTTTACTGCCATAGAAGGTTTTGACGATGTAAATACTAACGTTTTGGAGACTGCGAACTCATCATGAACAATGACTAATATTAGAGATTCCCATGTTTTGTCTTGACTTTTGTCCACCTAGATTGGCCATTTTGCCCACTGTGCGCCGTCCGCGGCACTTTTGCCACTTAGCATTGACCGATTTTGATAAAATTTGGTATGTAGGCTCCATTTGGGGTCTAGTTGTGCCCCAAAGATTTTGGTTGATGTAGGTCACTTCTAAGAAAAATTAAAGGTGATGTAGGTCACTTCGAAAATGAATTTTGAAATTTTGAAAACGCTCTAACTCACAAAAGTTTTGAATTAAAGTTATTGTTTTTACCTTCAATTTAAGATTCTACAGAATTTTTTGAATTTTTTGAGAACACGCGAAGCTCTGTAGGGCAAACCGTTCGCTCCCTACGAGAATTTAAGGGTTGGACGTACGATAAATCAGAAACACGAGTGTGAATCGCAAGAGAGGCCTAATCTCCGTTCAAATTTTAGCTGACCGGAATGCGATCGATGTTTTTCTTCATGTTGAATGGTTGGTAGCTTTGCAGACGAGTGATCAATAAGAAAAATAATAAACCATTGTGTAATAATTTGCAGCGTTTTTGAACTTATTTCATAGTTGTTAAGCTAATTTCATAATTTTTGTAATTTCATAATTTATAATACATTTTTAGTTGTATTCTCCGATTCATAGTTATGTATTGTTATCGTTATGTGTTGCTCGATAACCTGTACCCAAGTTCCAAAACGCGCAAACAACGAACTCCCCACTTTTGGACTCATCCGTAAAAGTGATCTTGCTGTTTGGACATTTAGAAGAGGTGAATGTGTTGAAATTGGAATTCATGTTGTTATAAAATTTCGATACTTTAAAGCACAAAGGCGCTATGCCCAAAAATGGAGTTGAGAAAAACGCAAAAGAAATTATTACTAGTGCAAAATTCCTAAAATAATGGCTTTTTACACTAGACTCTTCAATTTCCTCAATAAATTTTCAAAATATAATCGTCAAGAAGGTCAATAATAGTTTTGTTGAATTTGAGTTTTTTCTCAAATTAAAAGAAAATAGAAAATTTGGAAGATGGATGGACATACCTAGTGCCTTTGTGCTTTAAGGTATCGATTTATTCTTGGGATAAACTGAGTTACGGGAATGATCGATTACTCATATTTCAAGGTGAACTTAGGAGGTTCAGTGCTTTTATAAACCTTTAAAGAATCGCATTCGTTTTGGATAAAACTATCCATCACCACTGGAGATCATTCAGGGCTTCATTACTATTCGATCTAAGTCTCAACATATACCGATAACATTTGTACGTGGATTTTGATAGGTTCTTCACCTGTTTCTGTCATAAGAACATCAGTTGGTGTGGATTTTAAAAACCCCAGGCATAAACACAAAAATCTTTATTGTTGTCTAGATATTTTCATCATGTTCGTATCACTTGCTTGTCCGTTGAATATGGAGGCGTAATGTGTGATAGCTCGAGCAGTAGCCTTGTAGAAGATTAAAAAGACGTTTGGGTCATCTCTCCATTTCATCGATGTAATAGCCCTAAGTATATTGTAGTAACGATCTGTTTTGCTTAGTACGTCTCCAATACGTGTAGACCATGTAAGAGTCTTATCTAGCCTTAACTGAAATTGTGTTTCTATCAATGGTAACGCTTTGACCAATGAATAACTTTCGCTTTCTGATAAATGGAACAATAATGATTTATCCAAGGACAATAGTAAATTCTTCGAAGAACACCAGTCTTTTAGATTATGGTAGAACTCGGTTAATTTTCCAATGAGGGGTGCGCCTGATTTTTTTAAAATTTTTGATCGAAAGTAGACCTCATCTTGAAAATTTTGACACCAGCCGTTCTCTTTTTGGAAGATTTGATATTTTTCTATGATTTTTAAACGTTTCGAATGTTTATGACGTCAGGTTATCCGACCCCATTTCAGACAGATTTAGGATTTTCAGAAGTTGAAACCTCTGCATGTTTACACTCTAAAGCTGCACTTCGGTTAAACCTAATTGCATAAAAAAGTCGGCCAAGTGGGTGTGGCACATAGCTTTCTCGTGTGCATAACCCGATTGTAAAGATGATCCGATGCACAGTAGTTCATCTCAAAACATCAATCTTTAAGTACCTTGCATTACCCTCATACTCTACTCGTTAACCCGCAAAATCTCTGAATATTGTTGGAAAATGTAGAAGTCATGGCTGTTACAAGGATTTTACGTCTGCGCATGCGCACAAAATACTTTGAATTTAGGGGCCATGATTTTCAAATAGTTCCAGAAATTTTCATCGTAATCAGATGGGAAATGTAGAAGTTTTTCGCAGTGGCTACTATCATTCCGACGATAATGATCTTCATAGGGGACTATCTTCACGCCAACCCGCACACTCCCTGAAAGTCAGATGAGAAACGTAGAAGTTATGACTGTAGCAATGATTTTATGACAGACAGACACGGAACCAAAATTGTTCAGAAAGGTCTGAAACCTAAAACGTTAGTGGAAATTTTGATTTTGGAGAACTTTTTTTAAAAGCAAAATTAAATGGCACATGGGATATGAATTCTATTGGCAGAAAGAGAATATTTATACGTGTAAAGTGACAAGCCTTCATACACGAGGGTTGTGAATTTCCTCTCCCACCTACCATATAAGTGAACCATGAGAACTTGTGGCCTAAAGGAACTGTAAAAGTATAGTATGGATTATTCTTTGCACGTTCGGATTAAAGCTTGGAGAACTGAATATCGGACGACACTAAATTAGGTGTATGCGTGACACAGCCTCTATAACGGTCCTCAGTATTTCGCGAAATTGAAGGGGCAAAAACTTAAAAAGGTGTACCTAAATTTGAAATTTTAAAGGATTTTAGAAATTATTTAGTGCACTGCCCTAGGGAATTGAAAAAATGTAATAATGCCGCCGGAATCATCGAAATCGGACAATAATTTCCAGAGAAAAACGCTGCAAATTATTACTCAATGGTTTATTTTTCTATATAGATCACTCATCTGTAAAGCAACCAACCAACATGAAGAAAAACATCGATTGCATTTCGGTCAGCTAACATTTGAACGGAGATTAGGCCTCTTTCGCGATTCACACTTGTGTTTCCGATTTATCGGAAGTCCAACCCTTAAATTCTCCTAGAGAATGAACGGTTTGTCCTACGGAACGAAAGGTTTGTCCTACAGAGCTCCGCGTGGTCTCAAAAAATTCTATACTATCTCAAATCGATGGAAAAACAATACCTTTATATCAAAATTTTTTGAGTTAGGGCGTTTTAAAAATTTCAAACCTTATTTTTCAACCCTTGGAAGTGACCTACATCACCAAAATCTTCGGGGCACAACTAGACCCTAAATGGAGCCTACATACCAAATTTCATCAAAATCGGTCAATGCTAAGTGGTAAAAGTGCCGCGTACGGCGGACGGACGGCCAAATTTTTATTCGATTTTTGGATTCTACGTACCTTGAAATATAAACCTACAAATTTTAAGGGATTTTGATGTTTCCAGCGGCAGTGTTTCAGTTTTTCAATTCCCTAGGGCCGTGCACTAATAAATTTCTAAAATCCTTTAAAATTTTAAATTTACGTACAACTTTAAAAGTGATTGCCCTTCAATTTCGCGAAATACTGACCCGGAACGAGGTACGAACGGCGACCGACTGAGACCCCCTTAAGTCATGCTGCTTCAATGGGCTGTTCGGTTCTCCTGGGACATGGACTTCCTGGGTGGTGGTTCTTGGTAGTTGCAGGCTGAAGTATGCAGGACATTCGTCTGCCTGTGATGTTGTTACTGGGCTACTGTGACGGGAAATAGCTCAAACGAACCCTAACGACAAAATTAATTATAAGTATACGTCCGTTTAGCAACATTTTAGCTGCAAGGCCATTGTGTCATCATGAGTGCGGTACTACATAACAATATATTGAAAGTACGTCATTCCCCCATAATGAATGACCGTGACTAAATTACACTCCACCCCTGTCTGTACAGGTATTGTTAGCGCCTCCGGAACTGCTGATGATATTACGTTAACCCTCGAACTTGCGGGGACTTCCATTTTAACCCCTTCGCCATCTTCGATTTTAACGCGATTAATAGGGGGGAAAGGGTCTTAAAAGGGTAGACACCCGACCCTTTCGGATATGGATTACCAGCGGGTGTGTGGGCCGGAGAGGTCGTGTAGGTGTGTGAGCGTGAGAGTGAGAAGAGAAATTAGGGTGAGGGGAGGAAGGGCGTGTGAGAAGAAACAAAGGGTCTGAATTAAAATGGGTTTTCGACGATCTGTAAAGGGGAAGACCGGACCTTCGAAGTTGGCTTGGAAAAAGATAGATCGTAGCAATTAGAGTTGAGGGTCCAGTCTAATATTGAGAATTCTCGTTTCACTTTGGTTCTGCAAAACATTGAGTGAGAACTGGTGAGGAGCCTTATAGGTATCTCAGATCTCGAAGGGTTTAGTAATCATTGTGTTCTGTAGTGTGGGCCCCATACTCCATATATTGTCATGACATGCCTCTACCATCCGGCCAAGACTTCTCTGGATTATATGCAGATGATCTCGTGTATGCAGTGAGTCAAGAGGACTCAGTGGTTTCAGCACGCCGACTACAGGAGCTCCTCGATGTGCTTGGGCAATGGTGTACTTAATGGAAGGTGAAAGTCAACTCACTCAAGTCCAGTGTAGTGACATACACGTACAACCTTAAATACTCTGAGCCGCCTCTCTATTACCATGGACAACAAATACCAAAAGCAACCGGCCATAAATATTTAGGAATTTACCTGGATAAACGGCTCACGTTCAAGGAACATATTACAGAGCACATAGGAAGAGTGCGGAGCAGAGTCACTTGTTTGAAATCACTGTTTGGAAGTCGCCACGTTTCGCTCCACAATAAAATTGTAATTTATAAAACACTAATCCGACCGATATGGATATATGGAATTAATGTATGGGGCACTTGCTCACGCTCACAATTCAGGAGACTGGAGCAACAACAAAATTCCATCCTCCAACGTCGTATAATACGC
Organism: Apolygus lucorum; assembly: GCA_009739505.2. Lineage (NCBI taxonomy): Eukaryota > Metazoa > Arthropoda > Insecta > Hemiptera > Miridae > Apolygus > Apolygus lucorum. The sequence goes on along the minus strand of CM019181.2, from coordinate 6,165,855 downwards.
ACATCTCCGTTTGTCAGCAACGAAACCATTTACAATGATTTCGAGTTGGACACTCCGACTCAAATTCTGCAAAAACACCTGAACATATTTACTTTACGTAACGAAGACCATTTCAACCCACTCGTCGCTGATGGATTCAGAATACCGGAAGTACGGCGACTAGTACGTTACATCATAGACATAATCACTTAACACCTTCATTATTTTTCTTTTCAAGACTGATTTGTTTTAATGCAAGCAATTTAATATAACCTCTAAAGCGCTACTTCCGTGAATAGTAGCATTGTAGAAAAGTGTTTGTCACAATTAAAATGCTGTTATTCTGTCATTGAGATATGTTTATTGTAAACGGACTCATTGAATCTAATGAATACAAAAAAAAAGTGTGGGAGAAAGAATTTGAGCTGGCAAAGACTAGTAGTCATGAAATAATGCGAAATCTTCATAATACCTAATGTGGTCAGTATCTGTTAGTATAACTAATGAGTGTAGATGATCTTACACACAGTTTGACGATAAAATGTTTGATTTTTTAACACTTCAGAAAGAAGCTAATGTGCTTCTTCATCATCATCGTAAAATCATCTATTTTAGATTATTATTTTCAATAATGAACCTTTGGAATTGTGCAAGAAAAATTTTAACCCCCCTTCCCCCTCAAAATTTTATGGTTTGTTTAAGGATATGTAGAATCCAAAAATCAAATGAAATACTCGTACCTAGTTTCCGTCTGTCCATCGTACGCTGGACTTTACCCAGGTCCCATGGACCGATTTGATGAAATTTGGTAGTTGAATCGGCTCCAATTGGTGTCAAGTTGTGCCCTGGAACATTTGGCTATTGTCAGTAACTTTTAAGGTGGGAAGAATAAGAGTCAACGATTTCAAATAGTATTGAATTTTTGAATTTAATGAGACCACCCAGAGCTCTGTAGGACCAAACATTCGCTTTTTATGAAGTCTTAAAGTTGTGATGATAGATAAAGCAGAAACACGAGTGCGAATCGCAAAAAATGGATGTCACAGACGGAAGTTTCAACTCACTAAGTTGTGCTTTCCTAGCAACCAAGAACCAAACATTTCTTTATGAATGTTAGGGCACCCACAACTCCCAGATAACAATGTTTCGCTGGTAGGGACTTCCTGTCAAAATTAACTTGACAGTGAACCTCGGACGACAATATGGTTGGTAGGTTCTAATAATGGAAGATTTACAAGATAGTGATCAATACAGAAAAATAGTGAACCGATGTGTAATTTATGAAGATTTTTTATCAATTCAAGTTCAATTTTAAGAAACGAATAATCCCTCCCAGACGATTAACAATGTTAATTGTGCGTTTATTGTGAAATGTATCTCGACACCATATCTATCCATCCCCAACCTCCTTGCCTACGAATAAAGTCACTTGCAACGAGATTGGAAAACCATTTTAATAAAAAACGGAGTTTGGAAGAACGTTGGCTATTTCCACGAAAATGATGAGTTACAAGTTAAATCGATTTCGACGGTTAGGTCATCATCAGTAACAAACAATAAATGAAGGTACGTCACTTAAATATAGTCACTGGTGAAAGGGAGTGTGTGGCTGTTTCAGTAATTTAGACGAAAATTATTTGAAACATACCAAGTGGACTGTGATACGAAAATTAACGAAAATATTCACAAGAAATTATTCGAATAATCAAATTTCGAAATTGGAGATGGTTCACTAATGTACAACGTGGCAGCTCACCTTGATTATCCTGTGCATCGATAGTAGTAGGTAGGCAATCCAAATTTGGCGAGCAGACCATGAGGGAGGAGGAGGTATATCGCCCGACACCCCGGTAGAACACACTTCCGCAAATTTGATTATTTTGAATTGAACGAGGTATGTATTTGAACGAAACGATTGCCTTGAGGGACGTCGATAGAAGACAGGGAGACTGACTCGCGCCGTCCTGCCGTGATTCGCCTGTGCAGGGCTGCCAGCCTGCCACAACTAAATTGTCCATCTCCAATTTATGAGAATTAAATTTAAATTACGATTCAACATTCCGGCCGCCTTGAAACGACCAGGTTTCAAAAAGAAAATAATCTTCTATTAGACTATTACTTGTCTAAGTTCACAATAGGTTGAATTGGTTTTACAATAGGATAATGTACGTATTATAAAGAATGATACTTGTGGTACAAGAAATGCAAGGTAAAGTGACCCTAGTGGGGAGTTAGAAACCCGTTGCCTACCAGGAATCTGGGAAAGGAAATAAAATCTTCTCTCCAAGGGGGCGATCATGGAGACTTGATAAGGAAAACGAAGGAAGCCCACGGAAAAGGAAATTTTGAAAACGAAAAGTTCTACTTTCGAACTATAAAATTACCACAAGTATTCTGTTCGAAGTTATATGTTTGTAGGTAATGGACACAATTTACGTACTGTTCGAGTGTACGTTCCTTGTGCCGTTTTTATTTCAGCAATTCGCACGATACCATCACGTCCTGGGAATACGTTAGATATGCGTGCTAACTTCCACTTACATGGTGCTAAATTAGGATCCTTCAATAAGACAAGATCCCCAATTTTTAAATTTACGAAGGATTTAGTCCATTTTGCTCTGATTTGAAGGGTCCCTAAATACTCTGTATGCCATCGGTCCCAAAACGAAGCTACCAATTTCTGGAGTAGGTTCCATCGACGATTTAGATCCATGGGGTTCAAAGGTTCATGGAGAACATATGCTGGACGTTGCAGCAAGAAATGTCCTGGTGTCAATGCTTGCAAGTCGTTGGGATCCGTGCTCACGGGAGTGATCGGTCTCGAGTTGACGACAGCTTCGATCTGAGTGAGAACGGTGTAAAACTCCTCGAAGGTTAGTTTTTGATCACCAATGACCCTTGTCAAATGTTTTTTGACAGCCTTGATTCCAGCTTCAGCGAGGCCATTTAGGTGAGGACTCCCTGCTGCATTCAATTTCCAAGTAATGCCTCGGCTGGTCAATTCCTTTTCCACACGTTCGTTATGGTGTTTCGTACCAACAATTTCATGCCAACTCGCTAGTTTGCGTTTTACCCCGACGAAATTCGTGCCGCAGTCTGAATGGATCTCTTCAACGCTTCCTCGTCGAGCAATAAATCTTCTCAGCGCAGCAATAAACGCATCAGAAGTCAAATCTGAAACGAGCTCCAGATGAATGGCTTTGGTGCTGAAGCAAACGAATAGGCAAATATAGGCCTTATGTACTTTGGCCTTACGAATGTTTGCCATAGTCAACAGGAAAGGGCCACCATAATCAACCGCGCAGTGATGAAATGGACTAATAGGTTCCAATCTCGATGAAGGGAGTTCACCCATCAAATGCTCCGATTCCCTGGGCTTGACACGAAAACAGGTCAAACAGCGAGACAAACGATGCCGAATAATTTCTCTGGAATTCAATATCCAAAATTCAGATTGGATAACACAATGCAATTGCAAAGGTCCAGCATGCAGGTACATCAGGTGAAAATAGTCTATCACAAGAGCTGTAAAATGATGACCTTTCGGTAACAGCATTGGATGTTTCTTTGCTTCAGAAATATCTGCATTACGCAGACGACCACCTACCCTGAGTATCAAATCGGAATCAAGGTAAGGATTCAATTTCCTCAATTTCGAAGGGATTAATTTCCCGTTTTCGAGGAATTTTATTTCCTTTGAAAAGGATTGTTGCTGTACAATGTATACCAAACGGTTAGTGGCTTCCTTCAATTCGTCACTATTGGGAACTCCGATCCAGAATGGATTGGATTCACGATCACGTAGGTATCGAAAATAGCGTAACCAATATGCTGTATGCCGTTTCAATTTAGCGAGCGATGAGTATTTCAACATCCAGTCATAATTGGGCGAAGTCGATAGATTCACGTGCAATGTGGTGATTTTAGCTTCCTCCATTCCAACATCATTGCCCATATTTGGACTCGGAGGCCACTGGTCGGGCTCTAGACATAACCATTGAGGACCTGTGACCCATGATGAGGCAGCCAGGAACTGTTCAGGTAACGCACCTCTCGATCCTAAATCGCTGGGATTGGAATTTGTAGGTACATATCGAAAGTTGTTTGGCGAAATTTTGTCGTGAATTTGGCTCACTCGATTTGCAATGAACGTTTTCCATCGGTGTGGCGACGATTTTATCCACTGGAGTGCCACCATAGAATCACACCAAGCCGTTATCGAATGAACGGAACAATGATGTTTCAAAATTTCATTTGCATAATGTAATAGATCGGCAACCAATACAGCACCACACAGTTCCAATCTTGGCAATGTTACCCGTTTCAGGGGTGCTACTTTAGATTTCGCAATAAGTAGTGACGAAGAAATTACGTCATTTTCATCGACTATACGCAAATATACTACTGCTGCGTATCCCTTCTCGGAGCTGTCCGAAAATCCATGCAACTGAATTTCCAGAGCATGATCCAAATTCACACACCGTGGTATTCTAAATTCAGATAGTGAGGGCAATTCATTCTGGAATTGAACCCATTTCGAAACAACATCATCCGGAGGTTTTTGATCCCAATCCAATCCGAGAGACCATAGGTGTTGGATGAGAAGCTTTCCATAAAATATCACCGGACTCAAAAATCCTAAAGGGTCGTACAATCGAGCAATTTCAGATAGAATGGTTCGTTTGGTTATATCCATGCTTCTATTGACCTGAATCTTGAAATTAAATGTATCCATTACAGGATTCCAAGCCAGGCCTAATATTGCTGTGCCTGGGTCAATACCATCGGGATCGTGGAACGAAAATATATCAGCTTTCATGGCACGATGGTCGTCCGGTACCTTTTCCAATGGTTCAGGTCGATTACTCAGCCATTTTCTCAAGGCAAATTTTCCCAAATTTAATAACATTGTCATTTCGCTTTGAAGTTCAAGTGCCTTTTCGACAGTAGGTACGGAGACACATGCGTCATCCACGAAGGTATTTTCCAAAATCACCTTTGAAGCTTCTGGAAATTTGGAACCTTCATCTTCGACCAATTGTTGGAGTGTACGTAATGCCAAAAATGGTGCAGCCGCATTACCATAAGTCACCGTTACAAGCTGATATTCCAAAAGTGGATCTTTGGGTGAAAATCTCCAAAATACTCTTTGGAAGTCACGATCGAGTTCGGAAATATAAATATTTCGATACATTTGCTTGATATCAGCGACCAAGCACACATCATGGAATCGAAATCGAAATAGTACATCCATGATGTTGCGTTGCAACTTGGGACCGATATTCATGACATTATTCAACGATGATTCATTTGTAGTTTTCATCGAACAGTCAAAAACTACACGAAAACGAGATAAGGATTCATCATTACGGTATATGCAGTGATGTGGCACGTAATAGTGGGCTCCACAATGCGGAGATGATGCTACGACCATATGACCTTGGGAAATATAGTCGTCCATGAATTCATTATACCGTTTCCTTAGAATGTTATTCTTACTTAGGCGGTTTTCCAAATATTGAAAACGTTTCAAAGCCAAAGCGTAACTTTCTCCCAATTCGGAAGTTGGTGAAATGAAGGGCAGCCGTACTATGTACCTTCCGTCGAGTCGAGTAACTGTGGATTTATAAAACGATTCACATTCCATTTCCTCATTGCTCAAAATTTCACGATGTGGAGTGTCCTCAATCTCCCAAAATTTTTTAATGAAGCCATCGATACTGGTTTCGAATGAAGTACAAAGCACATTTACAGATCGATTTACTTCATTTTCTACTCTCCCCAGCAAACAAAATCCAAAAATTGTGTTGAGTAGATCTGGTGTACCTGGCGGGCCAGGTATAGGTGCGCCAGTTACGATTTGGGCATACCATTCAGCACCAAGGAGAATATCGACTTGTTCATCGGCATAAAACAAGGGATCAGCAAGTACCAAGCCACTTACGTGAGGCCAGTTTATGATTTTCGTCGACAACTTAGGGCATTGTGCGATTTTATCAACTATCAGCGCACGTACAACTATCTTGAGCGGTGAAAATCTAGGTCTCACTTCACAATTTACGATACCCTTAGACACACCTGCCTTAGCCTGTCCAAATCCAAAAATTGGTGTACGATGGCAATCAACGTCAAGTCCCAAACGTTCGACACACGAGTGGGTAATAAAGGTACCCTGACTTGCACAATCAATCAAAATTTTTACCACCTGGTCATCACCATTCTGATCAGAAACTAAGGCACAAACTGTAGCTAGCATGACGATGGAACCCTTCGAATTATCACAAGTTTGCAATGCTTGTAAGTTATTTGTCGTTGCAACAATCGATTGGTTCAAAGTACTGTTGCTGCTTGCGGGTGTATTGTCTACTTGAGGTAGGAGTGGTTTGGCGACAATATTTTGCTTTGATTCATTGTACTTTTGGAAACACAACAAATCATTATGAGGCATGTGACAAAAACTGCAAGTCGATGCTGTGCAGTTTTTCAATAAATGATTCGAAAAGCAGATCAAGCACAAATGCTTATACTTCACAAACTTCAAACGAGCGTTTACAGGCATTTTAGTAAATTTCTGACAATTTTCCAATTTGTGTGAATTACCACAAGGACAAGACATGATTTTACTGTCAGTACTAGTAACTAAACTAGTAGAACCTGAACTCGTTTTTACTTTACTTGTACCTGACCTTTGTGTTGATTTATTACTTTCAGGACTAGAGGTTGAACTCGAGGCCTCTAAAATTCGAATTTCATTTCCAAGAAATCGTCCAAAATCGTTCAAGTCAGGCAAAGCTAGTTCTAAGGCATGAACTTCCCATCGCTCTCGGAGTTGAGGTGACAATTTTCGTCGAAATAGGAAAAGTAATGGAACACACCAATCCTGGGTAGCATGTCCTAATGCTTTGAGTGCTCCTAAATGCTGTTCCAAATTTGCACTAAACGATTTGAGTGGGATCAGAGATCGTGCAACAACAGGCATATCAAAAAGAGACTCGAGGTACGCATTGGTCAATCTATTGGTGTCATGGTACCTAGCGACAAGTGCCTCCCAAGCGACAGTATAATTTGCTGTAGTGATATGTAGGGACGAGATAACAGCGAGGGCTTCACCTTGAAGGGTAGACTTCAAGTACATGAACTTCTGAATATCAGTTATGTTTTTCTGAAGGTGTACCGTATTTAAGAAGAAATCATAGAATTGTTGCCATTCTAGAATGTTCCCACTAAATTCTGTCAATTTCATTTTAGGAAGCGATACTGAAATTGACGGATTTTCAGCACTAGTGGATGAACGAGATAATATGGGCACAACGGGATTTGACCCAGATGCTTCAGGAATACTGGTCATTACAATGGCTTTAATTTCATAGAATTTAGTTTCAAATTCTTCAAAAATTGGTTTTAAATCCTCTGCGACAGGAGGAACTTGTTTTGCATTAAGTGATACCAATTTTGAAATAGTTTGATCGAACTCAGCAAACAGATCGTCAAGATTTGCTGTAGATGCCTTTAATAAATTCCGTTTTTTCTCATCCCTAAGGCTGGCTTCGCAATCAGTTGCTATCTTGTGTACCCTGTTCAACTTCTGAAATAAAAGGTCTTTTCTAAAATTCATGTCGTCTAACAGTGGCATTGTGAATTAGAAATACGAAACACGCTAGATCAATAGGTACACGAGGGAAAATTTGTTTTTACTAGCAATCAGGTTGGTAGCACAAGCGGGAAGAACGATAAGTGGATTAACTGAGCCTGAGGTTTATTGTTATCTCAGTTGAACCCTGCTTATTGTTATGTATAACAAAGCTAACGGTCCAAGAATCAAAACTCAATTTACAATGAGTAACCCAGAAGAATCCAACAAGCTCATAAGGCACACAATTATTCATAGGTACCTACAATTCATACGAGTTACCTACGATTAGCGATATGATTATTTATGTTAACTTCGAACAAACCAATTCAACCTTTAAATAATAAATGGTTCAAAATCAATTCGGCTCGGCAAAGGGCCATAAATTCGATGTTTGGCTGTTTCAGTAATTTAAACGAAAATTATTTGAAACATACCAAGTGGACTGTGATACGAAAATTAACGAAAATATTCACAAGAAATTATTCGAATAATCAAATTTCGAAATTGGAGATGGTTCACTAATGTACAACGTGGCAGCTCACCTTGATTATCCTGTGCATCGATAGTAGTAGGTAGGCAATCCAAATTTGGCGAGCAGACCATGAGGGAGGAGGAGCTATATCGCCCGACACCCCGGTAGAACACACTTCCGCAAATTTGATTATTTTGAATTGAAAGAGAATTTGAAGAGAGTATGTATTTGAACGAAACGATTGCCTTGAGGGACGTCGATAGAAGACAGGGAGACTGACTCGCGCCGTCTTGCCGTGATTCGCCTGTGCAGGGCTGCCAGCCTGCCACAACTAAATTGTCCATCTCCAATTTATGAGAATTAAATTTAAATTACGATTCAACAGGGAGCTTAAATCAATTGGTCGAGAAAGTGAAAGTCATACCCAATCAGATTGAAGCAGATTTAAGTGAAAGGGGAATCCTATTGGTTCAGAGAGGTGGAGGGATCTGAGAGGATCAACCAATGCCAATCTAGGCAGACATAGTGAAAGGGAGCTCAAACATTGGTGAGGGTAACGATGAAACATGTTGAGGGACCACCTCAAGAATCTCGAATTTTTCAAGCACATCTAACGTACCTCCCTTCGGGCAAAAATGAGGAAATTCTGTATACCGTCCGTTTGTTAGATCAAAACTAAAGCCATGATTGGTTTCTTTCAGGTGATTCGCAAAGGCAGAATCTCCTTTGTTATTCCAAATCCTTCTCATGCTCTTTGTTTCTTTCCCTAAATTTTCTACCAGTTTGACCGTAATATTCAAGCCCACAAGAACATGTCAGCTTACAAACCCCACTTTTATCTTTGGATGCTAATTTTATCTTCAACAAAGCCCAACGAAGCTTTAAGATTATTTTTATTTTCAAACCCAACTTTGAAACCTCTAGATGATAACACCTTGCCAATTTTATCAGAAATCTTTTCTATTTTCCTTACCGACCCCTGGTCCTTAGAAGGTAGTCGAAGGGTGAACTTGACGGGCAATAACAAACCTTTGTAAGTAAAGTAAAGTAAACACTGACTGCCATTCCTGGCGTCGCGGACGTCACCAGCTGTCTTCCAAAGGGAAGATCAGGATTTGTTCTGATGATTTCGTTCATGGCTTCCCGTTGCCTCACCGCCCTGGGTTGGGAAGAGGGAGGTGGCGTAACCTAACGCACGAAAACACGCCCCAGGAGCGAGATTTGAACGCACGACCTCCCGCAGTAGTCGGTTCGTGTCTCGCACCCAAAGAAAGCATGCCCGAGCCCTGCTGTATCGGACCATAATAAATCTTTGTCTAATAATTTTCGACGTTTCATCGAATTAAGAATGTTCAATATGTCTTATGTTCTTTGTTTCTCGGATTAATATTTCATTCAGTTGGAAAAATAGCACTGACAGCTTCAAATACGATAAACTTGAAGAGACTCAAAATTGAGATGTTACAGTAGTCCACGACGAGTGCGATTCGATCATAGCTCAACTTCACCGAAATAACAGCGAGAGTATGCCAAAAGAGTTGAATCCTACGAGAATGAGAAACGGGAGAGAAGAGGAGAACCCCTGGAAACTGGAAAACGAGCTACGAAGGAAGAGGAGTTGATAAAGCGAGGGTGGTCGGAGAAGGTGACGCCCAACAAATGAAGGAAGTTGGTTAGTAAATGGCCAGCGATTGTCCGCCTCAGTCACCGCGTGCGTGCATGCTGTAATTAAAGTCCTGAGGTCCTCCCCTCGCCTTTCTCTGACCTTCCCTCGATCTGAGCCCCAGCAAAACCCCATATTCTGGGTCGGACATACTATTAAAACTTTGCCAACCAGGTGAGCGCAGGCGCCCGATGCTTTCGGAGCCTCTCTTCTCAATTTCGATCGGAAACTTGTTTGCAGCTCCTGGCTTCTGTTCTCAATTAATGACAGTACCTCAGCCCTAAGGCAAATATAGTATATGTTGGTTTATTATTTTCAGTAACGAACATTGGAACTAATCAAGAACATTGTAACCCCCTCCAAAATTTGATGGTTTACATATCATCAAGGTAGAATCCAAAAATCGAATGAAATAGTTTCCGTCCGTCCACGGCACTTTGCCGTTTTGCGCAAAGGCACGAAAAACAGAGTTTTGAGAGAAACGAAAAATAAGTTGTCACTAGAGCACGATTCCTAAAATAATGGCTTGTTGCACAAAATAATTTCTTCAAGAAATTTTCGAGCTATAATCTTCAAGAAGGTCAATAATAGTTTTGTTGAATTTGAGTTTTTTCTGAAATAAATAACCGTCTACCAAGTGGGTGTGGCACATAGCTTCCTCATATCCATAACCTGATTATGTAGATGATCCGATGCATAGTAGTTAATCTCAAAACACCAATCTTTAAGTACATTTCACTACCCTCATAGGGGACCATCTACACGCTAATCTGGTCAATCCTAGAAAATTTCATCAAATTCGGATGAAAATTGTAAATGTTATGGCTGTTACAAGGATTTTACGTATGTGCATGCGCAGAGGATTCTGTAAATTTTAAGGCCTTGATTTTCATTGGGGACCATTTACAACCTAATCCGCGTAATCCCTAAAAATGTCATCGAAATCGGGTAGAAAATGTGGAAGTTATGGCTGTTACGAGGAATTCACGTTTGCGCATGCACAGCAGCTACTATCAGTCCGGGGGTGATGATTTCTATAGAGGACCAAATAAAACCCAATCTGCATGATCCCTCAGAATTTCATCGAAATCAGGTAGGAAATGTGGAAGTTATGGCCTTTACAAGGAATTCACGTTTGCGCATGCGCAGTAGCTTCTATCAGTCCAAGGATGATTATTTTCATAGGGGACCGTCTACACACCAACCCGCACAATCCCTGAAAATTTCATAGAAATCAGACAATAACTTCGTATAGTTATGCGCGTTACAAGGAATTCATGACAGACAGACAGACAGACACACAGATACGGAACCAAATTTGCTCAGAAAGGTCTAAAACGCAAAACGCGAGTGAAAATTTTGATTTTGGAGAACTTTTTTTTCGTCCTTGAAAAGTGAAAACAAAGCTTCCGCTACCTTGGTAGACTCGGAAGCAAAAAAAAAAAAAAAAACGTCTGCCAAGTGGGTGTGGCACATAGCTTCCTCGTATCCATAACCCGATTATATAGATGATCCGATGCATAGTAGTTAATCTGAAAACACCAATTTCTAAGTACCTTTCACTAGGTACCCTCATAGGGTACCATCTACACGCTAATCTGGACAATACTAGAAAATTTCATCAAATTCGGACGAAAAATGTAAGTGCGGTAGTGATTGGATCAAAAAATTTTTAGCTTGATTAGGATTCGAACCTGGGACTCCTGATTGGTAATCTAAAGCATTGCTGACTGACGTACAAAGGGGATGATTGAATGGGGATTGAGATCCTCACCTCACACGCCACTGTTACGGCTGTTACAAGGATTTTACGTTCGCGCATGCGCATCGGCTACTATCAATCCGGGGGTGATGATTTTCATAGGGGACCATCTAAACTCTAATTTGTAACATCCCTGAAAATTTCATTGAAATCGGATGGAAAATGTGGAAGTTACGGCCGTTACATGGAAATTCACTTTTGCGCATGCGCAGTCGCTTCTATCAGTCCGAGGATGATGATTTTCATAGGGGACCGTCTACACACCAACCCGCACAATCCCTGAAAACGTCATCGAAATCGGATGGAAAATGTAGAAGTTATGGCCGTTACAAGGAATTCACGTTTGCGCATGCGCAGTCGCTTCTATCAGTCCGAGGATGATGATTTTCATAGGGGACCGTCTACACACCAACCCGCACAATCCCTGAAAACGTCATCAAAATCGGATGGAAAATGTAGAAGTTATGGCCGTTACAAGGAATTCACGTTTGCGCATGCGCAGTCGCTTCTATCAGTCCGAGGATGATGATTTTCATAGGGGACCGTCTACACACCAACCCGCACAATCCCTGAAAATTTCATCGAAATCGGACAATAACTTCGTATAGTTATGCGCGTTACAAGGAATTCATGACAGACACACAGACACACAGACAGACAGACACGGAACCAAAATTGTTCAGAAAGGTCTAAAACGCAAATCGCGAGTGAAAATTTTGATTTTGGAGAACTTTTTTTTTCGTCCTTGAAAAGTGAAAACAAAGCTTCCGCTACCTTGGTAGACTCGGAAGCAAAAACGCTACAAATATTACACGAACGTTTATTATTTCTATATAGATAGATCGTCTTCAAAGAACACGGCTTTGCTATTGGCATACTAATATAGTGGCATACTATTATATGCCTATAATAGGCACCATAGGTTCTACTGGAAGAAATAAACGCTTCAAACTCAGTTGGAAGAAATAGAGAGTTGTGGGTGCCTTCATGAACAAATTTGATTACTGGTTGCTAAGGGCGCAAAACTGAAGACAACACGAAAATAACAACGATCGATTTTTGGTCACCTAAAATTAAATTTGAACGGAGATCAGGCCTCTTTTGCGTTTCACACTCATGTTTCAGTATTTCCATAATCCCATCCCTCTCGTAGGGACCGAACGGTCATTCAATTCTAAAAATTCAACACTATTTTAAATTGATGAAAAACCAATAGGTACCTTTACACCGAAAGTTTTTGAGCTAGGGCGTTTTGAAAATTTCAACTCTTATTTTTTTCATCCCTAGAAGTGACAGACATCTACCAAAAGCTTCGGGGCTGTCTAGACCCCAAATGGAGCCCATATACCAAATTTCATCAAAATCGGTCCATGGTAACTAAGGAAAGTGCCGCGTTTGGTGGACAGACGGCAAAAGTTGCATCAGATTTTTGGGATTCTACGTACCTTGAAACGTAAACCAACAAATTTTGAGGGGGTTGAATGTTTTTTTCGTTCGATTCCAAAGGTTTACCTATTATCGAAAATAGTAAACCAAAAACGAGCGTTTTTGAACGAATTCTGTAGCCTCTTGTAAACCAGGATTCAAAATGAAAAAAAAAGTTTCAGGTAATTTAGTTCAGGTCTCCGTGGCAATTACAACGGATTCAAACTCGTTTTCGCCAAGAATGACGACGGGGGATGTTGCTGTGTCACCCACGATCTGCTATTACAGTGTTTGTTTACTAGTATGGTCGGGGACGTCAGGGTGAGGATGGCGCTTGCAAAAATTCAAATTAGTCCCGTTAAAGCAGAGTCAGGCACATTGGCTTCATCGCCCCGTCGCCGAGGAACAACCGCAAAATAATTCAAAAAGCGCGGAGTCCAGCAACATTCCGCCGATTGGAAAAAAATACCGCAGGAAAGTGGGCGATAGTGGCGAGGGAAAAAACGAGGGGGGCGGCGGGAGTTGGCCATTACAACCCCCCCCCCCCCCCGTATTCTGCCCCCGTTTTCCGGTCCCCGCAACAACACGCCGCTGTTGAATTATTCGTTAAAGTGAGACCTTTTTTGGTTATTGGGGAAGGTGCAGTGTAGAAGTGCAGAGGGGGCGATAGGTGGGAGCGAGGGGGGCAATGGTATCACCTGTTCGACACAACCAGCCCCCTCCCCCTCCGTTCTTCCCTTGGGTGGCACCGCTTGTTCCTCACACTCTTTCAATTGGCAGTCATGTTGTATATGTACCCCCCTCCCCCTCACTTTTACACCCCTACGACACATTGTCCCGTCGTTTTCAAGTCCCAAAGCTCCATTTTTACCCTAAATACCCACCAATTGCGGTCGACATTTTCATTTTACAACCGCCACAAGTCACATCGCTTCCATTCGCCTCCTCCAGAGGTCACAACACCTCTACTCATACCTAGCGGTGTCCATTCTCTCCAAATTCTACCAACCAAAACTGCCAAATTACAGTTAGAAGTTTATTTTGTCGAGAATTACTTACCAGCTAAACATCGTTATCTGGGAGTTGTGAGGGCCTTCATATTCATAACGAATTTCGGTTCTTCGTTGCTAAGGAAGCACAACGGAGTGACATAAAACTTCCATCAGTGAACATCATAATTATGTTGGAACATAATAATTGTTTCAAAATTATTTTGAAATTCACACTCGTGATTCTGCTTTATCATTCTTCCAACTTTAAGTCTTCACAAGGAACGTCTACGGAGCGCTAGGTGGTTCATTCCATTTTAAAAACGCTGCAAATTATTACACAAAGGTTTATTATTTATCTGTTGTTATGTATGAATGAATGAATGAATGAATTTTTTGGTTTATTATTTTCAATAATGAACCTTTGGAATCGACCAAGAAAAAAAAATTTAACACCCCCTCAAAATTTGATGGCTTACGTTTCAAGGTACGTAGAATCCAAAAAACTAATAAAAATTTGGTCGTCCGTCCGCCGTACGCCGTTTGCCACTTAGCATTGACCGATTTTGATGAAATTTGGTATGTAGGCCCCATTTGGGGTCTAGTTGTGCCCCGAAGATTATGGTTGATGTAGGTCACTTCTAAGGGTTCCAAAATCAATTTTGAAATTGTGAAAACGCCCTAACTCAAATAATTTCGATATAAAGATATTGTTTTTCCTTCAATTTAAGATTCTATAGAATTTTTAGAATTTTTTGAGACCACCCGGAGTTCTGTAGGACAAACCGTTCGCTCACTACGAGAATTTAAAGTTTGGACGTACGATAAATCAGAAACACGAGTGTGAATCGCAAAAGAGGCCTAATTTCCGTTCAAATTAAAGCTGACCGAAATGCGATCGATGTTATTCTTCATGTTGGATGGTTGGTGGCTTTGCAGACGAGTGATCGATATAGAAAAATAAAAAATAATAAACCATTGTGCAGCGTTTTTATAGAACAAAACCAATAATGATATTTCAATAGTCACATTTCGGTAGGTACAATAGGTAAATTTAAGTATTTATGCAACAAGATGTGAACAGAATAACCAGGTAAATAGGTACATTAAACATTTTTCGAGTGACTACGAGAATAAAAACTGAGAAGTAACAAATTTCAAATTCAACAATAATTACACATTAAAATGTTAATACTCATAAAATATATTACTCTACAAACACAGTCAAATTAAAAATGCCCCTAGGTACCCTAATCCTAACATCACAATACAGTTACACTATTATCACAGAAAAATATCACTACCAGAACTAACCTAGTATAATAAAATTAAGCAAATTATTGAACAGAGTACTTTTA
>CM019181.2:6098782-6150474 GCA_009739505.2 Apolygus lucorum | reverse complement strand
TGCTCATCAGAGCTCTGGGCTGTCTCATTCGATTCTGAAAAAGTCAATTATATTTTAAATTGATGGAAAATCAATACCTTTATACCGAAAGTTTTTGAGCTAGGGCGTTTTGAACATTTCAACCCTTATTTTTTTCATCCCTAGAAGTGACTGAGATAAACCAAAAGCTTTGGGGCTGTCTAGACCCCAAATGGAGCCCATATACCAAATTTCAACAAAATCGGTCAATGGTAACTAAGGAAAGTGCCGCGTTCGGCGGACAGACGGCAAAAGTTGTATCAGATTTTCGGATTCTACGTACCTTGAAACGTAAACCAACCCAATTGGGTGGGGGGGGGGGTTCGTTTTCTAACGAATTCTGTAGCCTCTTGCAAACCAGGACCCAAAATGGAAAAAAAAAATTCAGGTAATTTAGTCAATGCTCCGTGGCAGTTACAACGGATTCAAACTCGTTTTCGCCAAGAATGACGACGGGGGATGTTGCTGTGTCACCCACGATCTGCTATTACAGTGTTTGTTTACAAGTATGGTTGGGGATGTCAGGGTGAGGATGGCGCTTGCAAAAATTCAAATTAGTCCCGTTAAAGCAGAGTCAGGCACATTGGCTTCATCGCCCCGTCGCCGAGGAAGAACCGCAAAATAATTCAAAAAGCGCGGAGTCCAGCAACATTCCGCCGATTGGAAAAAAATACCGCAGGAAAGTGGGCGATAGTGGCGAGGGAAAAAACGAGGGGGGCGGCGGGAGTTGGCCATTACAACCCCCCCGGTATTCTGCCCCCGTTTTCCGGTCCCCGCAACAACACGCCGCTGTTGAATTATTCGTTAAAGTGAGACCTTTTTTGGTTATTGGGGAAGGTGCAGTGTAGAAGTGCAGAGGGGGCGATAGGTGGGAGCGAGGGGGGCAATGGTATCACCTGTTCGACACAACCAGCCCCCTCCCCCTCTGTTCTTCCCTTGGGTGGCACCGCTTGTTCCTCACACTCTTTCAATTGGCAGTCATGTTGTATATGCACCCCCCTCTTCCTCACTTTTACACCCCTACGACACATTGTCCCGTCGTTTTCAAGTCCCAAAGCTCCATTTTTACCCTAAATACCCACCAATTGCGGTCGACATTTTCATTTTACAACCGCCACAAGTCACATCGCTTCCATTCGCCTCCTCCAGAGGTCACAACACCTCTACTCATACCTAGCGGTATCCATTCTCTCCAAACTCTACCAACCAAAACTGCCAAATTACCGAAAAACCGTCAAACTTTACCCCAAGATTTACTCCAAAACATTTCCAAATACAATTTCTCCCACTCGAAATGGGTTAAATTGTTTTTTTTTTTTTTTTTTGAATAAGTGAATTGATCTTCAGGGCTTCCTGAACATTTTGAGTGGTCGAGCTCATTGAACAGATAATTTTAACCCCCCTATTTTTTATTGTTTAAATGTTGAAGTAAAGTTACCTACGAGTGCGTCTATCTTTACTCCACTCTGAAAAACTCACGGTTATCGCTACAGAAACGGGCAGTGGTGCAATGTTACTAGTCGGGACTGAATTCATTACCCCAGAAATACTTGATAATATCAAGTATTTATAATATTATTATAAAATATATTCTGAAAAATTGAACTTTTTAGCTTGAAAAATACAAGTTATACCTAAGAAAAATAGAAATTCTAATGATCATTTATTTCAACGAATTTGCTTGGAATGCAATATTTCTGGTTAAGAGATCACAATTTCAGTCTTCCAGTATAGACAGACTTATGTAGGTAATCGAGCAAAGCTTTCTACAAGAAAAGAAATATTAAAGGACAATAAACGATAAACGAATGACTTAACAAAATCACAGAAAAAGTCTGTTTCACATTCGATAACTTTCAAATGAATTGCAATGGTAAATTTCAAAGTTAACCCACGAGTAAATAATATTGTAAATCACAACTTATGAGACCAAAGCACGTTTATGTTCATATCATAATGCATGTTCAGTTGTAAAGTTTCGGTAGGGGCGCGTACCAAGCTTTTTCTCATTTCTTCCCCCCATCTCTTACTTCTGACATGAGAAACACTAGAAACCTTACATTCAACACTGCGAAAATTATAAAACTCAAATATTTTTCGAGATTGAATAAGAAAAATATGAGTGAGGCTACCTTTATCCCAACCTTTATAGTGGAGTAAAGATACCCAGTTTTTGGAGTAAAGTTACCATCAAATTTTTAGTAAACAAAGGCATAACTAAGAAAACACTTTTTTGAGAATTTTATTACTGTATTTTGTTCAAAATAGGATATTGAAAGTGATATGATTAGGGCTTTCCTGGTAAATCCACTCCAAACACCTGATATGGATGAAATTTTGGAGCACAAGAAACAGGACAAAAACAGCTGAACAGGAAACAATGACTGATAACAGCTGATAACAAGGATAAAAGCGCCATCGCAAGCCGCATTGATTCTCTGATGGGGAGAATAACGAAAACACAATAGCTAACTTTTATCTAAGTTCTACCACGCTTACGTCACAATTGAAGATTCTCACTTTTTGGAGTAAAGTTACCCCTGGTGGGGTAAAGTTTGACGGTTTTACGGTACTGTTAGAAGTTTATTTTGTCAGGAAGTACTTACCAGCTAAACATCGTTATCTGGGAGTTGTGAGGGCCTCCACATTCATAACGAATTTCGGTTCTTGGTAGCTAAGAAGCACAACGGAGTGACATCAAACTTCCATCAGTGAACATCATTTTGAAATTCACACTCGTGTTTCTGCTTTATCATTCTTCCAACTTTAAGTCTTCATAAGGAACGCCTACGGAGCGCTAGGTGGTTTCATTCCATTCTAAAAAGCTGCAAATTATTAGAAAAAGGTTTATTATTTATCTGTTGTTATGTATGAATGAATGAATGAATGAATTTTTTGGTTTATTATTTTCAATAATGAACCTTTGGAATCGACCAAGAAAAAAAAATTTAACACCCCCTCAAAATTTGATGGTTTACGTTTCAAGGTACGTAGAATCCAAAAAACTAATAAAAATTTGGCCGTCCGTCCGCCGTACGCCGTTTGCCACTTAGCATTGACCGATTTTGATGAAATTTGGTATGTAGGCTCCATTTGGGGTCTAGTTGTGCCCCGAAGATTATGGTTGATGTAGGTCACTTCTAAGGGTTCCAAAATCAATTTTGAAATTGTGAAAACGCCCTAACTCAAATAATTTCGATATAAAGGTATTGTTTTTCCTTCAATTTAAGATTCTATAGAATTTTTAGAATTTTTTGAGACCACCCGGAGTTCTGTAGACAAACCGTTGGCTCACTACGAGAATTTAAAGTTTGGACGTACGATAAATCAGAAACACGAGTGTGAATCGCAAAAGAGGCCTAATTTCCGTTCAAATTAAAGCTGACCGAAATGCGATCGATGTTATTCTTCATGTTGGATGGTTGGTGGCTTTGCAGACGAGTGATCAATATAGAAAAATAAAAAATAATAAACCATTGTGCAGCGTTTTTATAGAACAAAACCAATAATGGTATTTCAATAGTCACATTTCGGTAGGTACAATGGGTAAATTTAAGTATTTATGCAACAAGATGTGAACAGAATAACCAGGTAAATAGGTACATTAAACATTTTTCGAGTGACTACGAGAATAAAAACTGAGAAGTAACAAATTTCAAATTCAACAATAATTACACATTAAAATGTTAATACTCATAAAATATATTACTCTACAAACACTGTCAAATTAAAAATGCACCTAGGTACCCTAATCCTAACATCACAATACAGTTACACTATTATCACAGAAAAATATCACTACCAGAACTAACCTAGTATAATAAAATTAAGCATCATTTGAACAGAGTACTTTTATAAAACTTCCTCCGTCATAAGCACGTCATAAATATAAAGTAGTACATATAATTTAAAATTTTGTAATTTTGTCACAGTATTCATCTAGGTCATACGGCGCCATGCACAAAAAGAATACCCTTACAGGCAGCTTTAAAAATACTTAAATTTCCCAAATTTTGAATTTTATAAGGAAGTCTATTAAACAATATTGGCACCCACCAACCAATAGAGTTTCTTGCCGCATTCATCCTACATGCAGGTAGCGACAGCATACGTGCATTTCGTGTATCATATTTATGAGAAGGTGTTGGGAATTCGGAGCGGTTTTTATATACATACACCAGACAACTTAGGATGTATTGGCCTGGCAATGTCAAAATGTTTAAGTCGATGAACTTTGCTCGACTGTCGGCCCTGTAGTTTAGACGGGTTACAGCTCGAATCGCTCTACGCTGGCATCCAAAAATAATCTTGGCCGGCGAGGCATGGCCCCAGCATAGAATGTAGTAACTCACACGGCTGTGGAAGACCGCATGATAAGCTGCAATTACGGCATTTTTGGACAGGTAGTCAGATAAACTGAGCAGTAGGAATATTATACTGTTTAGAGATTTATTTAACCTATCACAATGATCCTTCCAATTTAATTTATGTCAGCGTGTTTTCGAGTAAAGGCGATGGCCTTCTCGATGGCTTGATGGTTTAATTGGTCCCTACTCAACAAGGATGAAGGATGGAGATGTACTTTCTGCCTGGCGCATTTCCGCCTACCGTTTGCAGCAGTGCATGAGAAATTAGCTCAGCTGCGTACCTCAGCGCGATAGCTGCAGACCGGAAGGAGGCGGTACATTTACCTAGGGGCTAGTTGGGGAAGTCAAATCCTAGGTGAAATGGGAGCAGAGGCCGGCGTGATGAGCTACCAATACCTCTGGGCTTCCAAGAGATGACGAAGGAGAGCGAGAAATGATCAAGTCGATTTGTTGTAGTAGAATGCATGAAGGTGAAGCCCTGAGTCCTTCTTTCATATTGCTTTAACAAGGTAAGGGGAGAGTGGAGGAGGGTGACGTCTGATGACGTGTTTTACCCCCGTACCTCACTCTACCTACCTGTGCGATGAGTCACTCAGGGGTTCCCCTTGTGTCCTTTATTGGAGAACTAACATGTACGAGTAAATGGGACATTACATCTGTGTAGATCACTCGCCTTTGCCATTGCCACTCCCTATCAACCATATTTTTGCTATTTAATCAAGTTTTTTTGAAGAAATAAACGCTCTACACTCAATTTAGAGAAATAAGGAGTTGTGGGTGCCATCCTAAGGAAATTTGATTACTGATTGTTAAGGAGGCAAAACTGATAACGACTCAATGGAACGAACAACGTTCGCATTTTGATTAAAATTTGAACGCAATTAAGGCATATTTTACGATTTACGCTCATGTTTCTGGTTTATCAAAAGTCCAACCCTTAAGTTTTTATAGGGAGCGAACGGTTCCTACAGAGCTCTGGGTGGTCTCATTTGGTTCTAAAAATTCAATACTATTTTAATTGAAGAAAAAAAACGCTGCAAATTATTACACAATGGTTTATTACTTTTTATTTTTCTATATAGATCACTCGTCTGCAAAGCCACCAACCATCCAACATGAAGAAAAATATCGATCGCATTTCGGTCAGCTTTAATTTGAACGGAGATTAGGCCTCTTTTGCGATTCACACTCGTGTTTCTGATTTATCGTACGTCCAAACTTTAAATTCTCGTAGTGAGCCAACAGTTTGTCCTACAGAGCTCCGGGTGGTCTCAAAAAATTCTCAAAATTCTATAGAATCTTAAATTGAAGGAAAAACAATACCTTTATATCAAAATTTTTTGAGTTAGGGCGTTTTCAAAATTTCAAAATTGATTTTGGAACCCTTAGAAGTGACCTACATCAACCAAAATCTTCGGGGCACAACTAGACCCCAAATGGAGCCCATAAACCAAATTTCATCAAAATCGGTCCATGGTAGGTAACTAAGGAAAGTGCCGCGGACGGCCTACTTTTTATTTAATTTTTGGATTCTACGTACCTTGAAACGTAGGGGGGTTAAACATTTCTTTCTTGTTCAATTCAAAAGGAACATTATTGAAAATAATAAAACAAAATCTGTAAATTCAATACTATTTTAAATTGTATAAAAACGCTGCAAATGATTACACAATGGTTTATTATTTTACTGTATACCTATACAGTAAACCTCAGTACTGTAACAGTACTATAAAGTAAACCTTATTGTATATACAAAGAACTCAGCTTTACCATTGTCAGTTCCTACCAACCATATCGATACCTTAAAGCGCAAAGGCACCAATATTTCGCCAATATGCGTCAATATTTTTTAATTTCAGCAAAACTCGAATTCAACAAAACTATTAGGTATTGACCTTCTTGGTAATTATAGCTTGAAAATTTCTTGAAGAAATTGAAGAGTTTATCGTAATAAGCCATTATTTTAAGAATTGTGCACTGGTGAAAACTTCTTTTGCGTTTTTTCTCAAAACTCCGTCTTTGGACACAGCGCCTATGTCCATCAAGGCATCGATATTTTCGATCAAAATTGAGTTTATAAAAAACACTTCACACTCAATTCGAATCAATAAGATGTTGTGTGTGCTTTCATTAGGCAGTTTTATTACAACTCGAAGAAACGAACAACGATCGCATTTTGGTCAGCTTTATTTTGAACGTTCAAAAAGGTCTGAAACTATTTATTCTGAAAACCATGGTACTTGAATGAAACGTTTCACGATCATGTTTCTGACAGTTTACCGGCAAGTGATCAGAACATGACAGCAAATTACTCTCATTTTTCCTATCTAAGTCTGATATTATGAAAATGTTTGAAGAATAAGTCAAAGTCAGTGGATGAACTACTTAGGCCTTCAGAGCACAACCCAGAATATCCTTGAAAATGTAATCAAAGGCTGCAAATTTTAACACACTTTATCAATACTTAATCAATAATTTTTACACTTTTCTATCAATACTACCTATAGCAATAACATAGCGATCCGAGATCAGTGGGGTGTCTTCATTACGAAATTTAGTCTTGGTTGCTAAGGAAGCCCAACTGAGTGACATGAAACCGCTTCTACCGGCTAACCGTATTCAGAGAATTTGATCAATTGAAATTAGTTTTTTGCAATTCACACTCGTAGATTTATTTTAAGTTCAAGCCTTAAATTCTCATAGGGAGCAAACGGTTGGGCCAATAGAGCTCTGGGTGGTCATTGAATTCTGAAAATCCAACACTACGATATTTTAAATTGATGGAAAAACACAACTCTTATTTCCCATCCCTTAGAGGGGACTGAGACTAACCAAAAGCTTCGCGGTAGTAGATCCCAAATGCATCCCATATCCAAATCAAAATACGACGGACGAGAGGACAATTTTGTATGCGATTTTGGTTTATTATTTTCAATAATGAACCTTTGGAATCGACCAAGAAAAAAAATTTGAACTTTCGGCATCTCAATTTGAACTTTCGGCAAATCCATTTCGTTTCGACAACTACTGGAGTCCTTGTCGACGTTTATTCCTTCTATAATGTTCAATAAATTGTTTTTTCTCTATCCCCCATAAAGAGATAAAACATTTCAACTATACTCATTTTGTTCATGAATCATCATCTAAATGGTTAATAACCATTGGTTATACATTCTAAAATTTTAATGATGAACAATAAAACATAAATCGAAAAAGAAGATAAAACCGATCTATAATATATAAGACAAAAATGTCAAAAACGTTCCAACACTCCTTATTAGTTTTCATTCATCTCTTGGAACACTGCAAGGAGTGACAAGTATGCAAATCACGCATGACTGATGAGTCTTGAAGGAGGGGTTGACCCCGTGCGCCGTGTTTGCTCGGAAAGGCTAGAACCGCAGGTTGTTTCTCTTTGGTTAATTAGATTATTATGAATCGTAATTCGTACCTGCTAATTTATGATATCTCTCTATGATGGTAGCTTGTAGGTATCTTGAGGTTATTCAGTTTGATTGTTCGACTATTTGTAGGAACACACACAAACAACGGCGCAGACTATTACAGGTTTTACTTTTTTCCCTTTAAAGATCACACCCTTCAAAGATCATCCATTTTGTAAGATCACCCGTCTCCAGTTTTATACACCATGAACTACTATTCAAAGACACGAAAAGAGATAGGATTTGATCAGATGAAATTTGACATCGTGTTTCTGGTTCATCGTTCGTCCAATCTACAGAGCAACGGAGTCAACTAACCTTGCTAGAGAACTGTCAACTACTTTCCTAAGACAAGGAGAAGGAGGAAGAAGGTTCTTAAGAGCTAGGAACGCAGGAATAAACATTATGGATCATTCATTAATTAGTTAATTAATTATCTTCACTCAGCAAATGGTTGGTCTCACAGAGCTCTGGGTAGTTTATTCGTTTTTTTCGGACGTCCCACAGTAAGACTTGGGCGTCCTTATGCGATCGATCTGGGGTAAAGTTGGACAACACTCGAAAAAAAAAAACATAACCACACACTAATCCGTTTTAGACCATTCTGAATCCAAATCTGCGAAAAAATCATTCGTCTATTATTTCATATATTGTATGTGTCTAAATATTTCATAAATATTTGTCAAAATATTTGAAAATGTTTGTATAAATATCTCATAAATATTTATCCAAATATTTCATAAATATTTGTCTAAATATTTTGTAAATATTTGTCTAAATATTTCATTAATATATTTTTATTTGTCTAAGTATTTCATTAATATTTGTTTTATTACACTAGGTACTTCTACGAGGCTGAAGAAACAGAGTTTCGCTGAAACATGTACAATGTATATTATAACTAGAGCTCGGAAAATATGCACGAAAATTTCCCGAAAATATGCACCGGAAACTGGAAAAATATGCAAAATATGCATTTGCCCTTAAAACTGCATACGACTTTGGAATTTCAGTATTTTAAGAGAGGATGTTCCATATTATTACATTTTTTTAGCCCTTTTTTCTGCTAGAAAAAAAGTTATGAAGCATCATGTAAAGTAAACAAGCAATTCAAAAAATCAGTTATACATTTTTTATTTACTTTTATACATTTATACGAACAAGATATAAAATGTAAAGATGAACTACATATTATATTGGACAGCAATTACACGCTCCAAATTATCAGATGTAAAACAGTGTCTCCTGTCACTTAAAATTTCTTTCAATGCAGAAAACGATCTCTCTACATCGCAAGATACAATAGGCAAAAATTTAAAAGTGGAAATCTCTTTTGGAGAGTAGGGAGAGTCCCATGAGCTGTCTTCTTCTTTGAGAATTTTCGCGATTTGAACCACTGAAGACCACCCTGGATTTTTCGATAGAACCTGTGAAGTTATATACCTACTGAATAATGTATTATTAATAGCTAGAAATAATAGAACGCGTAAGCTGGATTGAATTACACAGAACAACCCTTTATTGAGCTGACGTGGTCGTTATAACACTCGTTGCTAAGCAACGCAACATCATTACAATAATAAGTATTATAGCAGTAGCTCTAACACCACATCTCCCTCTCCTCGTCCTTTCCTTAAGTCTTGTATCTTGAGGGTGTCTGAGTAGTCCTCGTCGACCTTCGTAGTTGGTTCTCTGGCGTCTGATGGTTCGTTCTTCTCTCTAACCATCTTGTCTAACTCTTCTTTAACTTGTTTGTGTAAAGATACAGCCACCCTCCTAGGGGACATAACTGCGAATGGTCTTGCATCATCTTGTAAACTAATTCTGTACGGTTGATTTAATTTACCCATGCCCTCAAAAACTTTTGGATGACGTTTTTGAAGCGTTTCCCCGTCCACTAAGTTGACATTAAAAGTAACCAGCTCTAAGTTAAGCAAGGCATTCCTACTTAGTAAGGGGGTGCTTTGGGTAGGTAGAACGTAAACATTTTCCCTCAAATGCTTCTCCTTGTACTGAATTAAAGCATTGCACACTCCCTCCACAGGCAGTTTGGTCCTACCTGGTCCGAAAAGTACTTTATTCGTTGGTTCCATCTTCAGACCAAGGTCCTTAGCAAGAAGATGCCCCATGACCGAAACGTCTGCTCCAGAGTCCATCTTGAATTCCACTACCTGACCATTAATTTTCACTTTGACGGTAGGACACCCGAGGTCTTGTAGAAAATCTACTTCCCCTAGATAATATTCAGGATATTCGTCAACATCTTCCGCCTCGATTTCCTTTACACTTTTCGATTTGTTGGCTTTACAAAATTTTGCATAGTGTCCTAACGATTTGCATTTTAGGCACCTTTGATTGAACGCGGGGCACTCACGTAACCCATGATTTTTCCCACAGTTGCGACATAGGAAGTTTTTATCTTTACCAGTACTATGATAGTACTGCCTCTGGGAATTAACCACACCTACATCTTCTTCCACCTTGGGAAAAGAACTCCCTGGCATTCCTCTTATCACTGGCTGTTGTTTTGTCACTGCCTCCGCCTGCCGAGCTTTAGAAATAGCCTTTTGAAGTGTTAGGGTCTCATCCATTTGCAATGTCTGAGAAAGCTTATGGTTATCAACTCCTATGACGATCAAATCACGAATTAAACTATCTTTAAGTGGACCAAATTCACAGGTTTCAGCGAGTTTGTGCAAATCGTTGACAAACGCGTCAACGGGTTCTCCTGAAGCCTGCCTACGTTTCAAAAATTTGGCCCTCTCATAAACTATGTTCTTTTTCAAACCAAGATATTTCTCAAACGCATCCACTACATTCTCAAACTCCAACTCCTCCTCTTCTCCCAGCCCAAAGGTGCTGAACAAATCTTCACTCTCCTGACCCAATGTGTACAAGAGTGTGCTTATTTGTTGGCAGTCTGGCTTCAGGTACAACTGAGACGCAACTCGATAACGTTCAAATCTCTTTATCCACTTTGGCCACATTGCCGGATTAGTAAAATCGAAACTATCAGGCACAGGCAGCTGGGGCTGAAGACCTACTACTAATGGCACTGGATTAGGAACTGCGTATGGATTAGGACTGACCTTCTGACCGACGCTTGCCTTTCTTCGAGTAGAGGGACCTGAGTGATGACTTCCAACGGACTCGGATCCGTCATCATCAAAATCATTGTTCTTTTCCACTGTCCTCTTACCGGTTTTCTTCTTTCCTTTAGCCATGGTTCTACTTCACCGTTAATCAATTACCTGACACCATGTGAAGTTATATACCTACTGAATAATGTATTATTAATAGCTAGAAATAATAGAACGCGTAAGCTGGATTGAATTACACAGAACAACCCTTTATTGAGCTGACGTGGTCGTTATAACACTCGTTGCTAAGCAACGCAACATCATTACAATAATAAGTATTATAGCAGTAGCTCTAACACCACAGAACCCCCTCCAGTATATCCTTGACGGCTTTTCCAGTTGTTCCATGCCAGTGGGAGCTTTTTTCGAGCAGGTCGGAAACAGCACCTACGGCAGGGCAGAGATCCATCCCCCTGGTCTCCAGGTGGTTTATCAAATTGGGTATGGTACTAAAGTTGGCATTTATAAAGGCCAAACGATGGGCGATCTGCCTGTCCTCCAGAGCGTCCATGGTTTTTCGAATAGCCAGTGCAGAAGATGGGTCGAAACCGCAAATCCAGAATACGCAAAAAACTGGTAAAATATGCTGCAAAATATGCAAAAATTCCCAAGATGACCAAAAAATGCAAAAATCCCCAAAATGACCGAAATATGAAAAAATATGCAATTTTAATTTCAATTTAAACCACCGCATACCCTTCAAAAACCTTCAAAACGTTCAAATACAAAGATATACCGCATAATAAAAGATATGCAAAATATGCAAATTCCGAGCTCTAATTATAACACATGTACATGTAGGTACATGTACCCAATCAGGCTCAAATAATTAAAATGCTATTGATCATCTATTCGTGTTGACGTAACACGTTGGATGAGATTCTATTGTTGATCGGTTCCATCGTTGTTATCATCACCACATCGATGGTTGGCTCTGCTTGGCTAATGAAACGGGACTGAGTGAGACCAGAAACCAAGTTGGTCGAAAGGGGTGTTGCGGGTGGCGAAGTGGTTGTGGGCTGGCGACGAGGGTGTGAGAAGGCTCTTCCACCGGGTTTGAAAAAATTCCGACAGAGAGCTCTGCAACTCGTTCTCCCGCCTCGGCCGTAGTTGCGTCGATTTTCTCAAGATGGAAGCACCTTCTACGTGAGTTTTTTTCTCGTTCGGATGAGACTACACTGAGTTTACCGCAACAGAGTAGCAAGTTCGTAAGGTTAACATTATTCTTACTTTTTTGGTTTATTATTTTCGATTATGAACCTTTAGAATCAACCATGAAAAAAAAGCTAACCCCTTACGAAATTTGTTGATTTACGTTCCAAGGTACGTAGAATCCAGAAATCGAATAAAAAATTATCCGCCCTTACGTCGTACGCCGCTCGCCGTAAGCGGCACTTTCCTCTGTTACCATGGACCAATTTTTTCACCAAATTTTTAAAACGCCCTAGCTCAAAAAAAAAGGCATTTTTTTCATCAATTTAAACTAGTATTGAATTTTTAGAATCGAATCTGACCACACAGAGCTCTGTAAGACCAACCGTTCGCTCCCTAGAGGACGATAAATCAGAAACACGAGTTTGAATCGCAAAAATGTTTCTCCATTTCATTCTCTGTTCAAGTTTCAGCTGACCAAAATCTTTGTTCGCTTCTTCGCGTTGTACTCAGTTTAGTGTAATCATAATTCCTGATGAAGGCACCCAAAAGTTTTTATTTAAGTATGTTTTTACGATGGGCATGTAGAACTAAGACATATCCATGTCAAAAAATACCCTCGCCCATCAAAATTTTTATTTTAGTATGTTTTTACGATGGGTATGTAGAACTAAGACATATCCATGTCAAAAAATACCCTCGCCCATCAAAATTTGTTGGTTTACGTTTCAAAGTACGTAGAATCAGAAAATCGAATGAAAATTTTTCCGTCCGTCAGCCGTACGCGGCACTTTCCTTAGTTACCATGGCATTGTTTTTTCATCAATTTAAAATAGTATTGAATTTTTAGAATTGAATGAGACGACCCAGAGCTCTTTAGGGCCAACCGTTCGCTCTCTATGAGAACTTGAGGCTAGGTCTCTTGACAAATTGAAAACACGAGTGTGAATCGCAAAAGAGGCATAATCTTCGTTCAAATTTTAGCTGACCGAAATGCAAACGTAGTTCGTTTCTTCGAGTTGTACCTACTCAGTTTTGCGTCTTTAGCACCCAGTATTCCAATTTCCTAATGAAGGCACCCACAACTCCCTACGTCTCGAATTGACTGTGAAGCGTTTATTTCCACCAAATGAACTCGAATGTGAAGTAGGTATGAGTAGTCGGTGGGTAATACCTATGGTTTATAGATAGTGGGAAAAGCAGGTTCTTTGCAGGCGAGTCATTTCATGAAACTAGCCACAATAAATTGGACCTGAACTTCTATAAATGACTGCATGAAGAAAACGCTGCAAATTATTACACAATGGTTTATTATTTATTCTGTATAGATCACTCGTCTGCAAAGAACACGTCTTTGCCATTCTTACCACCGACCAACATGAAGAAAAACATCGATCGCAAGTAGATATAAAAATAATAAACTAAAAGTTAATGCGATTGGATCGAAAAATTTCTCGTCGAGAGTAAGATTGGAATCAGGAACTCTGGGGCGAAAGTCAGAGGCGCGACTACTGAGCTAGTGAGTCCCGTTTGGAATTCTTCATCATTTAAGGTTCTATGATCTCATGTGACGCAAGGGAGAGAATTGAGGAGACAGATTCTCCCTTAAATTCTCTTAGGGAGCGAACGGTTTAACCTACAGAGCTCCGAGTGGTCTCTTAAAATTTAAAATTCTAAAAATTCAATACTATCCTAAATTTATGGAAAAAAATACCTATATATCTAATATTTTTAAGTTAGGGCGTTTTCAAAATGTCAACCCCTATTTTAGAAGTGACCTACATCAATCAAAAGCTACGGGGCACAACTAGACCCCAAATGGAGTCCATATACCTATCAAATTTCATCAAAATCGGTCAATGAGAACTAGGAAAGTGGCCGCGGACGGCGGACGGATGGCAAAATTTTATTCGTTTTATACGGGGGTGGTTACATTTTTTTCTTGGTCGATTCCAAAGGTTCATCATTTAAAATAATAAATAGAAAGGCGTTAAATACGTTTGTTGGATGCATGTAACGCCACCACCCTACGATCAGCTGCCTATCCACAAGGATTCTATGGTCTGAGTCTCAGCTCCAGTAAGTGGATTTATACAATTTTTGGTTTATTATTTTCAATAATGAACCTTTGGAACCGACCAAGAAAAAAAATTTTCAACACCCCCTCAAAATTTGATGGTTTACGTTTCAAGGTACGTAGAATCCAAAAATCGATTAAAAATTTGGCCGTCCGTCCGCCGTACGCCGTACGCGGCACTTTTGCCACTTAGCATTGACCGATTTTGATAAAATTTGGTATGTAGGCTCCATTTGGGGTCTAGTTGTGCCCCGAAGATTTTGGTTGATGTAGGTCACTTCTAAGGGTTCCAAAATCAATTTTGAAATTTTCAAAACGTCCTAACTCAAAAAATTGTGATATAAAGGTATTGTTTTTCCTTCAATTTAAGATTCTATAGAATTTTTAGAATTTTTTGAGACCACCCGGAGCTCTGTAGGACAAATCGTTCGCTCACTACGAGAATTTAAAGTTTGGACGTACGATAAATCAGAAACACGAGTGTGAATCGCAAAAGAGGCCTAATCTCCGTTCAAATTAAAGCTGACCGAAATACGATCGATATTTTTCTTCATGTTGGATGGTTGGTGGCTTTGCAGACGAGTGATCTATATAGAAGAAGAAAAAATAATAAACCATTGTGTAATAATTTGCAGCGTTTTTCTAAGTGGTTTACTGTCTTGTGGGTAAACCTTCTCGGTGTTGAGCGTACTGTATACTTTCCATTTGTCTGAATAAATCACTGAACTAATCTCAATCTCGTTTTTGTTGACTCCTTCTGTCCCTTTTCTTATCAATGAAAAACCGACGCTCTAAAATGCCCGTCAGTTTACAACACATGCCGATGACTCAGGGTTCTAGCACTCTTTGTGCCATAAAACCGTTGACTTTCATACATAATATCAGGTGTGTCAGAATCGGCATTTTGCTGAGTCTCTCAAATGTTGTCTAGTAGTAAGTAAAGTAGTAAAGTAAGCAACCATTTCAGGTTGAATTTTCGTCCGACTGCCATTCTTGGCGTCGCGGACGTCATCAGCTGTCTCCCTAAGGGGAGATCAGAATTTGTTCTGATGATCTCGATCATGGCTTCCCAAACATCACCGCCCTGGGTTGGAACGAGAGATTGCCGATCGTCTAATAGACAGAAAACTTTCTGCTGGGGACCAGACTCGAACGCGCGTCCCCGCAAGACGGTTCTTATCCTATCACCGCAGTCGGGTATGTTGTCTATACGTTTGGCAATCCCTATTACAACATCTCAATGGTTTTATTTCTATAACACCCCCATTTGACTCACGTTTTCATGTAGATTGCAGTACCGCACTCCATACCATTCCGCACTTTTCTTGTTCTGGAAGCAAGACTTCCAAATACTTAGTATTTTTCCTTTGAAAACGTAGCACATGTTTCGTCACTAAGCGTTATCTTCATAAGTATTATTCACCAAGGAGCGTAAAAAAGCGCTTTTTTGATTGAACACATAGGGCGATATGAAAAGAGGATGAACCGAGAGATAAGGGAGGTGAAAAGCCGAAGTTTGACAGTTTGTTTGAAATTGAGCTTCCATATCTTGAGATCCCATAGTAGAGGTCGAAAGTGAGCTGAGATTGCATATATACAACTGGTGCCAAAAAAAAGTTCATTATTTTACTGAAAGTTAGTTGAGACCAACTATTATTGCCTTGTAGGCCAACGTCAATTATACGGGGAAAGCGATTATTGCCGTAACCAATTGCTGGGCGATTCAAACACTATTAGTTTGAGGGAGCGCTTGATTCTTCCTCGGTAGACAGTGAACTTTTCGACTCCTCCAAAATCCTCCCTTTGAAGAGGCTCTGAAGGGCCCTGCGAACCTCCATTATTGTCGTTTCGGACGGCTAGAGGGAAAACATTTGGAGTTGTGTAGACCAGACAGACAATCACAAAAGCGAGGGAGGAAGGTAAATCTGTTTTGTAAATACATAAAAGGAGGTCGGCCACATTTCGGAAAAGCCATAAAAGTTTTGAAGGGTCTAATTCACCCGGATGCCGCCCTCTCTCTTGAAAGGGGATTGGGGACGCATTTTATGCCGTAGGGTGCGTTTTGTGACTGTGACGGCTCAATGCACCACCACATCGTGGACCCAATATTCCAATATTACTCCCCGAGTATTTTGCTTTTCTCACTTTTCTGAGGGTGAAGTGTCGTGGTGGGTTGAAAAGTCCACATTCCATTAGTTTGGGAATAATGAGAATACTCAAGAAGGGAGAAACAAGAAAGGAAACTCACAGAAAACTTGGTATCATATTATTACTATACTATCAGGAATCAATAAATTTAACAAGATGTATGTTGGCACCTTCGGTAGCGGATTTACATATTACAATGAATTGCGCTCAAATAAATTACTCAGCGTCAATGTATTCTAAAATACATTGCTAAATTTATCTTCAAAATTAAAAAAAATGCCTACCAAATTTCAATGCATATTCTGATCACATTTATCGGTTTTTAGGAATATTTCTGTAATTTAATTTGAAACAAATTGCGAACATTCATTTAATAATGTTTTTTCAATAAATAAATCATTGCCATTTATTTAATCAAATTTTTAATTTATAATTCCCCTCTATTTTCAAATATTATCAAATTAGGTACACCTATTTTTGAGTGAAAATAGTAAAATTGAGAAATTAAATATTTACAAAATGTTGCTTACCTAGGTACCTATCTCTGAACTCATTAGTTTTATTGATGTTTTATAATTTTATCTTACTAGAGATTTCCTTAATACATCGTTTTGCTTTTCTTATTAGGTAAGTTGACAAAAGTTTATTTTCTCTGTGTCCATCAAGTAGCTCTCCGTCGAATTTTCCGATAATAACTGTTTGTAATTAGCCAGTACACTCTTCCCAGTATAAGAATGGGAAAATATTGAAAGGAGACTTACCGAACACTATAAACTATAAAACTATCAATACCACAACTGTAAAATTAATTACCTACTTAATTAAAAATTAATTAATAGGTACTATAATTATAAAATTATACGACAATCGCTATGTCGGTCAATATTTATCAAACTACCAGGAACGATCGAAATAGAATTCCCCTTAATTACTAACGCAAAACAGTTTTTTACAACATCAAGACAGAAGAGTCGTTGACGGACAAATACCTGATCGGCCAATCTCCGATCATCTCGACAAATAAAGGGGATGATCATAATTGATAGATTATGTATTAGTAGACTGTGAAGAGTCTGGTGTAATATCGAATTGAGTTATTCTTCCAACGGACGATACGGTCCTCTGCAACGCACGGGTTATCCATCTGGTTCATCAATAAGAGAAACGACGTCGTAAGCAGGATGGTCAGCGGGAGAGAAGCCAACAGTCACCATCTGCCTCGATCTCCCCCGTTGGTCCCAACTTTTAGCTGTCCGTTATTTAGTTTTATGACATCCTTTCAGTGACGACTCTATTTAGGGAACGACTTGAGGCTGATTATTAGTGCACGCGAAAGCAACATGATTGCGAATAATGTTGAATCCAGCGACTTAGGGCCGTATTCATAGTCCTGACTCAAGTCAAGTCTCTACTCTCACTCAGTCAAGTGGAGTCCCACCCTACACTCAAAAGTCGGTATTCATAGTCCAAGTCAAGTGAACACTTGGCTCCCAAGTGTGCCCTCGACTTGTGAAAGTCGAGAGTGCACTTGGACTCCACTCAGCCCACACTTCGGCTTGAAATGTTCAAAAGTTGGCAGCCCTTGCTGTGATTACTGAGACTCCATGTCCTATATTTTGAAGTATCCATGTTTTTTCTATGGAACATTTCCAATTGTTTTGTTGGCCTTCTGTTGTTTCCCGCACTCTTTTTGCAAAACAAAAAATAATAAACAGTAGGTAATTTTCAGTTCGAGTATTTATTTTCGTTCTTGAAGTTCTGTCTAGTCGTGAATCATGTATTTTGTAAAAATGTAACTTGGTTTTTATCGTCTATGTTTGTCAGTCAATACAGTCTGGAAGTTTCAGTTAATACAGAACTTGTTTTTGTAAAATTTGTGAAGTTATTTCTTGTGATAGGGCCTACCCAGTTAGTAGAGTTCCATTCTACCAGTCAGTATTTCCTTAATCTTTTTTAATTCTTTTCATTTACATTGACAGTAACGGTGTTCCGAACTTGTCTCATAAAAACACTTGACGAGTTGACGTATCGGGAGGACAGGGTTTTGATGCTTTCCTGTTATCAATACTATCTCGCGGCCAGAAAATTCGGTTGTTTTAAGCACAAAATTGTTCTTCTCTAACAAGACAACATCGTTGACACAATGTGTCAACGTGGAAAGATGTCATCTTTCCGATAGTACCTACTAGCCTTGCTGATTTTCCGCGTGTATATTGCCAGATTTGTCTTATTTTATTCGCAGAACTGTGGAAAAAGGTAGGAATTCGCGAACCCTCAGTGCGATTATAGTGTAGGTACCTATCTAGACAACGGGTACTCCACATTATTCTACCGGAATTCTATCGATTTCCTCGGCTCTATTTGTTGTTGCGGGATGTGTTGAACTGAAACGATACTGATGAGAAGGTTCACATGAAATACTTGCAGTGTATGGTTGACGAGATTCAGAAGAGCTGATAGTAGATTATAGAAGGTACGGAATACAATAATATACCAACAAGGATTTATTTGAAGGAAATATGTTCGCCGTATATACTTGAAGTTTGCAAAATCCTCGGAGAGAAATTCGCACTTCACTTGACCTTCCCCACTCAATAAACTATAAGGACACGATACGAGTAAAAGCAAAATTAGTTGGTACCAGAAATAAAGTTTACGAAATAACTCGAGATCGCCATAGCGGAAAAACGAATGTCCTCCCAATAACGTCTAGTTAAAAAAAAATAGTCGAACTCGCCGTCCCACTCATCAATAATTAACAAAATCACTATACAAATTTCATTGCTGGAACTGTATGCGAATCAAGAGCACTATTGAAATTATGAACGATGAATTCTCAAAATCACTATAAATAAAACAAAGAAGTGTTGGTGGTGATGCCATCGAAGCATCAATTTTGTTTAAAATATAATATTTTGCATTATTTCAAGGTATTCCAATTATTTTTGTTTATTAAATTACTTTAGAATGTTATAGTTACGTTGTATTTCATTCGATTTCCTTTATCAGCAGTGAAATCCCCAAGTAGGGGTTCGCACTTGAGGGACCTCAGGAGCTCACTTGGGATTTTGGACTTTTTAAGTGAAGTGCGAACTCGACTTGTGGTCAATTTTGGTTTATGAATACCGTGAGTGCGCACTTGAGTAACCCGTACACTTGAGTAGAAGCCGACACTTCAAGCGACGTTCAAGTGCACGTCTATGAATTGCTCAAGTGGTAGACTCCACTTGTACCGTCTCACTTGACGGCAAGCTCGGACTTGAGTCAGGACTATGAATACGGCCCTTAGAGTAGGTGGTTTGTGTAGGTAGTGAACATCGTAGGAGGAAAGATGAATGGCACCAGCTTGTCATGTGGATGCTATCTGAATGTGCTAATCAGCTTATGAGGTCTCTCCTTGATGGCTAAGAGGAACAGTATATTGATATGTTATAATGAATGGTTACTGATCTGAGTCCTTGAACAACTCCTTGACAAAATGAGCGTTTATCGGTTATTGTAACAAACAAATCTAAAACGGAAAGTGGAATATTATTGGAACTCCCAGGTACTTCGTAAAACTTGATCTTTGAAAAACCGCAAAATATTATTTCTCGAGGTTTTCACAATATGAGGTGTCGCTTCTGATCGATAGTAAATCTGAAAAACCGTGTAGGTACAAAACGACCGAATTCCTCTAAAATAGCATTAAACCCCCAGTTATTTGCAAGTTAAATCAATGTAATGATGATCCCGCTGATACGCAGATTGCTCTCGTAACTCTAATAAATACTTATCGAAATTCTATAAGAATGGAAATTAAAGTTATCAGGTAACTATCAGTTATCAGGTTCCTATTTTGTTTTGTTATTTTCAATAATGAACCTTTGGAATCGACCAAGAAAAAAAAATTTCTAACACCTCATCAAAATTTGTTGGTTTACGTTTCAAGGTACGTAGAATCCAAAAATCGAATAAAAAATTGGCCGTCCGTCCGCCATCCGCCGTACGCGACACTTTCCCCACTTAACATTGACCGATTTTGATGAAATTTGGTATGTAGGCTCCATTTGGGGTCTAGTTGTGCCCCAAAGATTTTGGCTGATGTAGGTCACTTCTAAGGGTTGAAAAATGAATTTTGAAAACGCCCTAACTCAAAAAATTTTGACATAAAGGTATTGTTTTTCCATAAATTTAAGATAGTATAGAATTTTTAGAATTTTTTGAGACCACGCGGAGCTCTGTAGAACAAACCGTTCGCTCCCTACGAGAATTTAAGGGTTGGACGTACGATAAATCCGAAACACGAGTGTGAATCGCAAAAGAGGCCTAATCTCCGTTCAAATTATAGCTGACCGAAATGCGATCGATGTTTTTCTTCATTTTTGGATGGTTGATGGCTTTGCAGACGAGTGATTTATATAGAAAAATAATGAACCAATGTGTAATAATTTGCAACGTTTTGTAATTGTTGCGAAAATGGGACATTCATGCTTTTGCAGATTTACTGTCGGTTTGCTTCTGGGCGATAGGGCGCTGACTTCATCAATTTAATGCCTCTAACGTTTGTAAATCTGTACTTTTGACTTGTCCTGAGACAGATGTGTAGGAATGGAGGGACTATGAGTTTCATTCTGGATCAACCGATCAGGATCTGATTGGGAGCGAGAACCTTTTCATCACTAGGATCCAAACTAAATGAGTCTGCTATTCATGATTCCTTTGATTTGGTAGGGTTTGAAGTACTTCTTCTTTCAGAGGTCGTGGGGTCGAAGTTGCTTCGAGTGTTGTATCGACATTAAAGATCAGCCGCTCCAAAGAACTCTAAACAACTCTTCCATTGCTCCAGCTTAACTCCTAATCGCAGACTTTCTAATCAAATGATGTTGGTTCCATTCCTCCCTGTAAATAAATATGATTAAACTCAGCAAATTATTAACTTCATTCCCTGATGGAATACTTTCCACATAACACGACATGGGTAAATAGTTTCGATAGATGATGGCTTCGGCTGCGGACGTATCAAATAACGTAATACAGACGTACGTAATAAAGCAAAGAGCTTTCCCATTACGAACTTCTTCAACTACGAAGAGAGAGCACACAGAAAATATGGTAGAAATTCGATGGTAGTGTTGGAATTCTCTTACATGGGTTCGAATATTCCACTCTTTTTTGGACATTGATTAATTACAAGGTGCAACCATCATTACGGGGTAGAAAACCCGTCGTTCAAGATGTGTCATTACCTGAATCGTTCTCAGGTAAAGCGTTCGGATGGGAAAACGGGACGACCTTTGGCCGAGCTAATTCAGCCCATCCGGTACTTCTGCGGGGCCTAATTGCCCAAAACAAAGGTAATCCAAAAGTGGGTTCTTGATTAGGAACAACTGTTCAATTCCAATTTGTCGGTCAGTGATCACGCCTTCCCAATTCCACTTCTCCCCGTTTGAGCGCGCTTCCCTTCTGTTCCTCCGCCCCTCAATTTCCGTAATCAATCGGCGAGAAAACGTTTGAGAAATTATATGAGGCTTACTGAGAAATGTTAATTGTTATGCTTCGTTAATTCCCAGGTTACCCGGTTTATTCATTTTCCTTTACTAACAATAATAATTTACACGGCTCCTGCCTCCTTCCTGTCGTTACAGCAAAGGTGGAATTGAAAATTAGACCCCACAAAAGTACTGGCCAAAAATCTGGGAGAAATTTGGTCGTTCACATTATTATTGAAGAACCGAGAAAGGAATGATAGTAATGCCACTGCGTAAAGAGGAATCTCGTGTTAATTTAATTCTGTTCCAGTTCGACCATGAAGCACAGTGCCTCACATCAAACAATGATAAAATTCATTACTTATCCGAAACAGATCTGGTTAGAGTTTTTTGTACAGAACAATGTTTTACTTGGAAATTTGTAATTCGATCAATTCGATTCAGGTCAAGTCAATAAAAGAGGTACGAGTAGTAGCAACGTCAAAAATAATTATTAAACTAAAATAAATACGTTGAGACACAGATTATTTCCAATTATAGAGTATTCATACCTAATTGAAACAGCCGATTCACATTTTTCATTGAACTCATTCAAAGAATGAATTTGTGTTTTAAATTCCTTTACCATTCTCGAGAATGCCCTATCATTAAACTTGTGAATTCGTTGCGGAATGGAATGGGGTGTGCGCCTGGGTAGGAAAAACTGTTTATTGTTATTTTTAATCTAAGGTAGACCTCATTCTGAGAAGTTTGGTACCAACCGCGACATTCTAGCGTGTGTAAATCTTTTCCTATGCATTTTTAAAGTTTCGACCGTTTATGACGTCACAGTGGGCTGGGGGGTCCCGCCCAGGCGAGAGGGGCGCGTGACGTCGTAAACGGTCGAAACTTCGAAAAATCATAGAAACAGATCTACTCACGCTAGAAGGTCGCGGTTGGTGCCAAAATTCTCAGGATGTAGTCTACTTTCTATTAAAAATCTAAAAAAATCAAGGTGCACCCCCCATTAGACATAGCATGACCCCATTTCGGAAGGATAAAAATTCAATGACAAGCTGAGGCAACATGTTCTTCCTATTCCTCATAGTGTATCATGATTATCCCAAACACTGGGAAGAGAGTTTTAATCTGTCCTAATTTAATTGAGGAGCCACCATAAATATATGCTCGATACAATGAGGGTACGATACCGAGAAAAAACCCGTCTGCATAAATCCCTTCATGGTAAATGACTCTTAACATGAAGTACTCTTTTAGAACCATAAAAAATAATCGATAAAATGACTCGAATTGTCCCAAAAAATGATGCCATATCGACGGTGTAACCGTGAGTTCCTGTGAATCTAAACTCGGAACTTTTCAGTAGAGCCAAAAAACCAACATCGGATTTTGGCAACAGTTCTGGTCAGCAAACCAATATCGTTTATTTCATTTATTCTATAGGTTTTCAATGTAGAATC
Organism: Apolygus lucorum; assembly: GCA_009739505.2. Lineage (NCBI taxonomy): Eukaryota > Metazoa > Arthropoda > Insecta > Hemiptera > Miridae > Apolygus > Apolygus lucorum. The sequence continues at coordinate 6,127,198 of CM019181.2, read as the reverse complement.
GAATCGAGACATATCTCAGATAGCTATGGCAAATATGACAAAATTTGTCCCAGAAAACGTAACTTCTTCAGAAATTACTGCATTTCTGCCCAAAATGTCACGTTTTTGGCACTTAATATTTCACCGTAACTCTAGAGCTGTTGTCCTTGGTGATTTGTGGCAGCTTGTTTTACTCCACAAAAAACTGTTAAATTTCAGTCAACAATAATTAGTTTCAGGTGATCGAAGTGTAACACAACTTTGAAAAATCCCCATAACTATAAAATGAAAGGTTTTGTTCTTTAAAATACTATGAACTCAGGATTCAGAACGGTTTCAAGAATGTTACATATTTTCAAAACTTCGAACCAGAAAACATTCTTTTTGGTTTTTAACTTCTTAAAAGTCTCACGTTTTTAACAATATCTCACATGTTTTGGTAACTCAGCATTTTCAAAACAAACCTTACTTAAACGTTAGACTGGGGTTTTGCAGCAATATACCATAACATATCCATAATGGGGTGTGCGCATGAGACGGAAAAACTGTTTATCGTTATTTTTAATCTAAACTAGACCTCATTTTGAAAATGTTGACACCAACCGCGACCATCTAGCGTGAGAAGACCTTTTTCTATGATTTTTCAATGTTTCGAATGTTTATGACGTCACAGTTGGCTGGGGGTCCTGCCCAGGCGGGAGGGGCGCGTGACGTCATAAAAAACGAAACTTTGAAAAATCATAGAAAAAGATCTACTTATCCAAAAAGAGAACGGCTGGTGTCAAAAATTTCAGGATGAGGTCTACTTTCGATTAAAAATTTAAAAAAACAAAATATCAGGCGCACCCCCCATTATGGCACCGTGCAACGGGATCAATCGAGCTAAAAGGCTAGTTGTAACTTAATGCCTGAATAATAAATAATTCGGTACATGATAGGGAAGTCACGAAACTGAACCAAGCATGAGAAGTAAGCCAGGTTGATGGGATGATAGGTGTAGTCACGATTGTGACCAGAGAACCTCGAACCACTCCTGTTGACCATCGACGGCAAACATGGTCAAAGGCCAACAAGGCCTACAGTTCGACCAGCTCATCGCAAAGGTAATGCTCATTCAGACCCTCAACTCCAATATTTGCCTTCCATTCATCCTTCGAAAAGGCAGTCCCTCCAGTTTTCGTCTCCTATTCAACAGATGGACCCTCTCGGGAACCATAACTCAAACCTTGACGTCAGAATGAGCTGGAAAACCGTCATCGCCCATACATTAAATGGCCCTGAAATAATCCACGCCTTATAATGAAAACGGCTTTCGCCCAAAATATTGACAAAAGCCCGTACTCTCCTGGCACTCTGGATTCCTGGAGGCTCCCATCTGCTCCTTGGTATCTATTGTCCCAAATACTGCTCTCGAGTCAACTGGGGTTCTTGAGGTTTGTTTTCTGGTTCTCACACTCTCGTGGACAACTACACAGACGCTGATTTGTTGCCAAAACCTTTTGGCTGAATTGAATTGATAGCCGATGATGAAAAGGGAAGCCTGAAAAAACTGAAAACACGGCCTCAAAACCCTCACTCCCTCCTGGAACGGTGGTACTCTTCGACAGCATAATAATTCTCGGTTCCCTCTCGAACATCCCGTTCTTCGAATTAAATGTAGCAGAGTTAAATCGGATTATTGGAGGGGCGGATGTTTCTTCGGAATCTGAAGTGCTTTTTCAAATGGTTTTTTCCCTCTCGAACAGTTTCAAGTTCAAGGGGTACAAATAATCAGCAATATTATTGTATTCATTTATAATATTATTCATATGCTGTTGATAAGCAAACGTTTACATTAAATTCCAATTCCATTGTGTTGAGCTATAAAGATGTATTCGAAATACATTGGACACCATCTCGTATCACAACCTCAACAATTTTGGTGAAGATTGGTAAGACCAAGAGAATATTGATCAAAACTAGGTTCAACAATTAAATGATTCCATAACCTCCCGGAGAACGAGGAGAAGGTAATATTCCTGCAGCTAGACCCAGTAATAGCACATATAATATTACACCATTCGAATCTTTTGATCAGAAAAAGAAAAATTTTTCTCATTCTAAGGATTGTTTTGCGAATTATAAGTAACTCGAGAATTCAATAAAATAAAAAACTCTATCAGCACAAATTCTTTTGAATTCGATTGGATCTTCAAACTACAACACACTTTTAGCATTGGTAGCACTAAAAATTCTCTTCTACAAGTCTTTCACCTGAGTTATTCCAATATTCGATACTTCAACCTAACGACTGTGCTGCAGTTAAGTTAAATGGGCCGATCGTTAGTGTCATGTGCCTTCAGTATCTCATAGTTTCAACACCCATAACTATTAGATACCTACCTGTTCTCAAGTTAGGTACCATGAGAAGGCCTTCACGAACGTCGTTTCAACTGCAGGAAGGCCACACAAGTCGGCTCTGCAGGTTATTTGTAGGTTTGTACCTCAATTTGGGTTTATTACCTACTTCGGTCATCGAAAATGAAAGCTGTTGTACAAGGTATGGTCATGGAAATGTGATATGAATATTAATGATTAAATTAAAACAACAGCGGCGGTACCTTCTCCCATCAGCTCCCTTCTCAAACTTAATTGACTCTTCAAGAGGGAAGAAGGATAATCACACGTTCAAGACAATCGACTCTCCCATTCAGTGTCCACCACTGCGTAACAATCAATATAGTTGAAGTAATGTATAGATAGATCTTTCTTTATTCGTTGTCATGAATGAACAAGGACATAAATGGGTCAAATTTACCAAAATAATAATGCATAGAAAAAATAATAGCTAACAGTAGGTGTATATTACATATCATGATTGAAAATATGGACTCGTGTGTTTTATCTTGAAAAAAGAAAAAACGCTGCAAATTATTACACAATGGTTTATTTTTTTTTATTTTTCTATATACTTAGATCACTCGTCTGCAAAGCCACAAACCATCCAACATCAGGAAAAACATCAATCGCATTTCGGTCAGCTTTAATTTGAACGGAGATTAGGCATCTTTTGCGATTCACACTAGTGTTTCTGATTTATCGTACGTCCAAACTTTAAATTCTCGTAGTGAGCGAACGGTTTGTCCTACAGAGCTCCGGGTGGTCTCAAAAAATTCTAAAAATTCTATAGAATCTTAAATTGGAGGAAGAACAATACCTTTATATGAAAATTTTTTGAGTTAGGGCGTTTTCAAAATTTCAAAATTGATTTTGGAACCCTTAGAAGTGACCTACATCAACCAAAATCTTCGGGGCACAACTAGACCCCAAATGGAGCCTACAAACCAGATTTCATCAAAATCGGTCAATGCTAAGTGGCAAAAGTGCCGCTTACGGCGGACGGCGGACGGACGGCAAAATTTTTATTCGATTTTTGGATTCTACGTACTTTGTACTTTGAAACGACGACCAAGAAAATTTTTTTTTAACACCCCCTCAAAATTTTATGGTTTACGTTTCAAGGTACGTAGAATCCAAAAATCGAATAAAAATTTGGCCGTCCGTCCGCCGTCCGCCGTAAGCGGAACTTTTGCCACTTAGCATTGACCGATTTTGATGAAATTTGGTTTGTAGGCTCCATTTGGGGTCTAGTTGTGCCCCGAAGATTTTGGTTGATGTAGGTCACTTCTAAGGGTCCCAAAATCAATTTTGAAATTTTGAAAACGCCCTGTCTCAAAAAATTTTGATATAAAGGTATTGGTTTTCCTTCAATTTAAGATTCTATAGAATTTTTAGAATTTTTTGAGACCACCCGGAGCTCTGCAGGACAATCCGTTTGCTCACTACGAGAATTCAAAGTTTGGACGTACGATAAATCAGGAACACTAGTGTGAATCGCAAAAGATGCCTAATCTCCGTTCAAATTAAAGCTGACCGAAATGCGATCGATGTTTTTCTTCATGTTGGATGGTTGGTGGCTTTGCAGACGAGTGATCTATATAGAAAAATAAAAAATATTAAACCATTGTGTAATAATTTGCAGCGTTTTGAAAGTTGATTGGCTGGAGCTCGTGCATTCTCGCATTTTGATTGACTGGATGATCTTCAAGCTGGTTGGTTCTGAATGAGAGCCCTGCATTCTGATTGGGTCCTCTGAGGCGTTAGTTGAGGCCTTGTTGAGGAGAACACTGAAGGTATGAGAGTGGTAGGGAAATGAAGGAAAGCTCAAGAGCCAAAATTCAATACTTATCAGGAGCCCAGGTGCAAGTAGAATTAAACAGATCACCAAAAGTACAGAGAGCCATGGCTTAGCCGAAAGAAAATTACGAGATATAAAGTTTTTCTCTCCGTGTACTCAACCTTCAGTGGTGGTTGCAGAATGTGCCTGGATGCTATTTTCTAAATCATCAGAACCGTTCGTACTGATCAAGCATCAAATATTCGAAAAATTTAAAGCTTCAGATAATAGTATTGTTGTAAACTGACGTCAAAGATATCAAACAGCTTTATTTTTTTTAAAAACTACCACAAAATTCGCTTCATCAACTACTTTTTGGAGAGCAACACTTTCTAGAACAATCCCATCATAACAACAAGATCTTCCCACTTTTACAGCATAAACATCAATAATAACACATGATACGGAATACGGAATGACATGCTTCGAGATATTCCACATAACGAAGAAACTCAACTAAATAATTATGAGAACATGAAGAGGAATTTCGATCCTACCTATTTTAGTGAACTTTATACTCAAAGGATATTAGATGGATTATACTGATATTTAGATAGATTATACTGGGCAAAAATCAAATTCTCAAGGGCCCATTCGCAACTGAGAAGGTTACATTCTTGCATAATCATGGAGAGAGATGGAGTATGAAAATTGCTGCTGTAAAAGCGTACTTCCCTATCACTGTAGGAGTAGTAATATTCCTTAGGGTCGGGGGAAATGTAATGACTTCATCATTCCAAGTCTAACACACTGATATCTTTGGGCAAGAACAGGCTGATTTTTTGTGATGAATTATTTCGATATGAAAATAGATGAGATTTTATCTAGAATGTTTTATTTTAAATTTCAGACATAGGTTTTTTATAATATTTGAAGTCTTTTCAGATTTGAATAGAGTCAAGAGGTGTCGGTAAGGGCTTGATAAACTAATTAAACTGTGATAATATAATGTTGGAGATCACTCCAACAGACTGTTTAGAATGGTTCAAGTGAGATATTTTATGCTGTTATATAATATATAAACATAGGTATTATGTTTTCGATGTTGAAAATATTGTTGTTCGTAAAAATACAGTCCAAGTTAGACGATCTAAAATTTGAGTTTCTCTAATTCTTCTAATTACTTGACGAATAGGTGCCAAGAAGTAACATTATATCTGTACATCATTTAAATGATGATGATACGATATAAGGTGCATCGTCTTTGGCGCTTCTTGGTAAGATAGAATACTTAATAACAAAAAATACTAGGCGAACACATGTTACAAATCAAACCCATTCCCTCCGACAAAGAGAAAAACAATAACGACCGGCCCCCCAGAAGTGGCTATAAACGTCCAAATTTATTTAATTCCATATTTCACGGCGGCCTCCTTTGGTGTCTTTTTTGTGGAGAAACTTTCGCATTAACGCCGAATAAAAATCCCCCAACCGCCATTATCGAGATAACGGGCGACTACAAATAATCCTGGAGAAGACCTTGTGCGGCTTTTCCTTTTCGAAAACATCAAGCGGTGGGCGTAATTTGGTGTTGAATGTTGAAAAGTCACCTACGAGGCCAAGTTGACACTAACGACTGTGTAATTCAAGGTGAAGGTGGTTATTAGGCAGGTCCGGCCCCAACTGTTATGGTAGTGAGGTCTGAGGACAGGACAGAAAACTGTTTATGTTATGCCCAGTCCTTCGGGGGAGCTTCTCCCAGATATACGACTTCTCTTACCTGGCCTGGTCCCTCGAGAGCTATTCTTATTTAATTTTTCCTCTCCTTTTGCCTCGTATCGGTGGTTCTACAAAGAGAACTATTTCGCTCCGTTCCCGAAACTTCTCTAGCAGTCGTATTTCACTCAAGTCTAGGAAGTCACAACAAAAGGGGGTGACGAAGGGTATGACTCGTAGTCGAGTCAACACGTGCCCCGTTTCTCCGCATCCATTAGCGGGACGTTTTTCTTCTTACACCAAAAAATAACTTGTCCTCTCCAAACCGATAATATGAGGTAACTGTTGGTATAAAACGAACAAAATACAAAAACATATCGTAAGGTATAGCACAAAGGCAAGGTGATGATTAACACGCTTTATCACAATAATTGTGATTATTATACAGATAATTATTATACAGATACAAAAAATACAACATAGGTACGGATAGGATTTGGTCACATGACCCTCATCTGTTGATCGGTTGGTAGGAAAAAAATAAACATCAATTCGAGCGAAAAATTGGGATAAATACTTCAAAGTGTATAAATAAAAGAGTATAAACAAAAAGAGATACATAAAATCAAAGAGTATGAATAAAAAATATGACAGTATCGCTTATTGGAGCAGTTAAGAGGAAAACAACAGGACAACTCAAATTTACATCAACACAGAATTGGAAGTTGAAATTAAAACATTAACCAGCTGGGCTAGATCATTTCTTTGGAGACGTTAAAACAATAACCAGCTGGGCTAGATCATTTCTTTCAGACCGTAGACGGATTGCCGCACTTATCCCACTTCCAGACTCACTACAGACCGTAGATCAAATTGCGCAACTAGATTGGCAACTGTGGTATGACACTTATTCCTTGGTGAAAGGTGCTTACCATTACGAAATTATGCCTTGTGTGTGGAAAAAACCAAAATTATTACTCTTGAAACTGCTCCTCAAGGATATGGTCCAGCTCGTGAGAGTTCGGTGTGGACACAGTCAGGTAAACCGCAGCCGGTACCTCATTAAGCTCAGTGATACTCCAGACTGTGAATTTTGTCAAGATCGTGTGGAGGATATGGTCCACAAGCTGGTACACTGTCCACTGTTCGAAAAGTAAAGGAGTTTGATGAACTCGTTTGCAACGAGCAACCTGAGGATGCAGTGCCTATAAAACACTTGTGATTTCATGAACAATTCGGGAGTAGTGCTATAAAAATGTTCAACTCAATTTCATGGACATACATTTGATTTGATTTTGATTTAATTTGATTTTGCTTATTGTCATTTTATAATATTACAATTGGAATGTAATTACTTATCTAAAAATAACTGGTTATATGTTACATAATGTATTTTGTGCCGCAACCAATAATTTTAAAAACCCAGCTAGGCCCTCTGAATTATAATAATTAGTGAGTCCATGAACTCTCCATATATCTTCGCCTCTTCAAAGTCCAGTCTAGCCCATCCTTAGTATCAACAAGCTCATCACTGCTCAGAACCACCCTTCCGAAACTTCTGAGTCTCAATATTGAGCACTCCGCCAAAAAGTGTTCCCGTGGTTTCATTCACTCCAACATTACACGAGCCCAAATACACTAGGGTCGCAATCTACGTCTAATAGAGGCCCAATAGAGGTCCAAGAGCTCGCCTTTGCACTTCACGTTGATCGCAGTCTCTTACTAGGTTGTGAATAGTGTTGCCATTGCCGCACTTCCAGCGCTTTTTGCGCTTCTTGCAAAATTTAAAATTTCCCGCATTTTCCCGCAGGAAATTCGAAAAAATACGATTTTTTTACCCTTCCTCTGTGTGAAGAAAAGAGTCTTGCTTCAAATAATGAGAACAAGACAGCTTTGTCCGTCTTTGCCAAGGCTTGGTCTACATTGAAAAGAACAAGAAGGAGAATGAAGCTGCCAGGAGTCCCAAAGCCTGAGAAACTCGAAGAATCCTACTTTTTGCACAGTTGGATAACTGAAGAAGATAGTAAGTAGCTCCTTGAAGGTCAAGGTTCAATTGTATGTACTATGGTCATAGAATGGAGCGACATACAACAATAAAATAACGCGAGAAAATTTTCATGTAATTGATGATTTAGAAAGATCATTGAACATTAATGATGTGAAAGCCACATTTCATCAACCTGATTTGTTATTTTGTAAGATCAGAGAATCAATTACCGTCACTCATGATGGATTCCCATTTTGAGAGATGGGAATCTAGGGTAGAAAATAATCTGTGAGGCATCGCTGCGGGTGGCGGTCCCACTAAGCCGAATGGTTCCCTCATTGTCCCCAAACTTTTCACCGTCATAAACGAAGCACTCCGTTTTCGCCTTTAATCTGCACCAGCGAAGGCGTTTTTCAGAGGGCCGTCATTCTAACGTCATCAAACTACCTCACCTGGGGAAGGTTAAATGATGATCCTCTCGACGAAAAGGGCTCTCCTTATCACTTATTGTCGAGGGGATCATCATGGTAATGGGGGCTGAGGGACAAAAACGGATTGTCCGTGTCCATCCAAGGGCGATTAATCCGGCTTTTGAACCTCGTCGAATCTGAGCGTGGGCTGTTTCTTAGGGAGTGCGTTCATTTTCTAATGGCGGAATGTAGGAGGGCTTACCTCGCCCTGTTTGCCCCATTCTGCTCACCCACTCGCTCACGACTTTATGGGAGCAGCAGATAATACCAAGCTGGTTCATGCATTCTACACCTCTGCCTTTTCAATCTTGGAGCTGCGAGTAGACGAGCTCACTCAACCGTAGAGCCTTAGTCGTGAGAAAGACTCACCCGTGGCAACTTATTTGAACAGAGTTAAGAATTTCATCATAACGTTAAATCACTATTAGTAGTTGTGGGACTGTGAATTGTAACGACTCAATGAGCTCTATATAATGTATGCTCCAAAGTTTGGAAACAAGGTAGGTTCGATAACCAGAGACTGAATATCAAGCAGCCAGTTGGATATGAGTTAGGGTTTGAGCTTAATGAAGTGATCTTGAATAGTGGGTGAAAGAAGATCTCAAAGAACTCGAATCTTATATTCGCAGAGGATAACTACATGACAAGGGCAACAGATAAGAGAATGGTTAATGATGGCCGATGCTCTACAGTGACTGCCTTATCACTATTAATTTTGGGTTAATAATCGTAATAATCGATTATGAATGGTCGACAAAACCACCAACTCACCAACCAGCTCGATCGATTTTTGGTTTACTATTTTCAATAATTAACCTTTGAAATCGACCATGTAAACCAAATTTAACCCACCTCAAAATTTTAGGGTTTACGATTCAAGGTACAAAGAACACAAAAATCGAATAAAAAATTTTTCCGGGCGTCCTCTCTACGTGGCACATTTTTCAATTACCACAGACCGATTTTGATGAAATTTGGTATACGGGCTCCATTTGGGGTATAAAGCTGTTTTCCAAAGCTTTTGGTTGACGTCAATCACTCCTAAAGGATGAAAAATAAGGGTTGAAATCTTCAAAACCCCTAGCTCAAAAACTTTGGATTAGAGGTATTGTTTTTTTTTCGCCAATTCAAAATAGTATTAACTTTTTAGGAAAAATGAGCTCTCTAGGTTCAACCGTTCACTCCCTTAAGGGAGTCTCAGTCGGTCGACGTTCGTTCCACGTTCCGGGTCAGTATTTAGCCAAATCGAAGGGACAAAAACTTAAAAAGTTGTACTTGATTGAAAACGTTATAGGATTTTAAAAATTTATTAGTGCATGAGTCTTGGGAATTGAAAAACTGGAGGATTGCCGCTGGAATCATCAAAATCGAACAATAATTGCCAAAAAAATATGGGAAAAACCGTTCATTCAGTAGTTTTTCCCATTTTTCTTTGGCAATTATTGTTCGATTTTGATGATTCCGGCGGCACTATTTCAGTTTTTCAATTCCCTAGAGCCGTGCACTAATGAATTTTTAATATCCTTTAAAATTTCAAATTTAGGTACAAATTTATAAGTTTTCACGCCTTCAATTTCGCTAAATATTAAAAAACGAACGGCTACCGACTGAGACCCCCTTAAGGACTTGAATTTGGGTCAAGTGATGAAGCACAAATACGAGTGTGAATCGCCAATAAAAAAGTTCTCTGACGGAAATAGGTCAAATTTACGTTTAAAATTAGGCCCGATCAAATGCGATGATTTTCTTTCCATCCCAAGAACCAAATTTTGTTACGATATGAGGGGACAACTTTCCGATAACAATGTTTTGCTGACAGGGGCTTTTCTGCAAAATAAACTTGATTAGCTACCTATAACCTTGAGGGAAAATTAGATGGTTTACAAGTTACTTAGCTTATAAGTAACTTAGCAGTACTGTACTAATAACTGTCGAAATAAAGCTTAATTGTGAACCTTGTGTGATATTGTATACAGTAGGTACTAACAGTGTTATTTGCAGGCGGATGATTCATACGGAAAAATAATAAACCGTTATGTAATAATTTGCAGAGTTCATTCCTCTTTACAGCTGGAAAGGGAACTGTAAGAAAGCGAATCTTTGCGATCGCTGCGGAGGGAAAGGTTAACCGAAGATACCACCGTGGGTGCTCCTAAGCCTCCACTACGAGCCAAGTTTATCTCAAACCCTTTTTTATTCCCTTAACCCTCCTCTCCCCGTTCTTGCAACGTTAGATTCTTTCCGGTGGAACCCTCTTACCGAAGAAGATGAGGTTCCTCGGATAAACGACCTTATCTCAATACGCTGCTTCCTTTCAATAAACATTACCTCCTTCGGAAAATGGCTGAGGGGGTTGGAAGTGGCTCAGCTACCTTCTGATCGCCTTCGTTCTCCCTCAGCATGTTTTTCCTTCCCCTTTCGGAATCTTCTTTTTTCTGCTCGACTACTTTAGAAGTTAAGGGTGCGAGGAAGTTGTGTGTTTAGACGTAATGTTGCGTGGAGCCTCGAGACTTCACAATAAATCCGTTACGTGGGGGCTATGAACGTAAAATTTGATGATTGTACTGAGATTTTTCCGTTATAGTCTAATGGTTTCCAACCTTTCATTTTGGGGAATACCGTTTTTTTTCTTGTTTTCTTTGTGATATACTCTTTACTGCGACTTTAGCAAGATTTTACATTTCATTTAGCAGAACTTAGGTTCAATTATTTTAAATAATGAACCTTTGGAATCGAGCAAGAAAAAATTGTTTTCATCCCACTCAAAATTTGATGGTTTACGTTTCAAGGTACACAGACTAGGGATGGGTATTGATACCGACATTTCAAACTAACGATAATTTTGTACCGATACTCGATATTTTAGCATTGTACTGCACTATCCGATATTTTCTGCGGAAAATTCAACGTAATGGCTGAAAAATGAAAAGATGAAGAAAGTAGAGGTTGTTGGGACTCATCAAATACAGCTCGGCCCACTAAGAAATAAGCTACGGGAACAATTAATTTATGTTATGAAGAAAATTTTCAATAAATACAAATTTTCAATAATAATACAAATTTTCAATAATACATTCTCATCTATTATTATTTATTTATTTTTTCGGCAGGCAGGTGAGAAAATGTTTAAGATCCATAGATGGAGTTGGATCTCGTAAGATACCTGGAAGGATCCGCATCTTCCGGTTATGTGGGATTCAAACCTACTAAAAAAAAACACCTCCTCTTCTCCCACGTTGGAACTCAGCCCGGAACCGTTTAACACATTACTTCGGGCTGAGTCCTGGGGCGTTTGATCAGTTCTGGGTGAGGGGGTGGACCAGATGCTCCCTCCTCTCTCTTTCTCGTTCTAATAGTATCTTCCTTGTCAGGATGCTTTCTGTGCACTCTGCCACAGCAGTCCAGCTCCTTTCACCTTCCAGCATCCTGCTGACAACATCGTCTGGTGTTGAACTCTGGGGAGGTAACTCCAGGTCTGCCATCAGCTGGTCTCTTTCAGGAGCCCATTTAGTGCATTTGAAGAAGGTGTGGAGCACATCATCGTCATCTTTGTTCTAGCAGTGTAGACATGTTGGGGCAGACACCTTCCCAATTTTATGCAAATAGGCATAAAAAAGTCCATGTCCTGTAAAAAACTTTAGATCATTATTCACTCGAATGAAAACTGAAGACGATCATTAATGAAGTTAGGTATGAGTAGGTAAGTTAGGTACTATAAATAGGTAGGTACTATAAATACCTAAATAACATGGATACGTTTACAGTAAACATATCCATGATTCAATGTTTTTCCATGAAGCGGAGAAATTTACCGCGAATTACTGCCACCTTGGTTTCAGAAAGAATTTTTTCACGATTTATGATTCAGAACAACCTGATAAGATCATGTTTCATGTGTTTTTTTTTTTTTCTTTTTCTTCCAGTTCGTTGTTTTGCTTCCGACTCTACCAAGGTAGCGGAAGCTTTGTATTCACTTTTCAAGTTCTCCAAAATCAAAATTTTCACTCGCGTCTTGCGTTTTAGACCTTTCTGAACAATTTTGGTTCCGTGTCTGTCTGTCTGTGTGTCTGTCATGAATTCCTTGTAACGGGCACAACTATAGGAAGTTATTGTCCGATTTCGATGAAATTTTCAGGGATTGTGCGGGCTGGTGTGTAGACGGTCCCCTATGAAAATCATCATCCCCGGACTGATAGAAGCGACTGCGCATGCGCAAACTTGAATTCCTTGTAACAGCCATAACTTCCACATTTTCCAACCGATTTCAATGAAATTTTCAGGGATGTTACAGATTAGTATTTAGATGGTCCCCTACGAAAATCACCACCTTCGGGCTGATAGTAGCCTCTGCGCATGCGCAAACGTAAAATCCTTGTAACAGCCATAATACTTACATTTTTCATCCGAATTCGATGCAGTTTTGAGATTAACTACTGTGCATCGGATCATCTATATAATCGGGTTATGGATACGAGGAAGCTATGAGCCACACCCACTTGGCAGACGTTTTTTGTTTAGTCTTGGATGTATTTCATAAGAACTTCTCAATGTCAATGTCAGGATTAAGGAGCACTAGTGCATCACTTAGCAAGCGACTTCGGCGAACTTCAACATTTTTATTACTTCTCTAAGGAACAACTGATCGGGCTCCCTTGAATCCTTCTAGACTACAATAGGAGCTAAGTAGGTTAATTCTAATTTCTGATTCCCTCTCCTCGGTTCTCGACCTTCTTGTCTCGTGTACCGCTCTGTGCGCTTTATTATGTTTCAATAACCTTACTTTCAATCAGTGATAATTTCGACCCCTTTCTTATTTCTTTGCAAAGGACAAAATATAAATATACAAATACAAATTATAAAATGACAAATGATAAAATACAAATTAATAAGAATTATTCAATATCCAAAATTTAAAATATCAAGTGATTGACGTACTTTTTGACATGGATATGTCTTAGTTCTGGGGGTCATTCCAAAATTTTCGACACACAAAACAATGCAACGTTTTTTTTCTGATGATGTTGAACGCAGGAAGCTGAAATTTGAGAGGCAGGGTCAATCGATACATAGGTACTTCAAAGTTGATGATCACTGATCAGCTGAGTGAGCTCCAAGGCCATTTCCTCTCCTGTTGAACGCAGGAACCTGAAATTTGAGAGGGCGGGTCAATGGAGAATGCTGAAGGCGCCTGAGTGGCCTTTGATCAGCTGAGTGAGCTCATCATTTATATTGCCATCATAAGACATTTCCATTTACAGATGTATCTGCATGCAGTGTAGATACTCTTTACGTTTAATTTCTTCGAATTATCGAGTTTCGTGTCTTTCAGTTGTGATCCCTAGCAACCATATAGTTGTGCTTTGCTGGTAGGTTCTTCCTGTTACAAAATGAACTTCAAAGTGAAGGTTGGTAATGAGAATGGAATCTATATAGGAAAATAATAAACCGTTGTGTAATAATTTCAGCTTTATTGGGATTTGGGTCCAACAACAAAATCCTCCTCTTTCACAAAATTTTCGAAAAATTTATTTTCTTCATTTATTTCGTCCATGGGATTTCGCCAAAGTTGAAGATGTTGCTTGAGAGAGAATGCCCTGACATTAGAGTTGCAAACAAGTATGGCAATAAGGTTTTGAGGCTGCATACATTGCTGAAGGCTAGAGATGCCGTTGCTCTTCAATCAAATCTGGTTTACCAGATAGGTTGCTCTGCATGTCCAGCTTGCTATATTGGCCAAACTAAGCAATATGTCAAGGATCGAAATCGTCAGCATGCTGCAGATTGCCGAGTGGCTGATGGAAAGCCTGAATGTGCATTGCCTCAACATGCCATTGAGAACGGCCACATGTTCAACTTTGAGACTACCAAGATCCTGGATCGAGAACCAATTTTAGGTCGTAGATTATTTAAAGAGATGGCCTACATTCACATGAATCAGCATGCCTGCAACAAGCGGACTGATACATCCGGTCTCAGCTCGGTTTACTCGGGGATCCTGGCTGAGATCCACAAGCTCCAGACTGGATTATGAGCTGCTGGTTTCGCCGCTACTCATGGCTGAGTGCTACCTACTTTCACCCTCAAGGACCACATACCTTTGTTCTATTCACTCACAGTTGTTCCTCGAATAATAGTCTTAGTTATAATGCATCTTGTTAAGTTTCAGTGTCAGTTCTGTGGTTGTTGTCAATTGTTATAAATCTTGAAGAAGAATAAGTTTACTTGTTATCTCTTAACTATTCTAGTCATTATTATTGTTGTTGTGTCTTTCTGACTGTCTTGATTTGTTTTTTACCAATATTATTATAATATAATAATATTGGTAAAAATATTATTTTAATATTTTAATATTATTAAAGCCTGATGTTATTGTGTTTTTCCAAATTTTAATTATAATAGTCCAGTCTTTTAACACCAATTCAATGATTAGGTAAGTGGAGTTTTGTTTTTTCTGCGGTTTGTCTGTTTCTGCCATATTTTATTTTTTTAAATTACTAGAATACCTAATTATTGCTAAATACTCACCTATTAGTTTATACACAAATTCACCTTAAATATCTAAACACTGACTTCCAAATTTTTCCTTCAGTGTTCCTGGTTTATATCTCTTTGTTCCCGACCGTGGTTTGATGTTCAAGCCTAAACTCATCCTCTGAGTGAGTTCCACATAAATAAGTAACATATATTTTATATTCTTAGCCATGTCGAAGCTTTATTGTTGATTATTGTATATTTTGTTATAGGCCCTGATGAAGAAAATACATTTTTCGAAAATTTGGTGAAAGAGGAGGATTTTGTTGTTGGACCCAAATCCCAATAAAGCTGACATAATTTACATCGGGTCGATTGTCATACACTACTGTTGTGTAATAATTTGCAGGGTTTGGCTATGATTTCTTCGGGACTTCTCTGGACGACCCGCTTTCGTTTGTTCCCACTTTCCACCTCCCTCATTACTGAAATCTTCGGAGGTGGAAAGCGGAAACCCGATCTGAAACGACCGGCGAAGCGGCGGACATCCCAACAATGGAGGCGAGCCGCGACGTCTGTTCTTCGACGGGACAAGAAAATGGTCCAAAGGAGAATAAACCCGACGGGAGTTTCCAGAGCGGAGAACGAGAACAATGGTTGACCGGAAGTACCTGGGAAGTCGGGGTTTTACCAAGATGACCAACGGAAGCGAGGGTCGGCGCATGCGCAGCGGAGGTTCCCATCAGCGGTGTTACCGTGCGAAGGGTCGTGGTGGGAGAGGGGGGAGGGGTTCCTAATTGCCGGGTAATTGCAGCTGTGGGCGATTGGCACAGGGTATAGTCAGTGGCTAAGCGGGAGGGGAGGGGGAGGCTAATTACAATCTCACCTCCACCGCTAGCGTCGTAGTTGGACCTTCATGTTTCGCTGTCCACTTCATCCTACCTCTCTCTGAAAATTCCGAGTGATGGAGTCCAGTCATTTCCCAAGTTCTTCCCTCTGCTGAGAGGTGTGAAATCCCGGAATGTAGTAATGATCAATGTAGAAAATAAGATACCATTCAAGTTCAAAAACAAGGAGTGGAATGTTCTTTACAGGACACCTACAGTGGCCGCTCAAAAGGAAATGAGGCGCGTCTAGAAAACTTCCTACTACACAAAGTGGAGTAGGATTTTACAACAGTTATTGTTCTCACTTCTAAGGGTCGGTTGGTCACCCTTAGGGTCGGTTTATCATTCACCGAAGATTGTAAATTTTAAATAATAAAGGGAATTATTCAAGACTCATTTCAGTATTATCAATTCTTCCTTAGTTCAGATCCCAACCTGTGATAGGCACTCACAGTAGCCTCTGCGCATGCGAAGTCCCAAGAGCGGAAATTTCTACATTTTCCTCCCGAATTCGATGAAATTTTCAGGCATGGTTCAGATTGGCGTGTAGATGGTCCCCTAAGAGGGTAGTGCAAATTACTTAGAGTTGATGCTTTGAGACTACAATGCATCGAATCATCTATACAATCGGGTTATGGATACGAGGAAGCTACGTGCCACACCCACTTGGTGAACTTTTTTTTGCTCAATTCCAAAGGTTCATTACTGAAAATAATGAACCAAAATATGACATATTCTGTGACTGACAGTATAAAAAGTAGTTATTCATCGCAAAGGTTGTCCAAATATATCGCCAAATTGGAAATTATGTTTATCAGTATGACGGATATGAAGGAACACGTGCGGGGGCGAAAGTAGAGTGAAAACTGGGCGAGAGAGATTTTGAGTTATGGGTAATGGCTTATTATGCAAAGAGACACCTCCGCCCTCACCTCCCATCACGGTTGTTTAATACCCCCAGCGATAGAGTGGACTAATGGTGATATGGAAGTCAGATTGTGAATGGAGGGGGAATATGGATTATCGCCTTCTCTAATAACGTACTGGGTGAACCGTGGGGGGCAACGCAGTGTGGAGTTGACGTGTATCCCCCCCCCCCCCTCAAGTTCTCTTTGGTGCCCTCTAATATGCCAACCGTGTTTCCACTTTCCGTAGATAATTACCGCATTACCGATACAAATTCCCTGGCATAACTTACCACCCTCTTTCGCCTCTGAGCGCTTTAACGGCCGATTTATTCGGCGGCTCTGATACCCTTTCGGCCCGAAAAACCCTCGCGGATTGAAAGCGCGCATTGTGACGGTTTGGCAAACCGTGAAAGAGCTTCGCTAACTCCGGCAATCACAGGTTTCATTCGTACGCTGTTTGTCGGTTCCAATACGGTCCATTCTGCTTATAACCTCTACCTAAAGGAAAGTATTTTAGTTATATGTGGAGAAAGAAGTAGTAAGACCCAGAGAATTTGTTTTGAGAATTTTAGTTTTGTATGTTTAGTAATTAGGATTTTAGGTAATTCTGGATATCTGGTCAAAATGGATAATATCCCTTAAAGGGTTTTTTCCAGTGAGGAATGTTCCTAAACTTCCCAGGCATACAGGATCAGAGTTGGTGATGGAGGTTAATATACGACTGCAGTTCTTTGAATATAGGTAGGTGCTTTTGGTTTATTATTTTCAATTATGAACCTTTAGAATTGACCAAGGTGTGCTATAATCATATGGGTCGGTGCGTCTGTGTGTGGACTTTACAAAATTGAATGAGTTTGTGATTCGAGAAAGATTGGTTCTACCGTCCACGGATGACACTCTAGCAAAAATTGGAAGTCCTCAGTTTTTCTCCAAGTTGGATGCCACGATGGGGTTTTGGCAGATTCCCTTGGCGGAAGAGTCAAAACTTCTCACTACATTCATTACTCCATACGGCCGGTATTGCTTCAATCGGTTACCATTTGGAATCTCGTCCGCTCCAGAGCATTTTCAGAGGCGGGTGTTGGAAGTATTGGAAGGGTTGGAAGGATGTGTGGTGTTGATGGATGATATTCTTGTGTTTGGAGACTCAGAAAGCCAACATGATTCGCGCCTCAAAGCGGTATTGTCTCGTCTTAATGATGTCAATATTACTCTCAATAGAAAAAAATGTTCATTCAAAACTAGTTCCGTCACCTTTCTAGGCCATGAGGTCAGCAAAGAGGGGGTGAAGCCGGATAAAACAAAGATCAGAGCCATTGTACAAATGCCACCCCCGAAAGATACCAAGGAATTAAAGCGGTTTCTAGGGATGTATACCTACTTGTCCAAGTTCATAAACAATGCTGCAACGATTTCATACCCTCTTCGCCAATTGCTAAAGGGAGATGTAGAATATGTCTGGGGTAAAGAGCAGAAGGTAGCATTTGAAAATATGAAAAGAGTTTTAACGTCACCACCTATTCTCAAAACATTTGACCCGAAGGCAGAAACTAGGCTGTCTGCAGATTCCTCTTCGTATGCTCTAGGGGCCGTCCTAGAACAGAAATTTGATGATAAGTTTCACCCCATTGTCTACATTTCTAGAGCGTTAACCCCAGCTGAAGCTGGATACGCACAAATTGAAAAAGAGGCTCTAGCAGTCTCTTGGGCTTGTGAGCGCCTTTCAATGTATCTTGTGGGACTCAACTTTACCGTACTGACGGACCACAAGCCATTAGTATCGTTACTGGGTTCTAAGGCCATACATGATCTTTCACCTCGGATACAACGCTTTCGTCTGAGGCTATTGAACTTTCACTTTGATATAGCTCACGTGGCAGGCAGTAAGTTTTACGTTCGACACCCTTTCACGGATTCAAAACCTTGAGTGTCAGCGGGAAGATTTCAAAAAATGTTCAATTATGGAGACAGCAATGGAAAATTTTTCTGATAACGTACCTACCACTCTCTGATAAGCTGCATGAACAAATACGATCATCTACAGCATCAGATCCTGTTCTACAACTTGTTCGCAACTGCCTCATTAATGGATGGACTGTCGATAAGGAAATCAACCCCAAGTGTTCCCCATTCTACATGTTTCGCGATTCTCTGGCCTATGTCGACGGTCTGTTGTTTATGATAGACAGGATAGTCGTTCCGCGGGTTCTGCACACCTCCGTATTGCATAAACTGCACTCTGGTCATTTGGGCATCACAAAGTGTAGGCGCCTCGCCCAAGGATCCGTTTGGTGGCCGGGAATTTCAGAAGATATTGCTGCTCAAGTCACCAATTGTCACATCTATTCCATGAACAGAACACAACATAAGGATCCTCTCATTTCTACTACTTTCCCTGACTTGCCTTGGTCTCTGGTTGGAGCGGATTTTGGCGAGGTCAACGGGAAAACTTTTTTGGTGGTCCAGGACTACTATTCACGATTCCTGAAAGTAACTCGCATGACCTCAACAAGCTCTTCGATGCTGATTGTAGAAATGAAGAAGATTTTCGCTCGTCATGGGGTTCCTCAATGCTTGAGATATGACAATGGTCCACAATTTAGATCTGAAGAGTTTTCTCGGTTCGCAGAACAATGGGGCTTTCGGATTTCATTTAGCAGCCCACGATACCCTCAGTCTAATGGGCTTGCAGAGTCAGCCGTGGACATGGCGAAACAAATCATTTTAAAATGCGATGACTTGGAAACTGGCCTGCTATCGTATCGGTCTACGCCTCTAGAAAATGGCTATTCTCCGGCTGAATTGCTAATGGGACGGCGGTTGAGGACTCTTGTTCCTACGTCTACAGCTAATCTAAGACCTCATCTGCCCGATGAAGCCAAATTGAGGTCCCGGGAAGCTACCATACGTCGGAGGAGGAAGGAATATTTTGATCGCAGGTTTGGAGCGAATAAAGAAAAACAGGACTTGGTGGTAGGGCAGAAGGTCTACGTGAAGGATAAAGATATGCCAGGAGTGGTCGCTGCTAAACATGCAGCCCCAAGGTCCTACATCGTCCAGACTGAAGACTCAAAGCAAATAAGGCGGAATAGGGTTCACCTTGCACCTCTTCCCTTCGAAAAGCCCACTGAAAATTTTCCAGTCGCTCCCCAACTTGCACCTCCTGGAAACCTACAGTGGTCTTCGGAGAGGAGACCTCGAAGGATCATCAGGCCTCCACAACGCCTTGACTTGTGAGGGAGGATGTGCTATAATCATATGTTTCGCAGGTGTTGCATTTTGTGGTCGTTGTTGGTAACGCCCGACGCCGGGTTGTCTTGTAATTCTTTCGGAGTTGAATAAATCGTTTTTTCACCGTTCCGAATTTACGTTTCTACTTATTCTACACAAGGAAACAACAATTTTTACACCCCCTCAAAATTTTTTGGTTTACGTTTCAAGGTTTACGTTTCATTCACTCGCCCAGTGAATGAACACCCCCCAGTGAAGAAACAGTACGAGGTTATTAAATAACCTATAACTAACTAAATAACTATAAAACTATAAACAACCAATATAATAACTAATATATTGGTATATAACCAATATAATAACTAATATAAAACTATAAATAACCTATAATCAATAACCTCCCAAATTTTGGGAATAATAAGGCTTGTGATGCACCCAGGTGATAACGGTGTTTTTCATAAGTTCCATCAACATATCATAGATAGTAGGATGAAGCAGTAGATAAAAAGAAGTCTGCCATCTTCTTCGTTTTTGATGTTATCAACAGGTCAGTCTCCAAGAACGTCTCTGGGGTTAACAACTGGAGTTGGCCATTACGAGGGAATTAGTGTTTAGATGAAAGTAAAATGCTAAATTAGTCAATGTCATGCTTTATTATTGTAGCTGATATGTTTATCTAGAGAGAACTAATTGGGTAAAAGGGAATTTTTTTGATTATGATATGTTTTGTTGGGTGTTCATACTGTGGGAGCTAAAATATGACATCCAACCAGTAAATGGACGACTGTTCATTCACTGGCTGGAGGGTTATTTCACGGTTTTAAATCGAATGGAGGTGCTTCCCAAGTGAAGAAACAGTTAAACTGCTGATTTTTTGCCTCAACTTGTTTAATAACTATCCTATCCAGTGAATGAACAGGTGAATGTGTCTGGGAATGGAGTGTTCATTCACTGGAATTTCAGGGTTCATTCACTAGGAAACAGTGTTCATTCATGGGGTGAAATTCATTAACTCCTTTATTGTGGAAAATTAGCTATATAAAAATAAAAAAACTTTTTAACAAAAAGCGGACCGACCTCAAAACTGATGATGTCATCCCACTAAAAAGGAAAAAATAATAACGACAACTTATTCAGATAGGTTTGTAGGTAGGTACGCATTGAAGTCGCCGCTGTGCCCATCTGCCGACACAAACATACGCAAGTAGATTCCACTTCCATCTGGTTAGTAGGTAGTAGTACCTATATTACAACATACGTCGATTAAAGTTCGTCACTAGTGTGCTAAGAGCTTAAGTGTTCATTCATTGGGCGAGTCACCGTAGAATCCAAAAATCGAATAAAAATTTGGCTCACTTTCCCCACTTAGCAATGACCGATTTTGATGAAATTTGGTATGTAGGCTCCATTTGGGGTCTAGTTGTGCCCCGAAGATTTTGTTTGATGTAAGGGTTGATGTTCTAAGGGTCGAAAAATGAATTTTGAAATTTTGAAATTGTCTTAACTCAAAAAATTTTGATTTAAAGGTATTGTTTTTCCATCAATTTAAAATAGTATAGAATTTTTTGAGACCACGCGGAGCCCTGTAGGACAAACCGTTCCCGTTCTCGTTCCCTACGAGAATTTAAGGCTTACGATAAATCAGAAACACGAGTGTGAATCGCAAAAGAGGCCTAATCTCCGTTCAAATGTTGGCTGACCGAAATACGATCGATGTTTTTCTTCATGTTTTATGGCTTTGCAGACGAGTGATCTATATAGAAAAATAATAAACCACTGTGTAATAATTAGCAGCGTTTTTTGTTTGAAATACCTTGTAGCATCGATCCCTCAAGTTTTGTGGGTCGAGCCTGATACGGTTTGTTGATGTTAACATCCTTTTAATCGGTTTAATTTGACCCGATTTTAATTTGTAATACTTTATTCTAGTCAAGGCTCTTTCAAGAATGGGTATTTTCGGGTTTGTAAACAGCATTTTCCGAGTCTACTTCAAAACGTCCGTCGGCCAGACTGAAATGCAAGGTCTACGCGCCACTTGTCGAGGGTAATTGAAGGTTTGATGGAGGTAATGGTTGGGTGGGCGCGAGCCATTATCGTGTCCGTCCAAGTCGGTTGGAGGTACAACACACCTCGACCCCGGCCAACTATCCTGTCCGAATAGACATTACACGTACATACGGCAGGAAGTGAGTGTTTTAGTGGAGTCAAGAATAACTCGGGAAGTTGGAGCTACACGAGTTGGTACCTATTTGTGAAATTCAACTCTGCAATTTTTGAAGTAAAAACGAGGCAAATGATTACACAAAAGTTTATGATGTTTCTGTATAGATCACTTGCGTGCAAATATCACAGCTTTCCTTTTGCAACTAACAACCATATTATTGCTTCACAATCAAATTTATTTTGATGAAATGAACGCTTCACCCTAAATTCGAAAACTCTGCACATCATTACAAAAAGTTGTATTATTTTTTTCTGCATAGATCACTCGTCTGCAAAGAACGGCTTTGCCATTGTCACCATCTACCAACCATAGATACTACCTTTCTACCACATACATACTTCTCAATCAAGTTTGTTTGGAAGAAATAAACCATTCACACTCAGTTCGAAGAAACAGGGAGTTGAGGTGGTCCTAATTATTAGGAAATTTGATTACTTGTTGCTAAGGACGCAAAACTGAGTACAACTCGAAGAAACGAACAGCGATCACATTTTGATCAGCTAAAATTTGAACGGAGATTAGACCTCTCTTGCGATTCACACTCGTGTTTCTGATTTATCGTAAGTCCGACCCAAGTTCTCGAAGGGAGCGAACGGTTTGTCCTACAGAGCTCCAGTGGTCTTAAAAAATTCGAAAAATTTAATACAATTTCAAATTGATAAAAAATTATACCTTTATTTCGAGAATTTTCGAGCTAGGGCACTATTTAAAAATTCAACCCTTAATTTTCACCCCTTAGAAGTGACTGACATCAACCAAAAGCTTCGGGGCACAACTAGAGCCCAAATGGAGCCCAAAAACCAAATTTTATCAAAATTGGGCCATACTAACTAAGGAAAGTGCTGCGTACGGCATACGGACGAACAATTTTGGTTTATTTTGGTTTATTATTTTCAATAATAAGCCTTTGGAATCGAGCAAGAAAAAAAAAATTTTAACCCCCCCTCAAAATTTGATGTTTTACGTTTCAAGGTACGTAGAATCCGAAAATCGAATAAAAAAATTTCCGTCCGTCCGCCGTACGCCGTACGCCGTACGCCGTACGCCGTCCGCCGTCCGCCGTACGCGGCACTTTTCTTAGCAACACTGGACCGATTTGGTTCAAATTTGGTATATGGGCTCCATTTGGGGTCTAGTTGTGCCGCGAAGCTTTTGGTTGATGAAGGTCACTTCTAAGGGGTGAAAATTAAGGGTTGAAATTTTCAAGAGTGCCCTAGCTCGAAAACTCTCGAAATAAAGGTATCGTTTTTTCACCAATTTTAAATAGTACAGAATTTTTAAAAAATTTTGAGACCACCCGGAGCTCTGTAGGACAAACCGTTCGGTCCCTACGAGTATTTGAAGGTTTTCCTTCGATAAAACAGAATCATGAGTGTGAATCGCAAAAGAGGTCTAATCGCCGTTCAAATTTTATCTGACTAAAATGCGATCGCTGTTCATTTCTTCGATTTGTATACAGTTTTGCCTTCTGCGTAACCAGTAATCAAATTTCCATATGAAGCTTTCTATTTTTCGAATCGAGTGTGAAGCGTTTAGTTCTTTCTAATAAACTTGATTGTGAAGGTGTGAAGCCATTATGGTGTGGTAGGTAGTACCTACCAATAGGTAGGTGTGGTAGGTAAAAAAAATTGGTAGGTAAAACAATGTTTGTAGGTAAAAAACGCTGCAAATCATTGCTCACTGATCAGATCACTGATCAGCTGAGTGAGCTCCGAAGCCATTTTCAATGCTATTGAATGGAAGTGCTCTTCCAGGCGTCTCCATCATTCGAGGATATCTTCTTCACTCCTCACATCACTGATCAGCTGAGTGAGCTCCAAAGCCATTTTCAATCCTATTGAATGGAGGTGCTCTTCCAGACGTTTCCAGCATTCGAGGAGATCTTCTTCACTCCTCAGATCACTGATCAGCTGAGTGAGCTCGGAAGCCATTTTCAATCCTATTGAATGGAAGTGCTCTTCCAGGCGTCTCCAGCATTCGAGGAGATCTTCTTCACTCCTCAGATCACTGATCAGCTGAGTGAGCTCCGAAGCCATTTTCAATCCTATTGAACTCAGGAGCTGAAATTTGAGAGGGAAGGTCAAGGGAGAATACAGATGGTGGTAGGTGCTATTGATGGAGAACCAGTGATCTATGCAGAAGGATGATCTATACAGAAAATAATAAACCTTTGAGCAATGATTTGCAGCGTTTTTTCAATAATAAGCCTTTGGAATCGAGCAAGAAAAAAAAAAATTTTAACCCCCCCTCAAAATTTTATGTTTTACGTTTCAAGGTGCGTAGAATCCGAAAATCGAATAAAAAAATTTCCGTCCGTCCGCCGTACGCCGTACGCCGTCCGCCGTACGCCGTACGCGGCACTTTTCTTAGCAACACTGGACCGATTTGGTTCAAATTTGGTATATGGGCTCCATTTGGGGTCTAGTTGTGCCGCGAAGCTTTTGGTTGATGTAGGTCACTTCTAAGGGGTGAAAATTAAGGGTTGAAATTTTCAAGAGTG
The DNA here is from genome assembly GCA_009739505.2 of Apolygus lucorum. Classification (NCBI taxonomy): domain Eukaryota; kingdom Metazoa; phylum Arthropoda; class Insecta; order Hemiptera; family Miridae; genus Apolygus; species Apolygus lucorum. The sequence goes on along the minus strand of CM019181.2, from coordinate 6,102,669 downwards.
CCCTAGCTCGAAAACTCTCGAAATAAAGGTATCGTTTTTTCACCAATTTTAAATAGTACAGAATTTTTAAAAATTTTTGAGACCACCCGGAGCTCTGTAGGACAAACCGTTCGGTCCCAACGAGTATTTGAAGGTTTTCCTTCGATAAAACAGAATCATGAGTGTGAATCGCAAAAGAGGTCTAATCGCCGTTCAAATTTCATCTGACTAAAATGCGATCGCTGTTCATTTCTTCGATTTGTATACAGTTTTGCCTTCTGCGTAACCAGTAATCAAATTTCCATATCAAGCTTTCTATTTTTCGAATCGAGTGTGAAGCGTTTAGTTCTTTCTAATAAACTTGATTGTGAAGGTGTGAAGCCATTATAGTGTGGTAGGTAGTACCTACCAATAGTTGGTAGGTAAAAAAAAATTTGTAGGTAAAAACAATGTTGGTAGGTAAAAAACGCTGCAAATCATTGCTCACTGATCAGATCACTGATCAGCTGAGTGAGCTCCGAAGCCATTTTCAATGCTATTGAATGGAAGTGCTCTTCCAGGCGTCTCCAGCATTCGAGGATATCTTCTTCACTCCTCACATCACTGATCAGCTGAGTGAGCTCCAAAGCCATTTTCAATCCTATTGAATGGAGGTGCTCTTCCAGGCGTCTCCAGAATTCGAGGAGATCTTCTTCACTCCTCACATCACTGATCAGCTGAGTGAGCTCGAAAGCCATTTTCAATCCTATTGAATGGAAGTGCTCTTCCAGGCGTCTCCAGCATTCGAGGAGATCTTCTTCACTCTTCTGATCACTGATCAGCTGAGTGAGCTCCGAAGCCATTTTCAATCCTATTGAACGCAGGAGCTGAAATTTGAGAGGGAAGGTCAAGGGAGAATACAGATGGTGGTAGGTGCTATTGATGGAGAACCAGTGATCTATACAGAAGAATGATCTATACAGAAATTAATAAACCTTTGAGCAATGATTTGCAGCGTTTTCGAATCGAGTGTGAAGCGTTTAGTTCTTTCTAATAAACTTGATTGTGAAGGTGTGAAGCAATTATAGTGTGGTAGGTAGTACCTACCAATAGTTGGTAGGTAAAAAAAAATTGGTAGGTAAAAACAATGTTTGTAGGTAAAAAACGCTGCAAATCATTGCTCACTGATCAGATCACTGATCAGCTGAGTGAGCTCCGAAGCCATTTTCAATGCTATTGAATGGAAGTGCTCTTCCAGGCGTCTCCAGCATTCGAGGATATCTTCTTCACTCCTCACATCACTGATCAGCTGAGTGAGCTCCAAAGCCATTTTCAATCCTATTGAATGGAGGTGCTCTTCCAGGCGTCTCCAGCATTCGAGGAGATCTTCTTCACTCTTCTGATCACTGATCAGCTGAGTGAGCTCCGAAGCCATTTTCAATCCTATTGAACGCAGGAGCTGAAATTTGAGAGGGAAGGTCAAGGGAGAATACAGATGGTGGTAGGTGCTATTGATGGAGAACCAGTGATCTATACAGAAGGATGATCTATACAGAAAATAATAAACCTTTGAGCAATGATTTGCAGCGTTTTCGAATCGAGTGTGAAGCGTTTAGTTCGTTCTAATAAACTTGATTGTGAAGGTGTGAAGCCATTATAGTGTGGTAGGTAGTACCTACCAATAGTTGGTAGGTAAAAAACGCTGCAAATCATTGCTCAAAGGTTTATTATTTTCTGTATAGATCACCCTTCTGTATAGATCACTGGTTCTCCATCAATAGCACCTACCACCATCTGTATTCTCCATTGACCCGCCCTCTCAAATTTCAGCTTCCTGCGTTCAACAGAAGAGAAAATGGCCTTGGAGCTCACTCAGCTGATCAGTGACCACTCATGCGCCTTCAGCATTCTCCATTGACCCGCCCTCTCAAATTTCAGGTTCCTGCGTTCAACAGGAGAGGAAATGGCCTTGGAGCTCACTCAGCTGATCAGTTACCACTCAGGCGCCTTCAGCATTCTCCTTCGACCCTGCCTCTAAAATTTCAGCTTCCTGCGTTCAACAGGAGAGGAAATGGCCTTGGAGCTCACTCAGCTGATCAGTTACCACTCAGGCGCCTTCAGCAATCTCCATCGACCCTGCCTCTCAAATTTCAGGTTCCTGCGTTCAACAGGAGAGAAAATGGCCTTGGAGCTCACTCAGCTGATCAGTGACCACTCAGGCACCTTCAGCAATCTCCATTGACCCGCCCTCTAAAATTTCAGGTTCCTGCGTCCAACAGGAGAGGAAATGGCCTTGGAGCTCACTCAGCTGATCAGTTATCACTCAGGCGCCTTCAGCAATCTCCATTGACCCTGCCTCTCAAATTTCAGGTTCCTGCGTTCAACAGGAGAGAAAATGGCCTTGGAGCTCACTCAGCTGATCAGTGACCACTCAGGCGCCTTCAGTATTCTCCATTGACTTTTGATTATGGAAATTTGATTACTGGTTACGCAGAAGGCAAAACTGTATACAAATCGAAGAAATGAACAGCGATCGCATTTTAGTCAGAAAAAATTTCAACGGAGATTAGACCTCTTTTGCGATTCACACTCATGATTCTGTTTTATCGAAGGAAAACCTTCAAGTACTCGTAGGGACTGAACGGTTTGCCCTACAGAGCTCCGGGTGGTCTCAAAAATTTTTTAAAATTCAGTACTATTTAAAATTAGTGAAAAAACGATACCTTTATTTCGAGAGTTTTCGAGCTAGGGCACTCTTGAAAATTTCAACCCTTAATTTTCACCCCTTAGAAGTGACCTACATCAACCAAAAGCTTCGCGGCACAACTAGACCCCAAATGGAGCCCATATACCAAATTTCATCGAAATCGGTCCATGGTAACTAAGAAAAGTGCCGCGTACGGCGGACGGACGGAAATTTTTTTATTCGATTTTCGGATTCTACGTACCTTGAAACGTAAAACATCAAATTTTGAGGGGGGGTTAAAATTTTTTTTTTCTTGCTCGATTCCAAAGGCTTATTATTGAAAATAATAAACCAAAAAAATTGGTAGGTAAAAACAATGTTTGTAGGTAAAAAACGCTGCAAATCATTGCTCACTGATCAGATCACTGATCAGCTGAGTGAGCTCCGAAGCCATTTTCAATGCTATTGAATGGAAGTGCTCTTCCATGCGTCTCCAGCATTCGAGGATATCTTCTTCACTCCTCACATCACTGATCAGCTGAGTGAGCTCCAAAGCCATTTTCAATCCTATTGAATGGAGGTGCTCTTCCAGGCGTCTCCAGGATTCGAGGAGATCTTCTTCACTCCTCACATCACTGATCAGCTGAGTGAGCTCGAAAGCCATTTTCAATCCTATTGAATGGAAGTGCTCTTCCAGGCGTCTCCAGCATTCGAGGAGATCTTCTTCACTCTTCTGATCACTGATCAGCTGAGTGAGCTCCGAAGCCATTTTCAATCCTATTGAACGCAGGAGCTGAAATTTGAGAGGGAAGGTCAAGGGAGAATACAGATGGTGGTAGGTGCTATTGATGGAGAACCAGTGATCTATACAGAAGGATGATCTATACAGAAAATAATAAACCTTTGAGCAATGATTTGCAGCGTTTTTATTCGATTTTCTGATTCTACGTTCCTTGAAACGTAAACCATCACTTTTTGATGGTGGGAGGGGGGGGGGGTCAAAAATTTTTCTTGGTCAATTCCATCGGTTCATTATCGAAAATGATAAACCAAAATAATAAGATAAGTAGTTTAATTTACCCCAACATAAATCCAATCAGTGTTATAATTTATATTAATTTATAGATTAATATTTGAAAGAACGAAGGATTGAAATTATAGACTCATAACAAAACATAATCATCTTACTTACTTCAGGGAAGTAATTTATACCCGAGGGGGGGTTATGGGTACGGAGAAGAAC
>CM019181.2:5899331-6098682 GCA_009739505.2 Apolygus lucorum | reverse complement strand
ATCGGGCCATGGTAACTAAGGAAGTGCTGCGTATGGTGTACGGACGAAAAATTTTGAATTATATTTTTCGGATTCTACGTACCTTGAAACGTAAACCATCATATTTTGAGGGGAGGGGAAAGGTGGGTCAAAAAACTTTTCTTGGTCAATTCCAATGGTTCATTATCGTCATTAATGGTTCATTAAATAATAACCAAAAATAGTAATATAAGTACCTAGTTTAATTTACCCAACATATATCCAATTTGTGTTCTAATCTATAGTATATTAATATTTAAAAGAACGAAGGATTGAAATTATATACTTTTAACAAAACATTTCATTTTACTCACTTCAGGGAAGTAATTTATGCCCAAGGGAGGGTTATGGGTACGCAAAGAACTGATTGTATAGATGAACCTAGCACTACCCTCATAGGGGACCGTCAACACGTCAACCCCCTCTCATCCTTGAAGTTTTCACCGAATTCGGACAATAACTTCGTATAATTTGCCCGTTCCAAGGATTTCATGACAGACATGGGACCAAATTCGTTTAGGAAGCCCTAATATGTAAACCGAGAGTGGAAATATTGATTTTGGAGAACAAGTATCTTTTTTTGCCAACCTTGAAAAGTGAAACCAATGCTCCCGCCCCCTACCTTGGTAGACTCGGAGCAAAATAATGAAATTTTTGAGTTAAGATTGTGTTTTGAGCTTTTCACACGTGAAACTATTGTTTATGTAAAAGTGAAGAGATAGGTCATTTATCTGAGGCGGATTTGATTAATCGTTCAGGACGACTATTGGACCGTATAACTATTGAAACACTGATCAGATACCAATGAAACGTGAACGAAGGCTTGTTAAGATAATCCAACCCTCTCATCGAGCGTATGAATAAAATAAGTAAATATTCGAGTAATTTGATTATGAGTTTGCTACGCTTCTTGGAATTTTGAGAGAAAATATGCCCCACTGGCTAATCTCCCCTACTCTTGAAAAGAAAGAAAAAAACTACTGAAGAGTGTAGAACGTGAGTACCTTGTGCTCCCTTCATTTCTCAGCTGCGAAAAAAGAACAGGATAGAGGTGACGTATCGAGTACCGAATCTTTCGACACCTCAACAGGAAAGTGTGGAATTTGCAAAAAGGCGTCCCATTTCCAAGGGCAAAAAACCTCTTCAGAAGCACTAAAAAACTAGATGGTTTATTGTTTTGCAAACCGTTTTTACACGGTCTCGAAACCCCTGTGAACAATGATAGGTGCTAAAAAGCAGTGACTGAGGGCAGATGGAGAAGCAGCTGGCAGGGGTTGTGGACCCTTCGATTCCTACCCCCGCTGGGAGGGCTGACTGACGACCGTGTGCCCCCGAGTGTCGTCCTCGAAGGGACGGTGAAAAAATCGTGTCGAAGCGCTTGAACCGCTGTGACCTCACCTGGTCCATTATCGAAGACATGTCAGGTACTTTCAGCTACATGAGTCGAAAAATATTGCAGACATATCCAACAACCAAGAAAATAGTGTGCCAGTAGGTGTGGCACAAAGCTTCCTCGTATCCTCAAGCCGGATTGGACCGATGCATTGTAGCTAATATCAAAACAACCATCACTAAGTACCCTCGCATTACCCTCAAAGGGACCATCTACACGCCAACTTGCACAATTCCTGAAAATTTCATCGAATTCGGGAGAAAATGTAGTTACCGTTCTATGAAGGATTTACATTTGCGCATGGGCAGTCATACTATCAATCCGGGGTGATGATTTTCGCAGGGGGGCATTTACACGCCAATCTGAGCACTTGCTAAAAATTTAATCAACTTCGGATGAAAATGTAGAATTATTTCTGTTAGAAGGATTTTAACGTTTGCAATCACGCAGAGGCTACTATCAAACCGAAGTCATGATTTTCATCCATAGAGGATCCCCCTCACGCCAATCCGCACGATCGCTGAAATTTCATCGATTCGGACAATAACTAGAGAACAGTTTTGCGCGTTACAAGGATTTCATGATAGACACACAACACACAGGCTCGAAACCAAAATTTGTCAGGAAGGTCCAAATAGTAAAACGCGAGTAGAAATTTTGATTTGGAGAACATTTTTTTTCTGTTCAACCTTGAAAAGTTAAAACAATGCTTCCTTTACCTTGGTAGACTCGGAAGCAATAAACATAGTTTATCCACGGTTGAGTATCACCACAGGAAACGTGGTGACTTCATTTTTTTGTGAGATGTAAAGCCAGTTTTTTAGGTGTGCAACCAAATGTTCGCCTATACTCACCGAACGTTTGCCTATACTCGCCGAATGTTCGTCTATACTCGCCGAATGTTTCCTATACTCACCGAATATTGGCCTATACGCTCTGAATTGTTTGCCTATACTCGCCGAATGTTCGCCTATACTCTTCGAATGTTCGCCTATACTCTCCGAATGTTCGCCTATACTCTCCGAATGTTCGCCTACACTCTCCGAATGTTCGCCTATACTCGCCGAATATTTGCCTATACTCGCCGAATATTCGCTTATACTCTCCGAATTTTCGCCTATACTCGCCGAATATTTTGCCTATACTCGCCGAATATTCGCTTATACTCTCCGAATGTTCGCCTATACTCGCCGAATGTTCGCCTACACTCTCCGAATGTTCGCCTATACTCTCCGAATGTTCGCCTATACTCGCCGAATGTTCGCCTACACGCTCCGAATGTTCGCCTATACTCTCCGAATGTTCGCCTATACTCGCCGAATATTTGCCTATACTCGCCGAATATTCGCTATACTCTCCGAATGTTCGCCTATACTCGCCGAATGTTCGCCTACACTCTCCGAATGTTCGCCTATACTCACCGAATATTCGCCTATACTCACCGAATATTCGCCTATACTCTCCGAATGTTCGCCTATTCGAGTTTACCGAATCTAGAATGGGCATCCCGTTCACGCATTCGGTGTTGCTCTCAACCCTCCGAGCATTGACGATATTCGGGCAAGCAACGATGAAGTAGGTACCCATTGCATTATTACTAGGTAACCTACTCTCAAAACTGTGTTAGAAGTTGAAAAAACCTCAGTTAAATTTTAAGCAGTACCTACAAAAAGTTCTATTAAATAGATCTATCAAATTTTGATCAGCACGAAGAATGAGTGAATTTGCGAAGTTTTTATTATCCGATTATTAGCCGTTCTTGCTCTATGATTTTTGCTTTCGAGCTACCAAGGTAGCAAAACCATTGTATTCACTTTTTAAGGTTGAAAAAATATGTTCTCCAAAATCAAATTTCCAGTCGCTTTTTTAGGCCTTCCTGAACAATTTCCTGTCTTTCTGTTTGTCTGTCATGATAAGGTATTCTTGTAACGAGCAAAATTGTCTGTAGATGGTCCCCGGTGATCTGTGTTTTGAGATTAGCTACTATGGCAGGTGTTATGGATACAAGAAAGCTATGAGTCACACCCACTTGGCAGATTTTTTATTTGTATATTTTATACAGCGATATATTTATACAGATATTTATACAGAGGAGTGACGTCCGGGCCGCCGTTCCGACAGCACGTGTTTTTCTGGCTCTGTGTTCTGCGGATTGATTAACTGTTAATGAGTCGTTTTTTTCTGTACGATTTTTGCAGAGGTGAAGCATTGATACTACTGCGGCTATCTACTGTTCCTATTATCATTTCTTCTGTTATCAATACTTGACTGGATTCGATTGGGAAATTTTGAAGTTTTAGGTTTCGCGCAGTCGGGGCCGCGTGGGTCGGTCGGTCGCTTCGCCGTCGGGGACCCCCTCTTCACCACGGATCGGCCTGCTCTGGGCCCCCTCTTCACTTCTGTCAAGGTCAGCGATTAGCCCCACTATTGATTGTTTTTGATTGACACGAATATTATCTGTCAACTGTCACCTACTTCAGTGTCGGGGCCGCTCCCAGTTTGGGCTGATCGGAACTTTTCTGCTCTCGTCCATCTGCCCCGCGCAAATCGTCGTAATAAATATTATGTCACAGTCGTCACTTGACGAATTTTTTTCACCAGTCAACACAAATCCACTGGCTAAGAGGAAGGAACGTACGAGCGATTCGGAACTGATACTCCTTCAAAGAGGCTCAATTTGCCAAAACCCTAATAAGATGTTGAGTGAACAAGACAAGTCAGACTTGATAAATAGGTTTAGTGATGTGATGGATAGTAAAATTGAAAAACTAAAAAATGAAATCCCGTCCAAAGAAGATATGACGGTGATTAGTCAAACTATTGCCTCAATAGTAGATGAAAATACAAAATTGAGGGAGGAAGTGGCCGTATTGGAAAAGGAGCTCTCGGTCGTAAAGGACAAAATGAAACAGATTGATTATCGATGCCGTGGTGATAATTTGATCTTCACCGGACTCAGGCTTGATCGGGAGGGCCATCTTCATGAAGCGGGTAAACATCCTTCATCAGGAATGAATTGGGAATTCTTGAGGACCCAATGATTGGCGATGTAGTACGTTTGAGTGATGCTACAGGCGGCCCTCTTAAAGTAAAATTCCTGAGAGGATCCTTCATAGCTAAGATCTTCGCTAGGACCAGGCGTTGAGAGATACTGGTTTTGGAATTGATCGTGATTACCCCGATGAGGTCAGATCTGTTAGGAGAAAGCTTATTCCAAGCCCGGAAAGAAATTATGAGGGCAATGGATCTTTGAGAGTCCTAATTCGATCGGACACAATGATGATTGGAAAAGAGAAATTTTCTTGGTCGGACTCGATAGGAATCACTCACGGTGGGGCTGATGGAATTCCAAAACTAAGTGAAATTGTTGGAGTGGACATGACTGAGAGAATTGTTTCGCTGGGAAAGGACTCGTCTGCGGGACCCCCTGCACCTACACCTGCACCAGCACCAGCACCCCATCCTGATTCCTGAGATCAAGCTGTCTGTCGGTTGGATTCTGAGTCGCGGGGACCCTGCACGTTTACTGAGGCGCCCGAATTACCTATGACCAATTTCTATGTTAATATTTTGGTGTATAATATTTGTGGATTAAAAATAAATTATTATATAGACCTTTTTTGATTATGTGAAAAAATTTGATTTGTTCTGCTTGTTGGAGACACATGTTTTGGCGGAGGATATTAATAAATTTGAAAAATACTTCTCTGACTTTAGTTTGAGATGGGATACAGGGCACTAGGAGAATGAGTCGTGGGGAGGGCATCGGGTGGTTTGTTGTTGGGAATCAAAAATACAAGTCAAGTAACGGAGACTTTTCGTTTCGAGTCTGGAACTGAGCAGCATTACTTCGTGGGCACATGTGGAGGGATTAGGATCAATATTGTCCCGGTGTACCTCAATTGCAATTCCTGGGAGGAAGATTTTAATGGGCTATACGAATTTTTACGGAACATCAAACATGAAGATCAAGAATACATTGTGATTGGTGACACAAATGCAAGAACTGCAGCGAAACAATTGGTACCTACGGAATTTGAAATAGACGGGCAAAGATTCACAGAAGCAAGGAAGTCCAAAGATAGTAAATCTAATGGAAGAGGGGACAGTTTTTTACAGTTTTGCGAAGATTTCTCCCTAATAATTGTCAATGGACGTTGCTCGGGTGACCCAGATGGTGAGTGGACGTACATTGGGTCCAACGGTGCTTCGGTAATAGACTTGTGCTGCATAAGTCCTGATGCGATGATGCTGATGGATGCCTTCTCAGTTGGTTGTTGCACGTTCTCTGACCATTTGCCCTTGGAGATGAAGCTTCACTGTGGCTCCACTCAAATAGATGATGTTCTGCCACTCCTCCCTAAGCAGGCTTGGAGAGAGGCGGGGAGGGAGGCGTACAGGAAGCAACTTAGCCTGATGTCAGTGGAGCCACTGAATGAGTCGCTGCCACTGGAGGCTGCTATGACCCAGTTGACGGAGAGGGTGGTACGGGCGGCTGCTCTTGTCGGAATGGGGAGATCTGGTCATCCTGAAGGAAAGGAGCCATGGTGGGACTGGGATTGTACCAGGGAGAGACAAAGATCGTTTGCGCTTCTGAATTTATTCAGATTGTCGGGTACTTCGATGTCAAGAGTTGCCTACCTGGAGCAGAATTCGAGATTTAAGAAGACTTGTGAGGAAAAATCAAAGGAGTACTATGGGAGCCTAAGTTTGAAATTTGCTAATGTACGGGATGGATCTGAGTTTTGGAGCTTGGTGAGGTCATTAAGACCGGATCGGCAGCGAAGGATCGGGCGGATTCCTATGTTTGAGTGGGTGAATCATTTCAAGGCACAGTGGAGTCTCGACGGGAGACTGAATATTGAAAACGAATACCGGGGATCACTAGCAGTCAATGAGATGATGGACCAGCCCTTCACTCTGGAGGAACTAAAATTGGTATTGGCAAAGGCTAAAGACAACAAGGCACCGGGCCCGGATCGAATAGCGTATGAATTTTATAAGCGGGCACCTGATTCATTCCTACTAGACCTCATTACCCTCTTCAATCGAGCTTACGAGCTGAATTCTGTCCCAGCGAGCTTCGCGGAGTCAATTGTTTACCCGCTGTTTAAAAAGGGCAACTTGAATGCAGTTGGTGACTACCGTGGACTGTCATTCATCAATTGCTGTGCAAAGCTGTACTGTGCACTGCTGCTTATAAGGTTGGAGAGCCACTTTGAATCGGCAAAGATATTGAATGAGTGCCAGTGTGGGTTTCGCAAAGGTTATAGTACCACTGATGCCATTTTTACCCTGACTAACCTTGTACATCTCCGAATGAATTCGGGTCCCAACAAGAATCTGTATGCATTTTTCGTGGACTTCAGGGCTGCTTTTGATGGGGTCCGCCACAATCTACTGTTCCAGAAGCTTAATGCAGCAAACGTTGGACAACGCTTCATAGCAGCACTGAGGTCAATGTACGACAATGGTAAAGGAGCAGTGTGGGGAAAGGATGGGCTCTCTCATTCATTTCCAATCGAATGTGGTGTGAGACAGGGATGCTTGCTAAGTCCCCAGCTTTTTGCTTTGTACATAAACGATCTTGTGGAATCCTTGACTTGTGGAGTTAAGGTGGGTGGTACTATCATCAAAGCCCTGATGTACGCTGATGATATAGTTATTCTGGCTGAATCTCGGTGTGACCTGCGGAGGAATATCTATGCCTTGCAGGAATACACTGCCCAATGGGGGCTAACTGTGAACCTCAGCAAGTCGCAAATCATGGTGTTCCGTCGAGGAGGCAAGCTTGGATCTGGAAACATATTTATGTTTGATGGTACCCCAGTCGAAATTGTAAGCTCATACAGATATCTTGGAGTTACCCTCACACCAAAGCTCTCATTTAGTAGGCATTTCTCGGAGAGAGCTGCGGCGGCAAAGTTGGCTATTAATAGTGTATATAAAACTGTTTTTTGCCGCCCATCCATTCCTGTGACAGCCAAATATAGGATTTTTAATGCAGTTGCAAGAGCAATCTTATGTTATGGTGCCCAGGTGACAGGTTATGTGATGTCAAATGTCATTGAGCAAGTGTTGAGACACTTCATTAAGTTGGTCTTTTATCTGCCGAGGAATACTCCAAACTATTTTGTGTACTTGGAGTCTGATGCTAGGCCAATTTTCGCCTACACATTGTATGTTACCGGTATGCTATCAAGTCCCTGAAGATGCCACATGGTAGATACCCGGGAGTGGTTGCAAGGGAAGTTGTCAGGTCTGAGATATCGTGGTTTCGGGCACTGACTGGACTGGCCCGGCGGCATGGATGTGAGTTCCATGGAGATTTGGAAAGATTGAATGAGTGGCCTGAGCAGCTGGACGAGCTGGTAGAGGTGGTATGTCGCAGCTGGAGTGATGATATGAAGATACGCGCCCAGGCAACGAGGAATCCTCTTTACCCTCTGCTGAACCTCGAGATCCGGCCTGCGAACTTGCTGCTGGACGAAGAGAGTCCTCTTTGGATTCGTCGCTGGATTTTGAGGCTGAGAGGTGCCTTGCTCGCACTCAACGATGGGATCTATTCAAGGTCGGACGCGCCAGGGAGGTTATGTTCCATGTGCAACCTGAATGAGAACGAGGATGTTGTCCATTTCTTCGGAACCTGTCCTGTACTCCGGGAATTCAGACTGCGCTACCTGGGATCGATTGTTTTGGATCGGGAGCAAATGGTCTATCTGTTGGACAATAGACAGGAGTGGCTGGCGGTGGGACAATTTGCCTTTCATGCTTGGAGATACCGAGAATTCCTGGTGAAGGAGTTTAATTGGTGAGCACCCAAAACACACAAAAGATACTACTATAGTAGTATCTTAATAAGTAAATAATCGCTCTATAGAGCGATTTATTGATGCCTAACTTACTTAAATTGTACTGTATACAATTAACTATCTATTTATATAATTCAACTATTAAATATAACAAAGAATATACTATGGTCGGTGGCTCGAGTCATTCCGGCAGACGGGCGTCAAGCCCATTGCTGTATCATGTTTTGATTATTTATTTTTGTTATCACACGTTTTTGTCCAATAAACATGTTTTCTTCTTCTTCTTCTTCTTCTATTTTATACAGCATTATTATAGGAAATTCCACGCAATTTCGGAAATACCACATGTCAACATTTAATAGTAATTTCCACTTCAAACGTGTAAAACATGTTACTATTTTATAATTATTTACACTTACTTTTTATTTTATTGGATTATGGACCCCTTGCCCAAAAATGCTGTCCAAAATTCTGGGAGGTCACCCTCCAATTCGTAGGAACCATCCTCCAATTCATAATGAGCGTCATCCAATTCGTAGGGAATTATCCTCAAATTCATTTTGGGTGTCATCCAATTCGTAGAAGACCATCCTCCTTAATTTCTCGTCCTGTAAAACCATGTTTTTTGGTATTCAGGTAGAGAGGTACCTTTTTCTCAGGAACTAAGAAAAATATCGGGATGCCGTTTTTTTCTAACAGTAGGTGTGCTCTCAACAGACAAATTGAGCGCAAAATATTTTTAAAAAGATTTTTCTTCCGAGATTAGCCCGAATATATCTATACATTTGCTCGAAATTGCCTCTTATTGGGTAGTACAGTTCTTCATGAAAATCATCTTATTTTTCTTCTTCCTTTTCGGTAAATGAAAAAAATGTAACCCCCCTTCTAATTTTGTTGGGTTACGTACGTTTCAATGTATGTACACTTTCGTTAATTATCAGGGTCGGATTTTGATGAAATTTGGTATGTGGCCTCGAGGACGAGTCATCATTGGGTAACCTCTTATAATAATATTGAACCTTTTGTTTGTAATGCAATAAACAATAGAAAACATAATGTATTTACTTATAAAAGACAACATAATTTTCTGAGGTTTTGAATAAAAATAAATTATACTTATTATGAAGAGATCGAGTGCTGCTATAAAAAACGTTCTTAGGTACCATTGCAGGAGCAATGTTGGAACTTAAGTGGGGAAGTATGCTAGGAAACTACTCCATTACTACTCTAATGTACTGTGGTTACCATAGCAACGGAGTTACAAATTAATGTCAAATAAATAAGATGAATAAAGTGTTGGGTAGTTTGAGGTTTACGATGGAATGACTTGTATTTTATTTTAAGTATTTCTGGATCCATTCCGACCTTATATGAAAATTATAATAATTATAAGAAATTTTATAATAATGATAAATTTGGAAATTTGTTATTCACGTATGCTGCATGGGATTTTTGGGTTTTCCTCCGAAACCAAATACTGACTACTGGCCAGGTGTGAATGTTGAGGACGAAGAAGACATCCAACTGATGGAAACCGCAGAGGCCGATACAGGCGTTGAAGTTCTGTGGCAACCGCAGAATTGACAAGAAGAGTGAAGAAGCAAGAAGCAGTAGACGAGGAAGAACGGCAGAGAGATTCGAGGAGAGAGGGGGGCAATGAAAGAGTCGCTAGTGAGCGGAGGAGGGGGGTTTGATGGGAAAGGGGAGCAGATATGTCAATTATCTCTAGGGAGCGGCGGGCGAGAGAGGAACCCTGGCGACCTCCCTCCTCCGAAAAGGGGAGGAGGTAGGGATGAAAAGAGACGGAAAAGACCTCACGACTCTGCAGGAGACGAAGAGGGGGGACGGTGGTAGGAGCGGCCTTCCAGGCGGCCCGGGGTGGGGTGGGGTGGCCGTGGGTTGGCCGCAGAACACAACCGCTTCGTGGCCACCCTCCAATCCCAGTCCCGCCCGACAAAAAAACACCGGCGAGCCCCCCCAAAGAATATCGACGGAAAAACAGCGCCGCAGAGGAGTGGGGGATGCGAAAAAAGGCAGCGTAGGAGTCGGGTTTTTCCACCAGTCGAGCTTTGAGGCTCAAGCCGAGCGTTGACGGCAAACGACGTCGTCTTGTCTTCATGTCTTCTTCTTCCACTTGAAATAGAAATTTTTAGACAAAATTTTCGTGTCGAAATACGATAAAAATTTTATTTTTTAAATTTCGCCCGTTTGTAATTTTATATTTAAAAAAATAAACCAGTACACTTGTAGAACGTCTTGAGTGTGACGCGTAGTTTTTGATTTGGGGTTTTGTTCGTCGTCCGAGTTGTCATTCGATCGAAAAGTGCAGTGAGACGCCAAATGCATCTGCCGGGCGGCACGGCGGACTCGGCCATGTGGGGGGAAATGTACGGCGGAGTCTGCTCGGCTCTGAGCGAGCACCACGGCGAGCTGATACAGACGGGGAGCCCGAGCGTGCTCTGCTCGGCCCTCCCGACTCATTGGAGGTCCAACAAGTCGCTCCCGGCGGCCTTCAAAGTCGTCGCTCTCGACGACGTCGTCGACGGCACCGTCGTCACCGTCAGGGCGGGCAACGACGAGAATTACTGCGCCGAGCTCCGCAACTGCACGGCCGTCATGAAGAACCAGGTGGCCAAATTCAACGACCTCCGGTTCGTCGGGAGGAGCGGAAGAGGTGAGACAATTCATCGGTGTTTCCTTTGAACTCTGATTTCAGGTGGTGGTCTTCTCATTCAATGGGTGGCTGGGTACGATTCTAGTGGTGGTCTTCTTATTCCTTGATGACAAGAGTATGATTCATGTGGCCCTCTTATTCTGTGGTAGTAAGTGGTTCTCTCATTCCTTGACGATAACAGTAAGGTTCATGTGGTCGTCTTGTTCTGTGGTAATACAAGTACGACTCAGGTTGTCCTCTTATTCTGTGGTAGTGAGTGGTCCTTCTATTTTATGGTAGTCAGGAAATGATTCAGGTGGCCCTCTTATTCCACAGTAGTAAGAGGATTCAGGTGGTCCTCTAATTCTACAGATGTATGAGGATTAAGGTTCCTCTTATTCCATAGTAGTGAGAGTATGATTCTTGCTGACCTATTATTCTTCAATAGTAAGAGTTCTATCCAGATGGTCCTTTTATTTGATGGTAGCTCTCTCTCTCTCTCTAGTTGATGGTTCTCTTATTACTTAACGATAAGAATAAGATTCAGGTGGTCCTCCTTTTATGTAATAATACAAGTACGATTCATGTGACCCTCTTATTCTGGGGTAGTAAGTGGTTCTCTTTTTATAATATGGTATTATAAGTGGTCCTTCTATTCTATGGTATTCTGATGGTCAGGATATGATTCAGGTGGCCCCCTTATTCCACAGTAGTAAGAGGAATTCAGGTTCCACTTATTAAATAGTAGTAAGAGTATGATTCTTGCTGACCTATTATTCTTCAATAGTAAGAGTTCTATCCAGATGGTCCTTTTATTTGATGGTAGCTCTCTCTCTCTCTCTAGTTGATGGTTCTCTTATTACTTAACGATAAGAATAAGATTCAGGTGGTCCTCCTTTTATGTAATAATACAAGTACGATTCAGGTGGTCCTCTTATTCTGTGGTAGTAAGTGGTTCTCTTTTTATAATATGGTATTATAAGTGGTCCTTCTATTCTATGGTATTCTGGTAGTCAGGAAATGATTCAGGTGGTCCTCTTATTCTATAGTAGTAAGAGTATGATTCTTGCGATCCTATTATTCTTCAATAGAAGGGGTTCGATCCAGATGGTCCTTTTATTTGATGGTAGTAAGGTTCTCTTATTCCTTGGAATAAGAATACAATTCAGGTGGTCCTCCTTTTATGTGATAATACAAGTACGATTCAGGAGATCCTCTTATTCTGTGGTACAGAGTGGTTGTCTTATTCCTTGACGATAAAAATACAATTCTTGTGGTATTATTATTCTTCAGTTAACCCTAATTGGACCGTGGTGTCACAAGTATCACCAGATTAACTAGATTCAAATTTTAATATAAAAATTAATAGACAGAGCTGAATTTTTTTAAACAATTTTTGTAAATTATTAAAATTTAAAAAAGGTTGGACGAAAATTTGGAAATATTTTCATCGATTTCCTTGGAAATTTTTGTCAAAAGTAACTCTATTATGAGACTTTCAATAGCCTACAAAAAACTCTGCTGTCCATTAAATTTGAAATTGCAATTTAAATTTGGTTACTCCGTTGACACTTCGGGATACCTGTGGAGTTCCTGAAGTGTTTTCGGTGACACTAGTGACCCCATGGACCAATTTAGGGATAGAAGTGGTCCTCTGATCCTACGATAGGTCGTAAGAGGTGGTACTCGAACCTGTCGGTATTGTACGATGCGGTCTTTGGTATGGCGGTATCTTTTGCCGGCCAACGACATTTTTCGGTACCCAGATGGTTACCGGTGATGGTACGGTAACCAGATGTCCGTCTGGCAAAGATTTGTACCTTTTCTTGCACTCATGGTTCTTGGGCCTTGAAATAACTATAAATCGTACTTAACTCTCTTTGGTTATGGTTCAAACAGGGCCTTACCGAGGCTAGAAAATAACAGTCTTTTTCAACAGTTTTCATGTCAACCTTTTCAGAAAATAACTGTTATTGACAAGCCAAGTTGGATTACGTGCTTCCAAATGTCTTTCATGAATGTTTGCTCTCAGAAATGAAAATTTCCCTCCAATTCTTGGGATTAGTTTTAAAAAAAAAAGTATTTCTACGAAGGAAAGTCAACACATTTTTGATCGTGCAACCAACAATCAGAAAAAGGCCTTTATTTTAGAGCAGAAAAAAAATTGGTATTTTGAAGACAGTTATCTGACTAAACCTGAAGAAAAATTAGTTCTTTTTTTTAAAGGTGTTTTTTTCCGTGTCTACTAAGGAAATGGAGGAATTGTTTTCACTTTTCGAGATTACAACAATATGTTCTCTATGAAAATCATCTGCCCAGATTTATGTAACAGCTTCTGCGCTTTCGCAAACGGTCAAAACCTTGTAACTTCACTTCTACACCGTCTACATTCTCTCTATATTTATACTCTTTCTACTTCTACATTTTTCATCCGAATACCATGAAAATTTCAGAAATTTCTTAGAGTTTTGTTTTGAGATTAGACTATAGGTACATCGGATCTTCCATGCAATCGGGCTATGGAAGCTATGTGCCACACCCACTAGAAAAATGTTTTATCATTGTCACCATAAAGCTTCCCAAAATTATGGGATCAGGTACCGCAAAACACATGTTCTGATCGCGATTTTTCTGCTTTCCTGACCTCTATTTTTACTTGTTTTTAGACGAAATATAGTTAAATTGCGTTTTTTGTCAAGTTTTGACCAAATTTTCCACTCAAGGTGATCCTTTCTAATTTTTGAATGAACCGTAAAATGTACAGCTTTGAAGTCCATTATAAAGTTTGGTTGCAAAAGATGATTCGACTGCAAACTATCTAGCTTTGGCTAACGTAAAAGTGGTTAGCTACCCTACCATACATTCTGACGGTGAGAGAGAAATGAAGGATAGGTAAACATGAAACGCTGCAAATTACAACAAAAGTTTATTATATTTTTTTATAGATCACTCGCCTGCATCATTTCCACAATTTTACCATCACAATCAAGTTTATTTAGAAGAACTAAAGGCTTCTCACTCAGTGTGGAGAAATAGGGAGTTCCCGGTGTCTTCATTAGGAAATTTGAATACTGGTTGCTAAGAACGCTAAACTGACCACAACTCGAAGGAGCGAACAGCGATCACATTTTGTTTAGCAATGTTGAACAGAGATTAGGCCTCTTTTGTGATTCACACTCGTGTTTCTGATTTATCGTAAGACCAACCTTTAAATTCCCATAGGGAGCGAACAGTTGGTCCTACAGGGCTCTGGATGGTCTCATTTGATTCTAAAAAATCACTACTACTTTAAATTGAAGAAAAAACAATATCTTAAAATCGAAATTTTTTGAGCTAGGGTGATTTGAAAATTTTAACCCTTATTTTTCAACCCTTACAAGTGACCCACATCAATCAAAATCGTCGGGGCACAACTAGACCCCAAATAGCGCCCATATACCAAATTTCAACTAAATCGGTCGAGGGTTGCTAAGAAAAGTGCCTCGTACGACGGAAAAATTTTTATCCGATTTTCGGATTCTACGTAGGTACCTTGAAAAGTTAACCAACAAATTTTGTGGTGGGGGGGGGGTTAATTTTTCTTGTTCGATTCCAAAGGTTTATAATTGAAAATTATTAAATTTATTTATTTTTACTATTTTCAATAATAAACAAATACTTTCGCCAAGCGGGTGTGGCACATAGCTTCGTCATATGAACATATTCATAAACTCATCACAAATCAAATACTTTGGTTTTCTAGAATAGTTTTTAAAACATAACAAACACACCTATTCCGTTAGAAACGAAAGAGTGGAATTTATTTATACTCAGGTGACAGGATATAATTCGTTATTTTTATTCAGAGTAAATCAGTCGAAATTTTGATGGACGGTGGTTCGTTAAAGGTTCTTCTTAATGAGGTGTCATTCTTGATTACAATTTTAAAAAATAGTAGAAAAAAAAAAAAAAATCTGACAAAGAATGACGTGGACGTATAGGATTCCTTGGCGTAAGGATCACCGGTATTGGACCAGATATTCACGATCATGTTGTTGGTTTCTGTGAGCTGACAAACAGAAAGACGATCAAGAAGTTGTTGTCGAGTGTTGATGATTTTTCACTTTTGGTTTATTATTTTTAATAATGAACCTTTGGAATCGACCAACAAGAGAAAATTGTTAATCGTTTCAAGGTACGTAGAATCCAAAAGTCGAATAAGAATTAAAAGTACGCCGTACGCGGCACTTTCCCCACTTAGCATTGACCGATTTGGATTAAATTTGGTATGTAGGCTCCATTCGGGGTCTAGTTGTGCCCCGAAGCTTTTGGTTGATGTAGGTCACTTGTAAGGGTTGGAAAATAAGGTTTGAAATTTTGAAAACGGCCTAACTCAAACATTTTGATATAAAGGTATTGTTTTCCCATCAATTTAAGATAGTATTGAATTTTTAGAGACCACGCGGAGCCCTGTAGGATAAACTGTTCGCTACCTACGATAAATTAAGGGTTGGACGTAGGATAAATCAGAAACACGAGGGTGAATCGCAAAAGAGGCCTCCGTTCAAATTATAGCTGACGAAATGCGATCGATGTTTTTCTTCAAGTTGGTTGGTGGTAACAATGGCAAAGCAGTGTTCTTTGCAGACGAGTGATCTATATAGAAAAATAATGAGAAATTATTTCAATTTATACTATTGGTTAAATTTAGCGTCAATGAAATAACGCTATAAAAAGGCTACCTTCTTATGCGTGCGTCGGTGGTCTAGTGGGCAGTGTACCCGACTGCGGTGATAAGATAAGAACCGTCTAGCGGGGACGCGCGTTCGAATCTGGTCGCTAGCAGAAAGTTTTCTGTCTATTAGACGATCGGCAATCTCTCGTTCCAACCCAGGGCGGTGATGTTTGGGAAGCCATGAGCGAAATCATCAGAACAAATTCTGATCTCCCCTTAGGGAGACAGCTGATGACGTCCGCGACGCCAAGAATGGCAGTCGGACGAAAATTCAACCTGAAATGGTTGCTTACTTTACTTTTACTTTTTCTTACCTTCTCATCAGTGGACAGGTCATCGAGCAAGTTAGCCATAAAAATATTACTTCAACACGCAAACGAAGGGCCATATTAAAATATTGAGCTCGTATGAGGCAACAATTTGCTATAAGACCACCAACATGCTAAACAAATTAGAAAAAAATTACTTATAAATCAATAAATATGATTTATTTCTTGCATACACGGGCATGTACATGTCCAATAACATAACACATAATTTCTCAAACTGGTCAACGTATATATAACAAAAATACTACAACAATCAACATCCATGAATTATGCAACAAACCAAATATACTTAACACAAAAAAGACTGAAAAAACAGCAATTCAAGAAACAAAACTACTTCTCTCCATACAAAAAAGAAAGTTACTTCAAACTGAACAAAGTATTGGAAAAAGGATCGTTCCTAATCGTTTTCGATACTAACTGAATTTTTTGCTCTTTGGGCTCCTTGGATGGGGTTATTTATTAGGTAGTTTAATTTTTAATAAATCGATAATACACACGGAGTCTTCCCATACCACACACCAAGGCTTGTTTTATAACTACTAAAAGCCCTCATTCCTTCCATATCGGTTTCTTGTTACTACCAACAAAACGTAGGTGTTCAAGAAAAATTGCCGTATAATGGTGTTTTTGGCTCCTGCTCAATTCGAATGAGCATATTCATTTTCATCTCCTAGCTTCGTGATTCGTGGTGATCCAGCTTCATACTCCGTCCCTTCTATCAAACGTTCCCGTTTCCCCAAATTTGGACCACTTTGTCGAACCCTTGAATAACTGAACGGGACCCCCACTCGACGACCGAAAGCTCGGTTTAGCGGAGGCTAAATTTGGGTTACTAATTGAAAGGGATTCCCAAGGACCGCAAAACACGCGAGAAAGACGCAGACAGGATTGAGCTGAGCGAAGAGGGGGTTCTTCACTTTGAAGTCAGTTCCAAAGGGACCCCAGCTGCTCTCTTTCACCGCGAACACCGTCAAACCGACGGAAATATTTCTTCCACAAAAATCTTCTCTTTTTTCTTCTTCTGTCTCGAAACGGACGCTCGAAAACAGAATGCCAGACTGTGGCCAAAATGTTTGAAATAGAAAGCGATTGAGAGAGGAGATTTAGGGCCAACGTTGCCAGGGGCTGCAACAAAGGATGTAATCCATGGAAATAGTCCTCAGTTTACGTAATGAATATTATAAACTTCTTAGAATCAGGAAAGGTTAAAGACTAAGTTATAAGCTTCCTATTATCAGACAGCATTTTTGATATTCCTGAAATTCATAGTTCCTTACAGTTCTTTTATCTGAACACATATAAAAAACATGATCAAAGGATCGTAGATAATTATTAAATTATGCCGTATGAAATTAATGAAATTTAGTCCACCCTGAGAAGCGAGGTATAGGAGAAATTGAGGAACCTACCCCCCTCACTCAAACATGACATTTTCGCATCAAAAATTGGCTCACATAGACATAATTCATTGTTGAGACTTTCATCTCATTTCGCACGAATAGAAATTATAAAAATACTGAAACTTCTCTTTAAAAAAAAAACCCCTGAGTTGTTGGATATTGCGATGAAAATGCTTCCTACTTCACTATTGTTTGCCCTATCAACGCTATATTTAGAATTGTCTTTCCCCACAATCTTTCTTCCGAACTAACAACGAAATACTGATTTTTTTTTTTCAGTTTGTTTTTTGGTTCTCAATGTCCAAAAATCTACAAAATTCAAACAAGTTTCAGACTTCTCTAAACATCAATTGAGATTTCTCTGTAATTATTTGCGTGTTACTTCGCTTTTACTGTCTATCATACTTCACTGTTGATATTTTCACTTCAAAAATTTACTCATGATTATAATCCTACATCACTGTACATACTTTCTCCATAAAAATTCGCTCATATAATGTCACCTTCAAAATTCGTTCATATAATCATAGTTCACTTTCTCCATTAAATTCACTCATATATACTCTTGCCTTTATTTAAAGAGCTCTGGACCGCGGGTTCCAAAACCCCTTCCCTGCCAAGAGGTGGCAACGTTGCAAGGTGCTCACCTTGCGGTGAAAACGGTCACAACCCTTCGCGGTCAAAACCCATCATCCCTCTTCCTTCTTCCTCTTCTATCAACATACAATTTAATTATTTATCGTTCGGTGAACATTTTTTGTAATTTAAATTCGTAACGTACTAATTATTCTGATGAAAATGAGTCCAAATTTCCTGTAATTCGGCGAAGAGGGCGTAATTCGTTTGGGTGGATTGGCCGGGAGAGGGCTGCTGAGTTTTAATCGTACCTGCCTAGAGTTTATACTCGATATGTTCAATTTTTCTCGCTGATCACGATTTTGGTGATGGGATGATCGAAATAATTTGTGAATCAAGTGTGCATTTGCAGAAGAGGGTAAACTGTTGGGGGGCTGGGGGGGGGGGGTTCACAGGCGGAGGGGTCGCGCAGGTATACCTCGACCTTCCACTGGGGCTCGGATTCTTGCAGCGATGCCGAACCTTCGGGGCCTTCAAAAATCCCAGAGCTCTTTAAATAAAGGCAAGAGTATAGTCATTCCTCGCAGTAAACAATTTCACCTTCAAAATTTTGATGAAGTTTGGTAGTGGGCTCCATTTTTGGTTTATTCTTTTCAATAATAAATGTTTGGAATCGACAAAGAAACAAAATTTTTTAACCCCCCCCCCCCTCAAAATTTGTTGGTTTTCGTTTCAAGATGCGTAGGATCCAAAAATCGAATGAAACATTTTCCGTCCGTCCGCCGTACACGGCACTTTCCTTAGTTACCATGGACCGATTTGTATGAAATTTGGTATATGAGCTCCATTTGGGCCGACTTGTGCCCCGAAGCTTTTGGTTGATGTAGGTCACTTCTAAGGGTTGAAATTTTGAGAACGCCCTAACTCGAAAAATGTTGATATAAAGGTATTGTTTTTCCATCAATTTAAGATAATATTGAATTTTTAGAGACCACGTGGAGCCCTGTAGGGCAAACCGTTCGCTACCTATGATAAATTAGGAGTTGGACTTACGATAAAACAGGAACACGAGTGTGAATCCTAGGAGGCCTAATCTCCGTTCAGTTTTAGCTGACCGAAATGCGATCAATGTTTTTCTTCTTGTTGGTTGGTGGTAACAATGGCAAAGCCGTGTTCTTTGCAGACGAGTGATCTATACAGAAAAATAATAAACCTTTTGTAATAATTTGCAGCGTTTTATTCGATTTTTGAATTCTACGTACCTTGAAACGTAAACCAAAAAATTTGGGGGGGGGGGGGTAAAAAAATGTTTTCTTGGACGTTTCAAAAGGTTCATTACTGAAAATAATGAACCAAAATTCACTAATCAGGCCATTCCGCGGTTTTTGGGACACAATTGTATTATTTAAAAATTTTAAATATATTATATTTAATATAGGATCACTACCATTATTCCGAGGAGGAATGGAGGCGAACATGTTACAAATTACTACAAATTAAGGTAGTTTAAAATACACTAGACATCATTTTGAGTTGTTCTCTCACATACAAATGTAGCTTCCTCAAATTCGCTGTTATACTCTTCCTACATTTTTTGTTTGTATATTTTATATTTTGATGTTTTCTTAAGTCTATGTATTCAGATCCGTGGGCTTAATACCGAAATGTCAATATGTTTTTCACTCCAACATTCCAACAATGAACAAATGTTGAAATTAATACGACAAAGGAATCCCAGAGGATCTTCAGTCAGTTCCTCAATAAACAAATACAAGAAATATTTTCACAAACTCGATTTTGTGGTTCACCTCCGAAACGGTTGTGATCTTCATTCCTTCGAAAGGGTACCCTTCCGGTACCTGTCTGTCAAATCTGGGTCAAAAGTAAGTAACGATGTTTTCATTTCGTCCCCATAAAAGGCGGAGAAAGTTGAGCGTTTCGCCCTACAAAACGTGGGTCGGACTTTTCACACTGCTGTCTCATTTGTACCACATTGTACCCACATTTCCGTGAAAAATGCGTTCAGTACTTGACGTCGAAGGGCTCATATGTGTGTGGACTGGTTGTTTACTTACCTACTATGGCGGAAGTGTTTTTAGTCACCCTATGTACGTAAAATGTGAATACAATCATGTTTAGTGGAGCTGTGGAAGTAGAATTGTTCGCTTTTGGTAGAAGACAGTATATGTTACGTGATGTACTTGAGGTTGTTGAATACAGTAATGTGTAATGACTGATTCGTCTTATTCATAATAGAAATAAACATATCATTTACTTAATTTAAAATAATTTTTCAATACTTATTATTTTCTTGTATAATTTTGTTTAAGTGTTGATTGGCGTCAATACGTTGGACTTTGAGTTATTCGTAAACGATTAGGTATTTTATAGAAGTCTAAAGACTGTAGACAGCAAGAAGAATATATCCAAGCTTTGAACTAAACTGCTGTTATGTGCCAGAATTTTCTAAGATACTTTGGAAAATGTCATCTTTCATCCATCCAGGAGAGATCCATATCTCTTGGACTCACCTTATACGTTTGAATGACTTCAAAACACCCCGAAACCAGAAGGAGAAGGTCCCTCAGTTTCGCGAGTCATGAAAGATTTAACATTTTGAATTTCTCTATATTGGGAACAATCCGACTGATTAATTTTGCCATTTGTTCTCCCCCATATGCCTCTCTAACTCTTCTTCTCAATCCTCTGCTCTCTCAGTCCAATATCCATCAGGTTCATATAAATCTGAGCTAGGCAACGATCAGTTCCAGAAACCATCATTTTGGGCCCTTGCTTTGGTTGAAACTAGTGAAGTTCAACAAGAAGGTCTAGTTCTCTGACCATTATTATTGGTCATAGTTTGGTTTATTATTTTCAATAATTACCTAACCTTTGGAATCGAGCAATGAAACAAAATGTTTAACCCCCCTTGAAAATTTGATGATTTACGTTTCAAGGTACTTATATTCCGAAAATTGAATAAAAGATTTTCCCATCCGTCTTTCTCTTGTTACCATGGTCCAATTTTCATGAAATTTTGGTGTATGGGCTCTATTTGGGGTCTAGTTGAGTAGCAACTATGTAGATCGACCCAACAAAACGGACTGTGTCAATTGATCGGGATTGTGGTCAAATGGAAATGTACACCTTCTTCGCCGAGCTTTCGGTAAATTTATTACCTTCTTCAGGGCCTATAAAACAAAACAATATTCACCCATAATAGCATAAACTCTAACAATCCTTTGAGTATAAAAACAACAAAATTATGAATCGACAACAAATAAAAACCTAATAATAATAATAAATAATAGATAATAATAATAAATATATTAACAGATTTCACTTACTCGAAGGATGTTTATTTAGCGATAGTACCACCAAACGTCGATAAGTAATGAAAAGGTGGCCACTACAAAGAAACAAGTAGGTAAGTATAGTTTGGAGTTTAGAATTATTGTCTTAGATATAATATAGATTAAGTTAGATTAATTGCAAAATACGGCCAATTGAAAAAGGTTTATAATAAGATTAGTAAAAAAGCAGTAGTTGTAAAGCAGCAGTAGTAGCAGTAATAGTTTAGTAAATAAGTTTAGTTCAATACGGTTGAGGCAGTTGTGTCAATATTTATAACTCAAATAAATATCTTACCCATAATTATAGAAGATAAATTTACGGAAAAGTGAAAAAAATTAATTAAAAACACCGGCTTTATAAAACAGAACAATAGAACAACAAAAAACGCAATGACTCCAGCTCACAGAGAATAATAACTTTGATAACAATGATAACAGGTAACAATAGTAAAGTCCTCTTCACTTCTTTTTCTTATAGCCAGTAGGAAGCATCAATCAAACAAAGACTGTGTCCTAATAAACAAACCATATTCAAATGAAACGATTTTATACGGCTGCTAATAAGCAGTGTGTGAGGATTATCACAGTGCGTGTCTTCATGTACCAATTCAACGGTCCAAGTCGGTCTAGTTGAGTGCCCCGAAGTTTTTGGTCGACGTCAGTCACTTCTAAGGGGGAAAAAATTGGAATTGAAATTTTCAAAACGCCCTAACTCAAAACTTCTGGAATAAGTATTGTTTTCTCATCGATTTAAAATAGTATTAATTTTTTTTTGAGAGAGAAAAAACACTTTATTGAACATTGTAGAAGGAATGAAGGTGGACAAGGACTCCAGTAGTTGTCGAAACGTAATGGATTTGCCGAAAGTTCAAAATGAGTTGTTAATTGTTTTAATTTAATTAATTAATGTTAATTGTTTTAATTTAATTAATTAATGTTAAAAGTTAAAAAAATAGTATTAATTGTTAGAATCGACTGAGACCTCTTAGGGGCCAAGCGTTCATTCCCTAAGAGGTTACCTTCAAATTTCAACTGATCTTCGTGTAGAGTTTCATGTCACTCATTTATGTGCTCCTCAGCAGCCAAAACCCTAATTCTTTGAAGAATATTATACTGATAATGGAAAAGCCGCAATCTTTGCATTTGAATGATCAATACAGAAAAATAATAAATCGTTGTGAAATAATCTGCAGTATTTTGTATTGGTGTTACAATTCATAAATGTGTTACCTGAGTCAAATTTCTCTTTCTTTTGAAGAATCTTCTTTGAATCTGTTTTCCACCTTTCGTACTACTCGCAACAAATGGTAACAAAAGTGCTTTTCACTTCCTGGTTCTCAGATTTCATTCATCAGAACCATCTGGTCAGTGGATAAAAGCGGTTCGCCATACCGCTGCTCAAATTAGAGGGTAGATGACCACCTGAACCGTACTCCCGTGGCGGTTCTTTACCCTTTGAGAGATCGGTAACCGATTCCCACTTCCGGGTTATGTCTTTGTCAACCGTTCGCTTCCGGATCATTGCAAACATCAACCAGTTTGGAAAAAATTCCGTCCATTAGGTAACATGTTCATATATTCAGGATTTGCAATCCTAATAAGGCCCGGATACGATACTCTCCTAATATTAGAGGTGATATAATAAAGGGTACCCTAAAACGGGAAGGCGTGAGTCATTCACTTGGAAATTTTCTACAAACAATCAATTATCAACTACTAATCGGTAATTGTGGAGTACTTAATGAATAAATTCCGAGAAAATTATCTTTAAATTATGAAACAGCTCAACATAGGTGAGTTCTATAATACTTCTATGGCATTTAACAAAATATGCATGGGTATATCTCTGCTTCTGGTATCACGAATTTCTTTTCACACACCATGCCTACACAAGATTGCAACTGTGCTCGTTTATAATAAAGGACTTTTACTTCAGTTCAAACCATTGAAAGTCGAGTAAATAATGTATGAAGAGAAACTTACCCAATTAGTTTCTCAACAAGAATCACAATGTTTGAGGATTCAAAACAGAGTAGATACATAAAATTAATACAATCCAATTTAAAAACTTTGAGTATTAGGCAAATTTGCGTAATCTTTTTACGAATATCGGAAGGAAATGAAGCTGAGCAAAGAGTTTTGAATTAAAAAAAAAAAAATTGAAGGGCACAAAAAGATTGATAAGCTATTTTTGAATCAGCAGAATTCAAAAATCAAGTGTAATCTAAAGGATTTTGAATTTTTTTATGTTTGATGGAGGGCTCGGGTGAGGTTCTTGAGGTTCAGTCAGAAGAATAAAACAGTAATTTTTTATGCCGACGTTTCGGTTTGTTTATATACTATCATCGGAATAAAGAACATTCTTCATATAAAGAACAATAAACCACAGAGGTTCAGACTGTCCGTACCGTCGTTCTTATGGATCAATTGAACATAACATTGTAAATATATAGAATAATTCTAATTTAACAATAGCATAAGCATTTCAACTTATGTCAAAATAGCATTATTCTATATATTTACAATGTTATGTTCAATCGATCTATGTAAGAACGTAGCTGCTGACTGTCTAAACCATTCTGGTTTATTTTTCTTTACAGCCCTGAAGACGGTATTTATACAAATATGTCGAAACATAGGCCTAAAAAAGATTGATTTATTCTTATGACTGAACCTCAAGAACCTCAACACCTAGTAATCTAGTCATTCCAAAATATCTTTCAACAAGTTCGAAGCCATCACGCTCCCAGACCGACCCTCGAAAAGAAACTCAAATATTTGATTATGTGTTCCATAAAGACTGAACATAGAGAATATGCCACGACTTAATTGAGAATTTATTCTACTAACTATGCCCTGTCAAGACATGTCCCTTAAGTACCTTGCTCTTAACCTGAATAACTTCAGATCATATTCATGAGATGTTTTCTTCCGCAGGAAAGAGTTTTTCCCTGACGATCGTCATCGGATCTGCACCTCACCAACTGGCATCTTACATGAAGGCCATTAAAGTCACCGTGGACGGTCCCAGAGAACCCAGATCCAAGTCAAGTAAGTTACTTACATCTACAGACCTCTTTTTAAGGTGTTATGTTGAAAAAAAAACGCCCCTCGATTTAAACAACCCATTGGAGTCTTGAGGTTGACAGGGAAAGACAGTGCGCGCATAATTCCTTTCATCGACCCCACTAAGTGCCCCGAGGAAAGGGCCTGTTACCGGGTGCTGTAGATCTTGCCCTTTTCAACGCTTCTCATTCTCATTGTTGTCTCCTTATCTCAGCCCTTCAAAGGGCCTGGTAAGGTAACCTCCCCGGGGACCAGGGCGGACGCGATCTCCCGGGAGATTTCCGCTTAAGCCTCTAAATTATTCTGCAACATCCTCCCCCATTCTCCTTTTCTTAACAGTAACACTGAACCTCCTTTTCTCTGGTTGTTGTCTTCCCCTCTGAGCTCGTTTCCCCTATCCAAGATCTCGACAATCAACTCTGACTCGACTTGATAATTCGACTTGATAATTCGACTTGATAATCATGAGATTCTGGGCTCTTGAAAAGGGAAACATCCACAGTAATGAGGCGGTGATATTTTGGTTAACCTTAATAATCGTACTTGGTTCATCACAAAAGATAATTTCAATGTTGAAGTCATTACCTCCTCCTCTGTTAAATATCTTTCAGTGGTGCCACTTTCATATCTGGCACTAGACGATTATCCTTTTAGTTAAAAATGCTGCATATTATTACACCGAGTTTGGGGTTCCCTCATATTCATAACGAAATTAAGCGCTTGGTTGCTAAGTAAGCACAACTGAGTGACATGAAAATCAATTTTAATGAAACGAACAAAGATCGCATTTGATCATAATATGATATTATCAGGCCAATTTCTGCCATTCTTTAGCTATTCACACTCGTGTTTCTGTTTTATTGTAAGTTAAACCCTTGTTCTTACAAGAAGCAAACGGTTTGTCCTACAGAATTCTAGGTAGGTGGCCTCATTTGATTCTAAAAATTCGATTATATTTCGAATTGGTGAAAAAACAATAATTTTACATCGACAATTTTTGAAAAATACAACCCTTATTGTTTACCCCTTTGAGGTAAAGTACACAAACCAAAAGCTCGTACGCATCTTGAAGCTTAAACCATCAAAATTTGAGGAAAGGGGGTTAAAAATGTATTCTAGTTTCATCTCCGCAGGTTTATTATTGAAAATAATAAACCAAAACCTCAAAGCTGTCAGTATTCCTAAGTGAAGTATTATCATCATTGATAGTTTGAAATATAGAACTGCAAAACTACGTCTCTGAACGAGAATAGCAAATTATTTCACAAAAACCGTGTATCCATCGAGTCTTGCTCGGCAAAAACCCTGATTCGAAGGGAAAATTCCACAATAACTCCCTACCATTCCATAGTTTTATTAAATTACCTTATTAAACGATAAATCAAAGGCTTTGATTGTTATTGCAGCCGCGCGAGAGTTCCAGAGGAAATTACGCGCGGCGTAAAGCCAATTTGTGTGCATGAGCTATAAACAACGGGACAAAAGAGGGTCCCGCGGAAAATCGCGGATACTAAACCAATTACCAAATAAATGTTTTTCAGAGGCCTTTTCGAAAACTGGGTCCCTCCCCACACTGCGATTCCCTTCTAAACAAATTGAAACAAATATTTATTGAGGATCAGCAGAAGGTTTTTTTCGGGGTGGGGAGGGAAGGAGTGAGAAAGAGAGAAAAGTTAGGGGAAAAAAGGGGTATAGTGGGGAGATAGGGAATTGTTAGGGATTGTTGGGGGGGGGGGGGGTTGGCCGACACAATCCCTGCCTTTTCCTGCAGCCCTCTGATAGCCGACCCTCCTGTGCCTCATCCCACAGACAAAAACACTACAAAGGAAAATCACTGATGTAGAATGCAAATGAGGGCCGTTACGAAAAGCTCGGCCCATCCCTTCATTCTGGGGTTTTTCTTCTCTTTCCCAGACCGATACCGCCGCCCACTACCCAGTAGTAATTTGAATACCGCTCATTTTATTGTCTTCATAATAACTTTCGAATTGGAAACCCCGAAAACCGCATGGTTTTTGATGCCTTTATTGAAAATACTAATCAGGCGCCAAACTGCGCTACCAATTAGATTCAATTCGAATTCATGATTGTTAAACTGTCGAGTTCAGAAGATCCCCCACCCCGCTCGAAGAATCAAAACAAAACTCTTAAGACAGTTGAAAATAGCCCAGACCTCCCTGACTAGGTAACAGGGAACCTAAGATCGGGAGAGATGTTGTAATCAGCTACCTTTAAGCATTTCTGCCCATTAAGTTCCTTAGAACAGTGGTAGCTAGCTCGACTCTGGAATTCTAGTACAGTTCGAAGTTTGGAGATGGATCCCTGGTCGAGAGAAGTTATTTTTTAATGGCACAACTGGTGCTTAGTCGGTCTGACCCAAAATGGCTCCTCAGCATTCTCTGAAGACGATTTTGGTTTATTATTTTCAATAATGAACCTTTGGAATTGACAAAAAAAAGTGTTAACCTCCCCCCCCCCCTCCCACTCAAAATTGGTTAGTTTACGTTTCAAGGTACGTAGAATGCAAAACGCTGGAAATTATTACACAAAGGCTTATTATTTGTCTACACAGGGTGTAAGCCTAACTGGTCTGCCATACGGTACCAGTCGATTCTAAAACTAAATTGCAACAAAAAATGTCTCATAGCAATTTTTTTTTAAACCCTTTGATTTCGAGTTATTTTAACTTTAAAATTTTTTTTCGCGATTTTGACCTTATGTCATTAAATTGGTCATAACTCCGTTAATTAGCTATGTAAATTACAATTTGAGGATACCGTTGGAAAGAGCATTAAATTTCCTATCGGATAGATGCCTTAACTTTTTTTTGAGTCAAGGTTTGAGACATGAAAACATCCTCTAAAAAGAGAATTTTACGGAATTTTGGAAACCTCGCATTCTTTCAATCTCAAATTGAACTACGAGAACACATACTTTTTCAAGATGCAAGAACAGTGAAAACTGCGCCAGAATCTCAGCTTTCCAATGGTATAATTAAAACATATTCTACAACGGTATTTAGGGGAGAAATTTGGGTTTGAACGCGGAAAAACGTGCATTTTTTCAACGAAATCGGCGCTCCGCCTAGTCGATCTGAGGGGTCGGACGATAGCAGTGGGTGGGTCGGCGCCGCAGTAGACCGCGAGGCCTCCGGGAACAGGCCAGAGCGCTGATTTCGTTGAAAAAAATGCACGTTTTTCCGCGTTCAAACACAAATTTCTCCCCTAAATACCGTTGTAGAATATGTTTTGATTAGAAATACCGTTGGAAAGCTGAGATTCTGGCGCAGTTTTCACTGTTCTTGCATCTTGAATAAGTATGGGTTCTCGTAGTTCAATTTGAGATTGAAAGAATGCGAGGTTTCCAAAATTCCGTAAAATTCTCTTTTTAGAGGATGTTTTCATGTCTCAAACCTTGACTAAAAAAAAGTTAAGGCATTTATCCGATAGGAAATTTAATGCTCTTTCCAACGGTATCCTCAAATTGTAATTTACATAGCTAATTAACGGAGTTATGACCAATTTAATGACATAAGGTCAAAATCGCGAAAAAAAATTTATAGTTAAAATAACTCGAAATCAAAGGGTTTAAAAAAAAATTGCTACGAGACATTTTTTGTTGCAATTTAGTTGTAAAATCGACTGGTACCGTATGGCAGACCAGTTAGGCTTACACCCTGTATAGATCACTCGTCTGCAAAGAACACGGCTTTGCCATTGTTACCACCCACCAACATAAAGAAAAACATCGATCGCATTTCGGCCAGCTAAAATTTGAACGGAGATTAGACCTCTTTTGCTATTCACGCTCGTTTTTCTGATTTATCGTTAGTCCAACCCCTAAGTTCGCGAACGGTTTGACCTTCAAGGCTCCGCGTGGTCTCTGAAAATTCAATACTATCTTAAATTGATGTCAGTCACCTCTAAGGGTTGAAATTTTGAAAACGGCCTAGCTTAAAAAATTTTGATATAAAGGCATTTTTTTAAATCAATTTAAGATAGTATTGAATTTTTAGAGATCATGCGGAGCTCTGTAGGACAAACCGTTCGCTACCTACAAGAAATTAAGGGTTGGACTTACGATAAAACAGAAACACGAGTGTGAATCGCCAAAGAGGTCTAATCTCCGTTCAAATTTTATCAGAGCAAAATGCGATCACTATAGGTACGTTGTAGATAGGTGGTGACCATATCAAAGCCGAGATCTTTGCAGACCAGTGATCAATAGAAAAATAATAAACTGTGTAATTATTTGCAGCATTTATTGTTGTCATCAAAACAGCTCCCTCGAGACACGAGTCGAACTCCCACCAATTCGGACAAACTTTCGAATTCAGCAGATTACCAAGGATTAATGACAAAACTAGAGAACAAATTGCAAACACAGCGTTCTCACTGGGCTGCCCGGTTGCATGTTAGCAGAAAGTCCACACCTCCCTAGCTAGCTAACTAAATACCTTCTAATGTTTCTTCAACAAAAAAGAAATCTTGTGGTCAGCTATCTCTTCGCATTTCGGTAGCCAGCTCGACTCAGGAATCGTCGTATAGTTGGACGTTCGGAGATTGATCCCCGGCCGAGAAAAGTTTAGTTTTAAGGCCCCAATACCGTTGAAATTGATTCACCATAATTTATCAGTTTCCATCGAGGTTTTCTTATTAGCCACGTTATAGCAGAAATGTTGACCATTCGGGTTTGCCCTCCCGTGAGAAGAACCACAAGCCTACAATGCAAGAGGGCCGTTTTTGTCAGAAGACTCCGTTCGCTGCTCTTCCAGCTTTGTAGCTCAGATTTACTGCCTGCCCGGTCGGCTTACGCCCTCCACCCCTGCCGCGTATAACTACGTCGCGGCGTAGGGGACGGTCCATAGAAAAAGGTATGTGGGACGTGGGGTCTTAATACAGCCACTGAATTAGAAACCCCGCAGCTGCTCTCACTAATCCCTAATCTTATGAATCACGGGGCGGGAAAGGAGACCTCTGTGAGAGCCCTGTCCCTCGAACCCCTCACGGTAAAACCATTTAGTTCTCTCCCCAGAAGTTTTAGAGTGCCCGGCTTCGCTGTAGTTTACTTTATAAACAACTGAGGGTTATTGAATCTCCTAGCAAACTTCACTCAGGTAGTTTTCTGTGATTTTTTTCACGATATATGTACGCACTGCAGCCCAGCATATTATATGACATACATTTCTTTTTCCGTTATTCAGAATATTTTCTTACACAGATCAAAAATTCTTCATCAGACGTTAAATATACCGATACCTTAAGGGGGTCTCAGTCGGTCGCCCTTCGTTCCTCGTTCGGGGTTAGTACCTAGTTACCTAGTACCTAGTAGTAGTCCTAGTTCGGTATTTAGCCAAATCGAAGGCGCAAAATCGTAAAAATGTGTACTTAAATTGGAAATTTTAAAGGATTTTAGGACCTAGGGAATTGAAAAACTGAAATATTGCCGCTGGAATCATCAAAATCGATCAATAATTGCCAAAGAAATAAAAGAAAAACATGAAAAAAGCCGTTTAATCGAAAGTTTTTCCCATTTTTCTTTGGCAATTATTGTTCGATTTTGATGATTCCAACGGCAATATTTCAGTTTTTCCATTCCATAGGGCCGTACACTAATAAATTTCTAAAATCCTTTAAATTTTCCAATTTAAGTACGACTTTTTAACTTTTTGTCCCTTCAATTTGGCTAAATACTAAAAACGAACGGCGACCGACTGATGTTAACACCCTGTGTAAAAGCGCAAAGAAGCTATTTCCAAAAACGGAGTTTTGAGAAAAACCTCTTCACCAGTGCACAGTTCCTAAAATAATGACCTTTTGCACTAAACTCTCTAATTCCTTCAAGAAATTTTCAAGCTTGAATCTTCAAGAAGATCAATAATAGTTTTGTTGAATTTGAGTTTTTCTTAAATAAAAAAAAACGCGTTTGCGCATGCGCAGTCGCTTCTATCAATCCGGAGATGATGATTTTCATAGGGGACCGTCTACACGCCAACCCGCACAATCCCTGAAAATTTCATCGAAATCGGACAATAACTTCGTATAGTTTTGCCCGTTTTAAGGATTTCATGACAGACACAGACACGAAACCAAAATTGTTAGGAAAGGTCTAAAACGCAAAACGAGACTGAAAATGTCGATTTTGGAGAACTTTCTTTTCAACCTTGAAAAGTGAATACAAAGCATCCGCTACCTTGGTAGACTCGGAAGCAATAGGGTGTGCGCCTGGGTAGGAAAAACTGTTTGTTATTATTTTTAATCAAAGGTAGACCTCATTCTGACAATTTTGGTAACAACCGCGACCGTCTAGCGTGTGTACTTATCCTATGAATTTTTAAAGTTTCGACCGTTTGTGACGTCACATTGGGCTAGGGGGTACGCCCAGGCGCGAGGGGCGCGTGACGTCATAAACGGTCGAAACTTTGAAAAATTTTAGAAACAGATCTACTCACGCTAGAAGGTTGCGGTTGGTGCTAAAATTCTCAGAATGTAGTCTACTTTCGAATAAAAATTTAAAAAAAATCAAGGCGCGCCCCCATTGGAATATGGATGGACATAGTGCCTTTGCGCTTCAAGGTATCAAGGTATGATTCAAGGTATGAAGTATTATTTATGTTGAGTAGTCCATCTGACATGGTCTTTACTATATTTACTATATAGTATGCTTCAAGACAAATTACATACTAGGATAACATGATCTAATCCAATCATCTTTGCAACGGCGCATGAAATGAGCTATCACGAGCGCTAGCTGGTTTCATGTCAATATCTGATTGTCTGCTTGTCTAGCGTGTAGCGTGCAAGAACTGGCACCTTTCGTGCTGGGAGTTCCTCAAACTGGGTTGAAATCGTTCTCGCTTTGTTTCCCGAGCTGGATTCAACCCGGAATTTTTAGCTCCGGAAAAATGATTTACTCAACTCACTCAAGGTATTTTGAGTCAGCATACATTTAATACTAATTTGGATGCAATATTTGTTGAAGTGGCTGGTTGCAGCTCTGAACCGACTCCAAAAGAAAAATAAGTTACCCACTGAGAAGAGAAATTTCAACTGCATTTGCAGCTCAATCAGTTAAAGGGGTCGTTTGAAGAACGAAAGAATGTGAAATTTAGGTCAAATTTGTGTCCAAGTTCCATTTTTCACAACACTGCTTATTGGTTATCTTAAGATTTTAATTGTGGAGTGATTGGGAAATTTGGTGACATTCTTCGAAAGTCTACTGTCATAATTTCAAGTCTGTAAATGTTCAGTCCGTTGAGAAAGCTTCTATTAACTTAAAGCGTTTAGTCCATGCCTGCACAACATAAATTTGCTCAAGTTATGAAAGATGCTACACAAACACCAGTTCGGTGAGTTCAACACCCGGATTCTATCAAGATATTCGCTTGTAACTCTCTCGAAAGATCTAAGCGCTGGACCGTCTTCAGTTCCCAAGGCTTAATTTCCACAAACTTCAGCAGTTCAAATATTTATTCCTCTTCTTCGTAATTTCTTATCTTTGATTCTTCTAACTTCTCTCACTTTTCCGAGTTTCCAACCCAGAAATTTCTATTTCTTCTTCGTAGGTACTTCTGTGATATCTTTTATCCCCTGGTTTAAGATGTTCCTCACTCCTTAGGAGTTTTCGGATGTTTTCTTGTTTAGGCTCCTCCTTCACTCATCGTATAACGTGATGCAACAAATTCCAAACTCCCAACTTCCCACATACCATTCATGCTAACCTGGGTTTACTTTGCTAAACATAACCCAAAATTTTTAGAGATATTTACCCAAGACCATCTTCCACCATCTTCAGTTCCTTGAGCTTATATCTCATAAAATTCAACAAATCAGCAATATTTGTGGAACAAACCTGAAATTGTCTTTATTATTCTTTCTGATTGATATTTCTTTCATGAATTTATTTTTCCAGTGATTTTGTGACTTTTTTTGCTTTTAGCTTAACATATATTTGTACGTTCATAATATATTTGTATCGTCTTCCTCTCTTATTGAAATTTTTCTGGTCTACACTATTCTCAGTGCAAATCGACGAATTGAGTCTCTGAATAAGGAAATTAATCTATGAGTTGAAATTCACGACTTTACTACCGAACAATTGTCGCACCTACCTGGTAGCCTGATGAATGTTACTGCCGTACAACCATCGGAGTTTACACGACCAAGTTTAAACCTCGCCTAGTTGTTGTGATAATTGGGAACGGATGTTCCTGATTGTTTTGAAGAAGTCGGGCTTTCCGAATGATTTACCGGTAATATACGATAGTTCTGTTGTGCT
Organism: Apolygus lucorum; assembly: GCA_009739505.2. Taxonomy (NCBI): domain Eukaryota; kingdom Metazoa; phylum Arthropoda; class Insecta; order Hemiptera; family Miridae; genus Apolygus; species Apolygus lucorum. The sequence continues at coordinate 6,066,088 of CM019181.2, read as the reverse complement.
CTGGGGAGGATGGGGCGGTCTTTGTATAAACTTGCGTTGTTTCCCCAAACGGCGAGGTTGTTGGTTTACACTGAAATGCCAGGTTTCGGGACTATAAAACCTCGGGTGGGAGGGCCTTCGTTTTGTTATTTTTATTTTGTGTGCGCGTAAAAAAGAAGAAAATAGAACGACCGAGGAAAAGATGGGGAAATACCGATGGAAAGAGACGGCTGGGAAAGCAACTTCTGACAGTTTGGGCCGTAAACCTATTTCAGTTGATGCGATGAACCGCGATCTGACTGTGATTACGAGAACCACCCACAAAGTTTTTCCTTGGAGAAGGAATCGAGCGAATGTAGGGTACCTAATCCTTTCTTTTTCTGTACTGACAGCTTTTACTGAAAATCCACTGAAATCTCTCCAACTCGAATTCCACTATTGTATAATTTAATTTGCTAACTACTCTCCTGCGTTGCGTCACATGATTTTTGGTCACTTGGGACGCTGGAGTAATAATAGTAGGTTCCATATTTATTGTTGTTTATTGGATCAACCAATTACCAAAAAGGAAAAAATTAATTAATTAGTAAGTAAGTAAGATCAGAGAGAGAAATGTTGGCTTTTCAACATTTACCTGATTTTCTTTAATATTATACATTCTTACCAGATTGTTGGACAAAATGAGATACAGCTTCAACATTGCAGATCTGACTCTTTTCGGACTGTACTAAGTGATCATCACTGTACGAAGAATAGGAGAAAAGTTGAATTCATCACTTAAGCCGCTGATCTGACATACTCGTAAACGTTTTCAGGGACCAAAACTTTCTATACAGTGCTCTGAATTGAATAAGAGGGAAGTTAACTTTGTTCCCCACACTCCTGATCTGACTTGGTTTACTCAGGATTGGCTGTCCATAGTCCAGTATACTGCCGTGCTAAGCCAGAAAGTCGTAACGTGAAAATTTGACCAAATTGAGTTATTAGTACCCGGGGGTTTAAGGGGTCGATTTCTATCGATTTTCGAAGTTTCAGAGTCGTATCTCGACTAGAAATGCCTCAAACAAGCCTCCCGATTTTTGCGTTAAGGCACGTTAACTTGATTATGCTAAGCAACTAGTCGTATCAGAGCGAATCAGAAGAAAACTCGTATCTTGACACAGTTACGAGAATCGACCTTAGTATTTCGACGATACGACTTCTTGCATTCTGATTCGGCATGATACGACTCTTTGCCTCTGAAAACTCAGCATTTAGTGGTGGCTTTAGGAACATTCTTACTGTTACCTACCCGAATACTGCCTTGCTAAGCCAGAAAGTCGTATCTTGGCTTCACCCAACTTTCGGGAAAACGACCTATTAGGTTTCGTGGTGAAATGACTCTTTCACGGGATTATTTTTCCTCCTTTTACCGCAACTAAAAGTTTCCCTTTTAGGAAATTAGTTGCTGAATCGATTTCTGAGGTCAAAATTAAACATTTTTTAGTGTAAGTAGGTATATTGACAAAAAACTGTATAACATTTTTCTATTCTTATTGCTTCCGAGTCTACCAAGGTAGTGGAAACTTTGTTTTCACTTTTCAAGGAAGAAAAAAAAAAGTTCTCCAAAATCAAATATTTCAATCTCGTTTTAGGCTTTTGACCTTTCTGAACAATTTTGGTTCCGTGTCTGTCTGTCTGTGTGTCTGTCATGAAATCCTTGTAACGGGCATAACTATACGAAGTTATTGTCCGATTTCTATGAAATTTTCAGGGATTGTGCGGGTTGGTGTGTAGACGGTCCCTTATGAAAATAATCATCCCCGGACTGATAGAAGCGACTGCGCATGTGCTAACGTGAATTCCTTGTAACGGCCATAACCTCTACATTTCTCATCCGATTTCGATGAAATTTTCGGGGATGTTACAGATTAGTAGGTATTTAGATGATCCCCTATGAAAATCACCACCTTCGGACTGATAGTAGCCACTGCGCTTGCGCAAACGTGAATTCAAGATCGAGATACGACTTCAAGGCTTAGTATATCTGACCTAAGTGTAAGGAAAATAAGAATAGAAAAATGTTATACAGTTTTTTGACAATATACACTAAAAAATGTTTAATTTTGACCTCAGAAATCGATCCAGCAACTAATTTCCTATAAGAAAAACTTTTAGTTGTGGTAAAAGGAGAAAAAATAATCCCGTGAAAGAGTTATTTCACCACGAAACCTATTAGGTCGTTTTCCGGAAAGTTGGGTGAAGCCGAGATACGACTTTCTGGCTTAGCACGGCAGTATAATATACTGGAATATATACTCTGGAATATACTGCAATGTAATGTCGGTATATTATACTGATATGGTACCGTTTGAGACCCAGAACTCACAAACATACTTCATCACTTACAAAGCTTATATTACAACCTCTCAGGTCTCTTTTCGTGTTATGGAAAAAGCTGTCACTACACATCGTATTGCCTTACCTATGATAAACGTTGGAGTTGTTTGTCCCGTCACTCACTCCGGTGATCCGACTTCCTCCCGGTAACTTCCATTAGTTACCAGGATGACTTGTACCGTATGTTAGCACTCTAGGATATTCAAATTAGCTACATGTACGTTTCTGCTATCGAGCATACCCTTTTCCAAAATCACCTGACTGTTAAAAACCCAGTAGCGGGTCAGAAACTTTGTTTGCTCGAAACTTTGAGCATCGTGGAAATGTTCCCCACGCTCATATTTGGTTTTCAATAGTTCCGAACAAAGAAGAGTTATCCATGGGTTATTCTGGTGCATTCATTGATGATTCATAGGAAATGCAGCTACATCAATAGGGTTTTGAAGGATTGGGTAAACCTGGTCTGATGGAACGGTAAAGTTGAATGGTCCGCTGAAACATATGAGGAATAGGGTTAACAGTTGAGGGTTGCGGAAGGTGCATTCGGATGTTGGATGACCCAAAGCTCCGGGAGAAGAGTGCAGCGTGGAGTGCTAAAACTGAGCTAAAACCCTCTAAAACCCACCAAGCCTGCATCCAGCTGAAAGGTTTTGCGTTTGCGGAACGACCACCGCACAGAATCCGTCGGAGTTATCTCGCTGTTTTAGATCCCTCCCCTGATTTGATTTGGGGCTTTTCACACGGGATGAACCGTGGAAGGCTCATGGGGTTACAAACTCTACTGTAGTTGTTAGTTGAGCCCCACCCTGGTTTCCATGATCCCACGCACCTCTTCCCCCGCCATAGGTAGACCGATGGGTCCCAGGAACCTCTCGCTTCAATTACCATAATGGATATCCTCGGTGGGGCAAATAGTTAGTCGGATCCGTCCTGGTGCCCGTACGAGTTTGAAGCAGGTAAACAACACGGTTCTGCTTCTATTCATCTGGGACTTTTAAACGCCAGCCGCCTCCCTTTTGTGTAAGTGACCCTAATTAGTAGATTGGCGGGGAGGTAAACAAACTGTGATTCCAGCTTCTCATTCGATTTCAACTAAAACCCACCACATACTCAAAATAAGAGATCGCATATTATATGAGCCTCTTTATGATAGTCTTCTGCGTCGGCTGAATTAATTATGTAAGCAGTGATACAGTAAACGAAGCGGAAAGCAGTGAGCAATGATCATTGTAAGCAGTGAGTACATAGATAGTTCATATTCTTGCTCGACGTTTGCCTTGACATAAATAAAATATACCAAGTAGGTATACCTAGCGTAGGTTGCCATGTTTGAGAAAAACATCATGATTATAAAGTTCACACTCTTGATTCAGCAAGAATCTTCAGTGTAATATAGAGCCATTTTTGAAGCATCCCGTTACTTTCCTGGATTTTCATTACTGCTACCTTATTGGGAGCTCTTAGAAGCTCTTTGAATATTCGTTAGATCCAAACAATTTCTTTGAATTTCCCATCGCAGATCAATTGGCCCAATTTAAGTAGACAAATTCTAACCACAATTTGTAGGCAAGTTCAGCTCAAACCCTCTTATCCAATATTGCTATTGACTTCAACGAATTTACTGACGTACTATTCTGATTGCAGATTTCCATTACATGACGGCGGGTCAAAACGGCGTAGCGTTTGGCGGATTTTCGCTGCTCCCACCCCATTGGCTGGATGCTGCTTACCTCAGCAGCTACTGGTCGGCCGACTACCTGAGACGGCCACACCTAGAGCTCTGTAAGCTTCCACCACCTCCTTCTTCGACAGCACCCTCTTCCCTGACGTCGCCTTCGAAAGGTGAGTGATAACCTAAATCATCGATTTCGTTCATAAACCTCTTGAACCGCTTAAATCCATGAGAGAACAATTCCCAAGTATGACAAAATCAATGCAAGAGCCAATCGTACGCAGCACATTTACTTTCGTTCGTATGGAACATCAATTTTTTTTTTAAGAATATGGATTTTAATTGATATTTTGCAAAAACCACCCGTTGGGTACCGTAATGAATCCAATTTTGTTGGAGTACCTACATAGCAAGTCATCTTCCAAGCTGAACTATATGGTGGCGTTTGTTACCTACTCGTCTAACAATAATCGTTCCAAATTAAGTTCCAAAAGTATACTGTGTATCATTTTCCTTAACGTTTTGCGAATCGAAATTGAGTTCCTTTCCACTCCTTCAAAACATACCCTGTGCATATAGTATGTTGATTTATTGAAATTCGAAAAAAACAACAATATATGGGTATGTACTCTATGAGTTTTGTGACGAGGAGGTTTTTTTACGCTTTAAAATAATATTTAATCTAGGAGTTGATTGTCTAATGTTAATGATTTATGTGCCACACCCACAAGGATTCATTGTGTCATTTACATTGATTTCGAATTGAAACTATCTACGCTACAAGCAGATACCTCGTGACTTATTTCTACGCAACCGAAGAGTGTTGTAACTACAGTTATTTACCGTAGCTGTTTATTAGATTAACATTTATATTAAATTATTAAATATTAGACTAATATTTATATTACTTTAAATATTAACAAAAATTAATTATAACCCCATACCCATATGACTAATAGCTATTAAAGTAAAGAAATATCAATTTATAGATTAACAAAATGGGGGGTGCGCCTTGATTTTTTATATATTTTTAATCGAAAGTAGACTACATCCTGAGAATTTTGGCACCAACCGCGACCTTCTAGCGTGAGTAGATCTGTTTCTATGATTTTTCAAAGTTTCGACCGTTTATGACGTCACGCGCCCCTCTCGCCTGGGCGGGACCCCCAGCCCACTGTGACGTCATAAACGGTCAAAACTTTGAAAATTCATAGGAAAAGATTTACACACGTTAAAAGATCGCGGTTGGTACCAAAATTCTTAGAATGAGGTCTACCTTACATTAAAAATAACAAAAAACAGTTTTTCCTACCCAGGCGCACACCCTAATGATGTGCCCCTCCGGTGTTACATAGTAATCACAGTTATCATGTCAAAAAGTCTCATAAATTTTGAAGAGTTTGAAAAGACTACCATTACAACACAATTCAGCTTGTACCGTTCCACCCACATAACTCGAATAATTTAGTTTCGATCACGTTGCTGAGTACGTTTTGGAGCACGAAAATTTGCGTGACAATAAGTAATTTTTCATAAAATTTGCAATGAGTGTTGGTTAGTGTTGTAGATTGCGTAGGTTTTCCATGTGCCTGAAAATGCCCTGTTTCAGATATTCCTATACAACATTAAGCTGAAGACAAACCTACTTAAGTAGTCGATTCGGGTTTCAAACCATTTACTGGTAATATTAATCATGTAGATGAGAGGCAACAACAAATGTGATGGGTTTATTTCTTTGAGGGTGGAAAAAATACTCAACAATTGAACTTTATTATATTTAATTAAGGAGTGAATTATTGATTAAATTGTTCAACTAGTTGATCGAGAGATCTTCAGGTTTTTTTACTACTGTCTTGTTATTTTGGATCAAATATTGCGTTCCAACATCGTTTTTGTGGGGTGAACTGAGGGTTGTAAGTAGTGTGGGGTCGGCCACCCTTTGGATAGTTCTATTGAAGCCAATGCAGGAGTACCCTAGAGCCGGGCCATTGCTCATTATTTGCCATGGGGGTGGATTTCCCATAGGACGCTCCTGAAGAGCTTTTGTGTTCCCCCTTCAGGGTTACTCCCATCATCAGGCCATGAGGCTGAAACTCGAGGAGGATTACCGGCCAGATCTTGGGCGCTTATGAGGCTCGGCATGCGTGCAGGTGTACGGGGGAGAGGTTTTGCCGTGTGAGATGGTATTGATGCGTGCGAGGAGAGGGTTTCCTATGTATGCGGAAGGGTAGGTGAGTAGGATCGTTGTTAATCTGCTCAGACAAGCTAACTACTTCTCGTCACAAAGCTCCAATCAGCGTGTGTACAGAAACTTTGAAGCCTCCCTTTCCCCGAATTCCCAGCCCTTTCGACAACCAGTCGGCAACACCAAGGCCTGCTTACCTGCCGGCTTACGCCCAAACCGCTTCAACCAACAAACCGTATCACCTCTTTCCCTCGTTGCACACCCAGTTGGCTCAAATTGGCATGTTCCGGCACTCTTACGATTTTCGCTGGCAAGTTCACTAATTTCAAATGACAATTGGTACATGTTTATTCCTATAAGTGATTTTTTTTTTTTTAGTCCCTTGCCACTATTTCTGTATTTTGGTTAGGAGCTCCTAAGATAGACGATCGCCTAAACCACACTTGCGGTATTAGTTCATTATGCATCCTCCGCTAGGGATAATAAAAAAGCGTTTTTCCTTTGAATCATATGAGATAAGCTCAGTTACCTGTTTAGGTAGAGCTTGAGATAATGCAATGCAGCTAATTCAAGGGAACAATGCTTTACTATCCCTAGATGAGGAAAGATGAACTAATGCTGCCGGTGTGATTTAGACGTTTAGATAATTACGTAACCAGTAAAGTATATCAACATTCGATTTAAAACACAAATACAATTCATAGGTGTTATTTTCCATTAAAAACGAGGCCGATTAAATACCTACTTGAACTTTTTCAAAATCACAAGTTGTATTCAACAAGAGGCTTCATGCATGGAGTGAGTATGAGTGTGGTACAGGGGGAAAGTACCAAGTGGGGGGGGGGGGAGGCAATGATTGAAAATGATTGAATCATTTCATCCTCAATGGTTTTTCTTAATTGAGTATTAGTTTCTCCTATCTGTGCTTTGGATCGGTTTTCTCTCCTGTAACGAACTCGTCTCAACTCAGTCGTTACCTTTTTTGAACCAATTTCCACCTTTGGTTCTGTGTGCTGCCAGTCAAAAAATAATAATAATAGTAACTAGCTACACATAGAAACAAGAATAATAATAATAGTAACTAGCTACACATAGAAACGAAAATAATAATAATAATAGTAACTAGCTACACATATAAACGAAAATAATAATAATAATAGTAACTAGCTACACGTAAACACAAGAATAATAATAATAGTAACTAGCTACACATAGAAACAAACGCTGCAAATTATTACACAATGGTTTATTATTTTTTATTTTTCTACATAGATCACTCGTCTGCAAAGCCACCAACCATACAACATGAAGAAAAACATCGATCGAATTTCGGTCAGCTTTAACTTGAACGGAGATTAGGCCTCTTTTGCGATTCACACTCGTGTTTCTGATTTATCGTACGTCCAAACTTTAAATTCTCGTAGTGAGCGAACGGTTTGTCCTACAGACCTCCGGATGGTCTCAAAAAATTCTAAAAATTCTATATAATCTTAAATTGAAGGAAAAAAAATACCTTTATATCAAAATTTTTTGAGTTAGGGCGTTTTAAAAATTTCAAAATTGATTTTGGAACCCTTAGAAGTGACCTACATTAACCAAAATCTTCGGGGCACAACTAGACCCCAAATGGAGTATACATACCAAATTTCATCAAAATCGGTCAATGCTAATTGGCAAAAGTGCCGCGTACGGCGGACGGACGGCCAAATTTTTATTCGATTTTTGGATTCTACGTACCTTGAAACGTAAACCATCAAATTTTGAGGGGGTGTTAGAATTTTTTTTTCTTCGTCGATTCGAAAGGTTCATTATTGAAAATAATAAACCAAAAGGAAATTGGTCCAATAAAGGTGGCGTACTATGTTATAAAAACTACGAAGACATAATGTATAATGTTCAATTTCTCCCTTGCGAGGGAAAAACATTAAATCATGTTTAATGTTTTTCCCTCGCAAGGGAGAAACTCAGCTGATCAGTGACCACTCAGGCGCCTTCAGCATTCTCCATTGACCCTGCTTCTCAAATTTCAGCTTCCTGCGTTCAACAGGAGAGAAAATGGCTTTGGAGCTCACTCAGCTGATCAGTCACCCTTCAGGCGCCTTCAGCATTCTCCATTGACCCTGCCTCTCAAATTTCAGCTTTCTGCGTTCAACAGGAGAGAAAATGGCCTTGGAGGTCACTCAGCTGATCAGTGACCACTCAGGCGCCTTCAGCATTCTCCATTGACCCTGCTTCTCAAATTTCAGCTTCCTGCGTTCAACAGGAGAGAAAATGGCCTTGGAGCTCACTCAGCTGATCAGTGACCACTCAGGCGCCTTCAGCATTCTCCATTGACCCTGCTTCTCAAATTTTAGCTTCCTGCGTTCAACAGGAGAGAAAATGGCCTTGGAGCTCACTCAGCCGATCAGTGACCACTCAGGCGCCTTCAGCATTCTCCATTGACCCTGCCTCTCAAATTTCACCTTCCTGCGTTGAATAGGAGAGAAAAAAGTCTGCCAAGTTGGGTGGGCAGTATAGCTTCCTCACTCATTGTAACATGGACGTATAGAATCAGTTGGCGAAAAAATTATGATTCAAAGAGTTATTGAATACCAAAATATTAGCGGTCCACCGTCTAGGACCTAACCCACACAATCCCTGAAAATTTCATCGAAATCGGTTGAATAGTTGCGGAGTTTTGGTTGTAACAATAAATTTAAAGTTCGCGCATGCGCAGCGGCTATTGCTTGACCAATTTGATTGAAACTTATAGGATGTCTCTTAGAAGTTAGTCCCTAACTAACCTCCAAATTTGAGCAAAATCGGTTCATTAGAAACCGAGAAACCGAGGTCCCAGGAAATTCACGTTTGCGCATGCGCACTCGCTCCTATTGGTCCGAAGGTGCTGAAATTTATAGGGGACCGTCTAGGACCTAACCCGCACAATCCCTGAAAGTTTCATCAAAATCGGACCACAGGTTAGTATAGTTTTGCCCGTTGCAAATTTGCGTGTCGGAATTCACAGAATGACCCCCAGCCCTAAAACATTAAACATGTTAATTATATTATTATGTTGGAGAGTTTGTGTGGTGTTTCCCTACACTAGGCTGTTCTTTCTGGATCGATTTCTCGTGGAACAGTTTAGCCAAAATTTTTGCAGAGACTTTCTGAATTCCGTATTTTCCCTTTGGTTTGGGTTAGGTTTAGGTATGTGGCCAGATATTGGTCCTCATGTTCCAGATATTGAGTATTCGTAACAAAAATTGTTTCGTAACACTTTTGGCTTCCTTATTTTTTAAACTTATGATCAGTTGAGCTTAAACTTAAGATCACAACTTTTTGGTAGTTATGATGAGATTTAAGAGCATAGTTGGAGCTGAATATTTGTTACATTCTTGGTTAGACATCTTAATGGAGAACGCACTTATTCATGTTTTCCCAATGACTCAATACACCGAATGAAACTGAGTCTTTCTTTCGAAAGTAACGAAAAGTAGTTACTTTAGTACTTTAGAGAACGCACTTATTCATGTTTTCCCAATGACTCAATACACCGAATGAAACTGAGTCTTTCTTTCGAAAGTAACGAATAGGTAAACAATAATAGGGAGAAAAAAACATTTACACTCCCTAACTTTTTATATCTGAAAATATGAAATTCACTTTTCTTGGGAGTTTTCTTATTGGAATGATGGAATTGCAGTTCAATCCCTCCCCCATCTCCGGAACCCTTTCATATATAGACGCTTGGTTGGCAGACAATGAGCTCCCGGGTGGTATTGGCCTACACACTCCTATCCTCCGGGTGAATTGGAAGGAACGGCTGCCCAACGAAATAATAGGGCGAAGTGAGTCATACAGATCTCACCATACGGCCCCATGATCAATACTTATACCACCCTTATCTAACCGGCAGCCTCTGATTTGAATCATGTCTTTCCCCCTTATACGGTTTAACTGGGGTTTCCAGCCGGGCCCCGATCCTCCCCAGTCCTCCCTTCTCTTTTCTCCAACTATAGAGGGCACACTTGCTAATTCCTCAGTAGCTCTCCCCTTCGTACATTATAACTCTCCCTCTCTTCCACAATCTACAGTTTCCTTTCACTACTACAACATGGTCATTCTGAACGACCTCAGACTTTTGGTTTTGCTCGAATTCTATCCAAACATGAGCTTCCAATCTGCTTCTTAACCTCATCTTTATACAATAAGTTTACCAAGAAAACTTCTGGGCTCTTGAAAAAAAAAATTTATTGAAAAACTCGAGACAAATCCAGTTTTCGAAAACAGAAATATCTTAACATCTATAAATTTCCTGTGATCTTCAATTTCTCCGATAAGAATATCTTAAACAATTTCAATGTAAGTTAGTCATATTCTGAAGTCCCGAAACAGCAGTCTTTTGGGCAGAATAGCAGTCCATCTCATGTTCTCTGTCTTATTCTTCTATTGAAACATGTATGGACGCAGGGACAGCTCTTATAGGCGTCCAAACCTTATTCCTATGTATGAGCCAATCAGCGCTTGAATCTTCTTGCGATTGTTGAAATTTTGTTCTGAATAGTTTACTCATATCTGAAGTCTAGGATCTTGGAAGCATGACCACACACACAAAAACCATAGACGATACCATCTTCTTACCTTTGGATGGCAGCTGATGACGTCCACGACGCCAGCAATGGCAGTTGGACGAAAATTCAACGTGAGATGGTTGTTCACTTTTCTTACCGTTTACCTGGGAGTCGCAGAGTTCCACACACTTCTCAACAGCCATGGTTTTGAAAAGTAAAATGTATTTACTTTCCAGATCCACTAGTAGAAAAGTTTTCAAGATTACTCATTGGTACATCATTGGAACCCACCATCGAGTCTTTAGTACTCTTCCTCCATATGTGCCAGTATAGTAAAGTGATGGCAGGTAACGATAAATATTATCGATTAGGTCATCAAATTGTTATCAGACCAGAAAAACATACGAACGAGAAAATATACTGGTTTGTTAGTGTGTGCAACACCACGAGTACTTTTTTTTCGCGAGATTTGTATAAAAATCGAAGTCGTTCGATGACGGGGGAGTCTGGTATCAGTTCGGTGGGTTGTTGGGGTTAAAACGCTGGTGGATTTTTTTTGTTACTAGGAGCTTACGGCCCCCCTCCATGGCGTGCAATGTGTGCACGCCACGGCAATAACACGGCTGCACTCTTTGATCCCTCGCGTTACCGAGTCGCGAAAAAATAATTTCCAACGCTTCCTCTCAACTTATTTAGCACCGGAGCCTTTATTGGGCGCACAAAAAAAAGGTGTCCCTAAAAAGTGACAAAGCGCGGATTTCGTCCGTCGTCCGCAGATCAATCGGGTTTCTGAAAGCAAAAAAAAAAAAAATCACATTTTCGTTAGGTTTCATGAACGATTGTATGGTTATGAAGTTGCAGCACCGGAAGTGACAGGTGTGAAAGTAATTTACTCACACGCGAACTGAGCAATTTGAAAACCAGCACTGGTTCAACTTTGATGGATATTCAAAGGTGTCCTCTGCACATTGTTTGTCAAATGAGAAATTTTAATTTTCGATACGATAAAGATAACAGGAGTTAAATAATGAACAACGGACCAACAAAACAGAACCAGTTAAGACAACTCTGAAACGCAAAATTCTGATTTTAGAAGACCCTCGCAACCGAAGAATAAGAAAATTTGTGTCTTTCAAAATCAGTATTTTGACTCACATTTTGTGTTTCAGAACCCTTCGAACAATTTGGAGGTGACTAACTGCCTGTCTCGAACGTCACTAACTGTTCTAAATACAAGAAGGTATGAGATTATGGCCGAGACAATCTTGACACTACTCATACCCTGGAACGCTTTCAGTTATCGCATGGATTTAGTTATGTCAAATTCAATCTCTTCAATTTAGTAGGAACTGACACCGGCTAAATTGACTGGAGCAGACCTCTGTCGTGTGTGATAAGGACTGACTTTTAATGGCGTCTCATTTCAACCTTTGAGAGTTTTAGCAAATTCCCTCATTCTTAAGTTTGATGTAGAAAGACAGTTACTGGTATCTTCTTTTCTCGCTTACAAATTTAGTGTAGAGAGTTTAAAATTTAATCAAAATGTTCCAGAAGAAAAATAGGTAAAAATTTTAGTAAAGAAGAAATCGAACTCAGGTTGTGGATTAAAGTGAATATAACTTGAGAGCAAAACACAGTGTAGGAATATGATTTTACTAGTGGCTGTAGTTAGCCATGAATGTCGAAGTTGGCCCTTTTTAGGGCCTTTCATAACGAGGGCCCGATGAGGGAGGCCTGTCTTGAATCCCCACTCTTGGCCAGACTCTTGCTAACTTTTTATTCAATATGAACGCTTAAACTTCTGACAATTATATGGTACGCTATAATTACTGAACAGAGAAACTTTCAATTTTTATGAAATTTTCAGATTTTGTGCGGGTTAGCCTCCAACTGGTCTCCTTTAAATATTCCTTCAACAATAGCTTTTCCTCGATCCAACAGTCCGATTTCAGATTTTGTGCGGGTTAGCCTCCAACTGGTCCCCTATAAACAATTATATGGTACGCTATAATTACTGAACAGAGAAACTTTCAATTTTTATGAAATTTTCAGATTTTTTGCGGGTTAGCCTCCAATTGGTCTCCTTTAAATATTCCTTCAACAAAAGCTTTTTCTCGGTGCAACAGCCCGATTTCAATTTTAAATTTGGAGGATACCTTATTGCTGGACTCGGAATGTTTGTATATTTACTTATTTCATCACGATCTGTTCTGTTGGAGGGGGGTACCTATTTCAAAATATCGATACTTTCATACCGATACTCGATATTTTAGTATCGATACTGCACTATCCGATATTTTAGTATCGATACTGCACTATCTGATATTTTTGGATATCGATACTTTGGATCCGATATTTCTGAATATCGAATATCGATACAGTTCTCGCGGAAAATTCAACATAATGGCTAAAAAAAGAAGAAGATAAAGAGGCTTTTGGGTCATTACTCTTTGGTTGCACAAAAAACGTTTATATCATGGAGAAAATCACCCTGTTGGACTCTTGCTAGTAAAACATGAATAAAAATTGTTGAAAAAATTATTTTTCTTGATAATAATGCATAATATTGATAGTATTGATTGTGACAGTAAAGTATCGAGTATCGATATTTTAAAATATCGTTACTCATGCCCAAAAATACTTGAGATATCGATACTCGGATACAATGCCGTATCGATACAAAGTATCGATACTTTTATAACGATACCTTTTTTTTTAAATTACGCCGTATACGAGGCTCTGCGGCCATTCGTTCACGCGCAGCCCAATAAATATTTGCTTTTCTATACCAGATGGTTTCGTCGTCTCCAATCTGTTCTCTTATGTCTTGCAATGCTGGGATGACATATCTTCGATGTGGCAAAGTGTGCAGATTGGACTGTCATAGACACCGATTCTGTTTAGATGCTTGGCCAGGAAGTCATGCCCAGTCTGAATCCTGAAACAAGCTACACTTTGCCTTCTGGGCAGTGTTTTAGGTATGGGATTATTTAGTAGGGTGGCCCATTGCTTTCCAGCTGCTGCTCTCTCTTGGCCTTCTCGAGCTATTAACTGTATCTTGGCATCGACCAGGCGTTTGGCTGTGCTGTAAGGAAGAGAAGCATCTGGCTGCGGCAGGAGTGACCCTCTTTTGGACAACGCATCTGCTTTTTCATTTCCCTCTATTTGGCAATGTGAGGGAACCCACTGCAGCACCAGTTGGGAGCCCCTCATCAACAACTTCTCAATGGAAAGACGGCACTTGAGGACCAGGGCGACATCAGTCGAAACGTTGCTTGTGAGCGACTGAATGGCAGCTTGTGAGTCGACAAAAATCACGACTTGGCGATCGCCCCGCACAGCAAGCTTCACTGCACAGACCTCTCCCTCAAAGCTGCTGGAGAGCTTTCCTACTGGGTGTGAGGTTTCAAAGAGTGTGCAGTATACCCCGGCTCCTGCATTGGATCTTGCATCTCTGGCTGAGCCGTCTGTATAGACGTGCAGCCAATTCTCTTGTGGGTACCATAGATGCAGGGTCTCTAGGAACACAGCCCTAAGCATAGCTGTAGGCGTTCTCAGCTTGTCAACAGGTTCTGTCAAGAGCAATGATCCTCGAGCAAGCATTCGTGGAGCCAATTCTGTTACAGCTGGGAACGACTGTCTTTCAGTATCTCGAAGCACCTCATAAATAGCCAGATCTTGCACTTTTGATGTTAAGGTATGCTGGGTTGACAATCTTTCGGTTGCAGGCTGGTACTTCCCCAGTATCCATTTTTGCCTCTCTTCAGGCGTTCATGCAGCTTAACTGCTGCAGCCTCCCGTCTGAGAGCCACTGGCTCAATTTCACTTTGCAATTCCATCGCTGCTATTGGAGTGGACTTAGGGGCACCAGTTATGAGACGGAGAGCTCTATTCTGAGTGGTAGCCAGCCTGGACAGAGCAGCATCAGATGCTGTGACCAGCAACTCAGCACCATACTCCATTGAGGGCCGTACATAAGTCTTGTATGCTGTGGCAAGTGCATCCTGGGATGCGCCCCATTGCACTCCCGCCAACCGTGCAAGAAGAGACATTCGTCTTTCGCCCTGGCTACACAGCCTGGAGATGTGCCTGGACCTATTCAGCCTATTATCAAGATCAGCCTATTATCAACGATACCCATCCCTAGTACCTATTCGGAAAAGCTAAAATTCGTCAACATAATTGAGATTAACATGTCCTAATTGTTATTCATTATGAAACAGAATTGTTATAGGGGATCTGGATAATCTGAATAATTAATGATAATAATTTAGACGTTGTTGTATTCTACCCCTTGCGAACTAAACGTTTCGTTAGAATACCTATTCCTTGGTGGAGATCAACCTAGGACTAGGGATGATGAATGAAAGATACAAATTGAATTAGGAAAGATAAATAGATATGTTATCTTATAATCAATGAGGCTTGTATATATATATGAGGGGGGGACAAGTATCAATAGAGTTTACCTATTAGATCTTCGGATTTGAACCACGAGGGTAAGGGAAGTGATCTTGTATGAAAGTAGGTACTTACAGATCGATGTCTGGAATGAGACTGGGGAGCAATCCCCGAGTTGTGATTTGGGGGAATAGAGAAACTGTTCTATCAAATCACCAATCAGGTGTCAGAGCAACTGTTGCTCTGTCACAAATATCTATTTGGTATTAGTAAATTATGAAAACGATCAACGAACTCCAACTTGTTCCATAATATGGAACATATTATGTCCACGTTATTCTGGATGAAGCAATACTTCCCACCCAACTTGGCAGACTTTTTTGACCTGCTGCACGATTACAAAGCTTTCTCAACTTCGGTAGTGAGAGAACAAAGTAGTTTAACAGATGTGAACGGGAAAGTCGGATTGGGATGTAGGTATGCTTTGTGCGTTCTGCCAGAGCTGTTTTGAAGTTGTGACAAGAATGTGCTTGTCGGTTCCGAATAGGATTTCGAGACATCCCGCCCACTGACATCCCAGATGAACTAGAATGGTGGTTTCACGGTAGGGATAATCTCAACACAAATGAGGAATTGAAAAGATTTCGAAAAAGTTCGGGAATATAAAGGATTTGACCGAAATACAAAGAGGACTCAGGTAGGAGCATAAATAAAAGAAGAGCAGACGGGTGTAGGTCTCGTTTCAACTGGCATCCGGACCGAAGAGATCAAGATGTGCTTGCCAAAAGAGGCTTTTGAGCTGAAAGAGAAGCTTAGGGAATTAGTAATTTAGCCGGAGTGAAGAGTAGGTTGTGATTGTTGATGTGACAAGGGTTGTTTGAAGTTTCTCGATTCTTGTATTTTCCACCAGCTTCTGCATTCTATTGTTAGTAGGTAAATACAGTCATATTACACCTATTTGATTCCCTAGGCAGTCCCCGAAAATGTTTTTGCTATTCAAAATATCTGATTTTAGGCGTTTAGGTACTTTTTAAAGTAATACTAGACATTCTTTACCATTACTTTCTTTTTAGAAGCTTCAGCTAGTTGATGAGCTAGTTTAATAACAAAGATGGAGCTCCCGCTTTTTTTCAAATTTATTGTCAAATCAAAAAACAAAACATCAAAAGAAACAACAAAATCAAACCTCAACATTTCATCTTTTACAGCAAATTTTACACCATCTATTACACTGAAATTACCCACTATGTGTTGTTTTGACACAACCTGAGCGTCTCAGCAAATTTTCCAAAACCTATTTGGGTACGGCAAAGTTTCAAATATTTATGTTACGAAACAATTTTCTTATAAATACGTCACAATTCCATAATCATGAAAGAAATAATGTATTCGTTAATCAATCCGTTGTAATACGTTTTTCGAGTTACCAGTTTAAGCACAATATAATATATACAATATAATATATAGTATTACATATTATGTAATGTTTGGAATCAGCATAACATTTCTACAAGGATATCTCATCTAATAATAAGTATAGTAGACTTCTACATGCTACCGCAAAGGTCATCCGACTTCACAAGTATTCCAAGGGCCTACTTAAAACTCAATCAGATCTGGCTTGCCAATAGTATGAATTGGATGGCATACCAACCATGAAAAATGACAAAATGACTTAGAAGCACTCGAGAAGGGTCTACGCTTTCAGCTAAAAGGATCCATTGTTTTGATAGGGCTTTCCCACCGAAATTTGAATGAAAAAAAGACCTTGAATCCAGAATGGCCTTTGGTTTATTCTTTTCAATAATAAACCTTTGGAATCGACCAAGAAAAATTTTTTTTATCACCCCATCGAAATTTGATGGTTTACGTTTCAAGGTACGTAGAATCCAAATATCGAATAAAAATTTGGCCGTCCGTCCGCCATACGCGGCACTTTCCCCACTTAGCATTGAACGATTTTGATGAAATTTGGTATGTAGGCTCCATTTGGAGTCTAGTTGTGCCCCGAAGATTTTGGTTGATGTAGATCACTTCTAGGGTTCAAAAATGAATTTTGAAATTTTGAAAACGCCCTAACTCAAAAATTTTTTATATAAAGGTATTGTTTTTCCTTCAATTTAAGATTCTATAGAATTTTTAGAATTTTTTGAGACCACGCGGAGCCTTTTAGGACAAACCGTTCGCTCCCTACGAGAATTTAAGGGTTTTACGTACGATAAATCAGAAACACGAGTGTGAATCGCAAAAGAGGCCTAATCTCCGTTCAAATTAAAGCTGACCGAAATGCGATCGATGTTTATCTTCATGTTGGATGGTTGGTTGCTTTGTATACGAGTGATCTATATAGAAAAATTATAAACCATTGTGTAATAATTTGCAGCGTTTTGTGGTTGGTTCCCTTGGGGTAATGCCGTCCACTTTGAATCTATTCTCCTAGAGGTTCTTAGAAAATTCGCTCATTTATCATACTGCATCACTAACATGCTGATAAACTTCTCAGGTGCTCTGCCTCAAGTAAAGTGGAGTTTTTGAGTTTCTTTCATGTTGTTCGCTTTTTCAAGCTGGGATCTCACGTTTGGTTGAACAAACTGAATAGATATCTTTTCAAAGAATTACCGGTTTTTAAACAATCACGCGAGGAAATTTCTGTGAAGACTAAAAAGGAGGTCAAAGAAAAGTGGGTTAGTTAGGAAGAAGAGGACGTCAAGGGGGGAAGAAGGGGGGTCGTTTCCCAACTCAAGAACTCTCCTAAATCTCTTCAGAAAGGCACTTAGCCGCCCATAATGTTTTACCCCACTTCTGATGCCTTTATATCAAGTTGACGTGGAAAACGCACCCTCGCCGTAGGGGCCATTCAAGACCTCTTTCTTCCTTCCATCTTCGAAAAAGGAACCCCCCTCTCGTTAAAAGGAGCCACAGGTTACATCAGTTCTCTCATTGTTCTTCAAACTCCCTTCAAATTACTTCCTTTGTAGCTTCTATTAAACCTCGCCCTTCCTCTCGTTTCGTTTTAGCTCTCACGCCGAGATTCAACTACCTTCATACATTTACTACTCTTGTTACTTGTTAACGGTTAGCGGGGGCCCGTATCGTGTTAACGGGTAACGGGTGAGGGTTGGGGTCCTTGTTCTGCCTCTACCGCCTTGTTCTGGCTTCTATACCTCTTTAATTGCAATTCGGTCTCATCCTCTTCAACGTTCACTCACGAAGGTATAAACATTATTAAACTACAATTCAAATCTATCCTCCACTAAAAGGTACAATGTAAGAAAAAACATGTGTAAAATCAAAATCAAATTTTTTTAATGGGGTGTGCGCATGGGTCAGAAAAACTGTTTATTGTTATTTTTCATCTAAACTAGACCTCATTCTGATAATTTTGACACCAACCGTGACCTTTTAGCGTGAGAAGACCTTTTTCTATGATTTTTCAGTTTCGAATGTTTATGACGTCACAGTGGGCTGGGGTCCCGCTCTGGCGGGAGGGCCGCGTGACGTCATAAACATTCGAAACTTTGAAAATCATAGAAAAAGATCAACTCATCCAAAAAGAGAACGGCTGGTGTCAACATTCTCTGGATGAGGTCTACTTTCGATTGAAAATTTAAAAAAAAAAAAAAAAAAAATCAGGCGCACCCCCCATTGATGGGACTAAAGATGGTATTATGCTCGCCATAGTACTTACTATTAGGACAATTCATACATAAGAAAATATAAATAATATCAATCAAAATGATCATTAAAAATAATTGAAAACGCTTGTATACGAGTCTGCAACGCATCGGGAGGTTATTTTGTGTCAGTATATCATTTATGTATAAATTTAGGGCTTTCCAACGAATGGTGAACGATTTTTTCATCAACTCGAATGACAAAGATAAAGCTCCGCAGCAACGACTTGGTTGTAAATGGGAATCATTAAATCAAAACTAACTGTAACGCTTTTTCGTGACCGATTTTGTGACCAATTTTGACATTTTAAATCTTACTTTGGCACATAAACGAAAAAACGTCTCGAAAAAGCGTTTATGTGCCAAAAAAAGACATCAAAAGTCAATATCACAGATAGATAAATAATTGAAGGCAACAGAGGCTGCAAGTGCAGAGCGAAAAGTCTTCCAAGTGGGTGTGGCACATAGCATCCTCATACCCATATTGTATGGATGATCCGATCATCAAGAGACCATCTAAATCCGTACAATCCCTGAAAATTGTTTAACGTAATTGGTAACTAGCGTGACTAACCGCATTCATTTAATACTTGATTATACCCATTTTATTAGGTACTGAATTGAATTACTTGATATCGAAAAATGCAGAAAGGTCGCCTTAGGGGGTCTCAGTCGGTCGCCGTTCGTTGCTCGTTCCGGGTTACTATTTCCCTAACTTACCGGCGCTCAAACTACCAAAATTGTACCAAAATTCGAAATTTTCTAGGATTTTCGAAATTTATTAGTGCATTAGCCAGTGGAATTGAATCATCAAAATTAAACTATAATTGCCGGCGAAAAATGGGAAAAACCTAACTAATTAAACGGTTTTTCCCAGCCGATTTTTTTTATTGCGCACAACCCCTGGATTGTGCCAAAACTGAGATGAAGGTGGACCCCAAGTGTGATACATGTTTTTTCATTAATTTTCGACGCTGAATCACGTGGTAAATCCATTTTTGGATTTAACTGGAATTTTTCGAAACAGTGGCCGAAAATTAGGTGGTTTTTAATATAAAATTCCTTTTTTTCTCATCTTTACGACTTACGACGCAATTTTAATTAGTTTGGGTGGGTAACTCTACCCCTAAATTTTATTGTCTTTCCCTCCGCCCAAATATTGTGGATCATATTTGAGATCCTTGCAAAAAGTCACGAAGATTGAACATGACAACTCGTGAGATACCCTGTATCATCAACGTACCTTTACAAATATAAAAAGTTGTTTGATTTACCTACATTTTTCAAAAATTTGAATTTCAAGATGATCCATGTAAATATCTTCAAGGAAAAGAGACAACGGTGAACCCATAGCTACCCCAGGTTGAATTTGTTGTTCAAAACCTTGATTTTGACGAATTGTGTGTTTCATTTTGAATAATTAATAATACAAATAATAATAATGTCACATGTTTGTATGGAATATTAACGGAATATGTTTATGGTGTGTTGCAGGAAGCAGCCCGCTCGGCCTGATGCCAGCCGGTCCGCCGGACCTGATCGTCCCGCCCGCCCTCCCCCTCCACCCGCTCCTCCACCCCTTCCCGACACTCCCTCCGCCCCCGGCGTCCGCTTTCCGTCCCCCTCCGACCGCCCCCGACGTCTCTCCGCCCCCCGCTCCGTCGCCTCCGACCGAATCGCCGCCCCCGAAAGAGACGTCGCCGACGCCGTCCAAGACGAAGCCCAATCACAGCCGGGCTCAAGTTTGGAGACCCTACTAATACTAATCCTCAACCAGTTCTCGTTCAGCGGTTAATCATCCAATGAATGGAATTTTCATCAGTAACCTCTCAAAAGCAAGAGAAAATCTCAGTTTAGGATCACCAGCTCAAAGTTTTGGATCAAAATATGTTCTCTACACAATAATTCATCTTTGTAATACCAAAATAATCGATTCTTCACCCTATTTTTGATGAGAACTTTTTCCAATATGATATGAGAGCTTTTCAAAAACGAATAATATCAATCCATAAACAATTGGGTCTTGAATCGTGCTGTGAATCGATCAAAATTATGAACAATTTACCCTTATTACGGCAATGATAAATTCCCATCCTGTTTTGAGGCTCAAATTATCATCACAAAAACTTGATAAATCCATTATTTTTCAATATTTAATCATTTTATCAAACGATACAATAAATCAACAGCCCCACTGCAAAACCCTGTAAGTTCCAATTTTTCCAAAAATAAGGGTTTGAGCCTTTCCGATAGATTGTGCTTTTGCGCACATTAAACTGTCGCCAAAATCGGGCTATGGCTTCTCATTTCTTTTCTGTGGTGAAATGTAATAACCTGTAAGCCAGGTTCATATGTTAAAAATGTCACAGTTTTTCTCGTTTCCTGGAAACTTTTTGGTATTGAACATACAGGTTTTTGCAGTGGGGCTGTCGAAATGCATCATCATAATTGCGAATTCCATACTCCGAGGACACTGAACCGTCTGAGCCAGAATTTTTACTTGAATATTTGTACATAAAATTTGTGATCTCATTTCACCCTATCTTTGAAATTGGGTTATGGTATTGAATCGAGCTAGTTGAACAAATACCTACAATATGTCATCAGGGTACATCGACATCATCAATTACGTACCAAATAGGTGTATGATTACCGATTATGAATTGATATCGACAATCACAAATGACATTTTGATCATTCTTATACTCAGCTCGATTTGATATTTTTATATTTAGTACCTCTTCTCCACCACTTTGTTCCTGATTGTTGACCAAAGATTTTTGAACAATTTTTCCTTGAAATGCCTTCTTTTTCTCGATGTTTCAGCTTTCAATTTGAAACCCTCACGGCCATATTGCCAATGAAGTAATATTTTGTCAAAACCCCTGATCATTCCGCTACTCCAAATCAAGTCATGAAGGCCTTCTGTTCATTTACTGAATTCATTGTCGATGTACAAGGAACAATTATGTGGCATTTAAGAGTCAAATTCAAGATTTTCCATATCCATTTGAAAGTTTTTTATATCAAATTTTAAGTTTTCAAATTAAAGTTAATGGCTTTACAATTTAACGTTTTTTTATATATCAAACTAGAGGATTTTATTCATTAATAAATCAAAACGTACGTAATTTAGCGCAATCTACGTGATCAATTACGTGATGGGTGCGATTTTTTTGAAAGTAAGAAATTTTTTTAATAACTAATAAATTCATTCACATCTTCTTATTCGGCATTTTTGTTCACACTTTTGTGTGAATAAAATCCTTTAGTTTGAAATGTAAAAAATCGTTAAATTGAAAAACCTCAAATTCTAAAAGGAAAATCTTGAATTTTAATTGAAAAATCTTGAATTTGAATTAGAAAGCCTTGAATCATTTGTTTCAGAAAACCTTGAATTTAAATAAGAAAACCTTAAAGTTGAAATATAAATGAAAGAACATAGAATTTGTTCCAAAAAATCTCAAATTTAAATAGGAAAATTTTAAATTTGAATGAGAAAACCTTGTGTTTGAAATCGAAAATCCTTAATTTGAATTAAATTGTCTTCCATTTGAGTTGAAAATCTTGAATTTATATAGAAAACCCTTGAACTTGCATGAGAAAACTTTGAATTTGATTTGGAAAATCCTTAATTTGAACCAGAAAACCTTGAATTTGGCTCGGAAATGTATATAACCTCACATCACATCTCAAAGTTCCTCATAGTCCGCTCGAAGCTCCTCAAATAAATTTCATTTCATTTGAACCTTCGAGAGCTCCAGCTTTTGAAAAAAAATATCAATATTTATCGAGTTTTTCGGCTTGATAAATTGATGAAATTTTGCATTACAATTCATAGAAGGGCCCTTATGAATTGCATTCCCGTCACGCCTACGCGCGTCGTAATGCAATATTACTTGATTATTCCACACAAAAAATTCTCACTGTAAACGCCTTATTTTGCTTCAATTTGAAAAGAAGTTGGAAAAGGTGGAAGCTTCAGCTGGGAAATTCTTGGATGATAGCGAAAATTGTTGTTCCTCGATGTTAGGAAGCAGCAACACGACCGGGAAGTTCTTTTTTCGTATCAAACAATTCAGATCCCTCTCAAACAGATTCTTCGTGTCCACGTCATTCATCGTGAGGAAGCTCTACTGCCAACTTAGCTATTTGAAAATGTCTCTTTGTCTTCATTATGAAACCTACTGTAATAATTTATTGAATTACCATATACCGACAAACTGACTTAT
This sequence comes from Apolygus lucorum, assembly GCA_009739505.2. Taxonomy (NCBI): domain Eukaryota; kingdom Metazoa; phylum Arthropoda; class Insecta; order Hemiptera; family Miridae; genus Apolygus; species Apolygus lucorum. Next base: position 6,043,016 of record CM019181.2, on the reverse strand, counting down.
CACTCCAATTTTCCAAATAAAACACCAAAATCTGTTTTAAGAAATATAAATTAAAAATAAAAACATAAAAAACATAATTTTGGAGAAAGTTATTAGAATACTGATCGATGTACATCTACAGTAGGTATTTCCGAAACCATCGGTCCTTCAGGTCAAAAAATACTTTCATTTCCACTTTCTTACATTCGATCGCACAAACATCAATTGTTTAAATCAGGAAAAAATTACCCATATTCATTAGGGTCTAGAATAAGCGTATTTAGTTGCCCGGTGTAAAAATAAGTGTTTTAATATAGTTGAATTTCACGAGTTATAAGTTGTGTACATGATTTGAACAGAGAATTTTATGTGTACATTGCCCTCTTGTATTATACGATTGTAAATAACAAAGAATCTATCTTGATGTAAATAAAATGTGTACATACAGAAAAAATTATATTCTATGTATGAATAAGTTATATCGATGTGCAAAGTCGCTAATTATTGATTCTATGTTGTAAATGAAGATCGTTTTGAAGTCGTATTGTCGTCTAGAAAGCACTGTGTAGTTGTATTCACCTGACCATCGAATTACCTAAAAACCATTGTCATTACGAATATTTTGTTTCAATATTGGTCCGAAATATTTATGAGTTATTTGAATGAATAAATATATATAGATGTCTTTGAAACAGTATTTTCTTTATTGGAACTCAAACCTTGATACAAATTCTGTGAATCTGGGAATTTCGCAAATTTCAGCTACTTTTTTGAAGAGTTTTCGGGAAAAGCGCCGAGAAAAGTGTTACGAACGACGTCATTTGACTGTTGTTGGTTTCTCCTGCCGAGACGGTAAAATAATGTCACAAAAAAAAAAAAAATTGATCAGATCTAGTTAAACAGCACAATATTACACAACGGTGTAATATTGCCTCCGAGTCTACCAAAGTAGCGGAAGCTTTGTTTTCACTTTTCAAGGTTAAAAAAAAATGTTCTCTAAAATCAAAATTTCCACTCGCATTTTACATTTCAGACCTTCCTGAACAATGTTGGTTTATTATTTTCAATAATGGAATTTTCAAATTTGGAATCGACTAACAAAAACTCGGCGCTTTGTGCCTCGGCGGGGGGCTCCGCCCCCCTGCACCCCACGGTTTATTTCTTTTTCCATACTCTGTATGAAATCATAGGAACACAGAATGTGTTTTTGCGATACTAGTCATCCGTTAAATAAAAAACAACAATAATAAATGTGGAGTTGACATTAACATGACAACCAATAAACATATCACCAGATGTTTTTTCTGTCGCTTTTTCGTGACGATTTTTTTTCGGTAGGTCATCGCAAAAACACATTCTGTGTTAAAAATTTTTTAACACCCCCTCAAAATTTGATGGTTTACGTTTCAAGGTACGTAGAATCCAAAAATTGTCCGTCCGTCCGCCGTACGCGGCACTTTTGCCACTTAGCATCGACCGATTTTGATGAAATTTGGTATGTAGGCTCCATTTGGGATCTAGTTGTGCCCGAAGATTTTGGTTGATGTAGGTCTGTTCTAAGGGTTCCAAAATGAATTTTGAAATTTTGAAAACGCCTTAACTCAAAAAATTTTGACATAAAGGTATTGTTTTTCCTTCAATTTAGGAATCTATAGAATTTTTAGAATTTTTTGAGACCACGCGGAGCTCTGTAGGACAAACCGTTCGCTCCCTACGAGAATTTAAGGTTTGGACGTACGATAAATCAGAAACACGAGTGTGAATCGCAGAAGAGGCCTAATTCCCGTTCAAATTTTAGCTGACCGAAATGCGATCGATGTTTTTCTTCATGTTGGATGATTGGTGGCTTTGCAGACGAGTGATCAATATAGAAAAATAATAAACCATTGTGTAATAATTTGCAGCGTTTGTTTCCGTGTCTGTCTGTCATGAAATCCTTGCTACAGCCATAACTTCTACATTTCTCATCTGATTTCGATGAAATTTTCAAGGATTGTGCGGTTTGGCTATTGCGCTACTTTTGTCTTACATTGTAGCCAAATGACAAAAACAAGCGGCATTGTTAACTACATCCATTATTAACATTAAACATAAAATGACGACATAAATACCTAAAACAACTACGACGAAATGCGTGATAAATCAGGAGTTTTCCAACAAATGGTGAACAATTTCTGTCCGTTTAGAACTAAGGAAGTTTCATTTCCCCAGAAACGACTTGGTTGTACGTGAAAATCATGAGAAATCAACTGTAACGCTTTTCGAGCCCATGTGCCAAAATAAAGACATAAAATGTCATACGTCCATTCATGGAGTGAGTTAATGAGCGAATTTTCAAAAGAATCTTCTAAGTTATGGTTGAGAAAATCGAAATATTGTGGTTGTGGCACATAGCACGAATAGTTAAAATTATGGAGATCCTCTTGATTAATAGTTATAAAACGCTGCAAGTTATTACACAATGGTTTATTTTTTTTTATATAGATCACTCGTCTGCAAAGCCACCAACCATCCAAAATGAAGAAAAACGTCGATCGCATTTCGGTCAGCTAAAATTTGAACGGCCTCTTTTGCGATTCACACTCGTGTTTCTGATGTATCGTACGTCCAAACTTTAAATTCTCGGAGGGAGCGAACGGTTTGTCCTACAGAGCTCCGCGTAGTCTCAAAAAATTCTAAAAGTTCTATAGAATCTAAAATTGAAGGAAAAATAATACCTTTATATCAAAATTTTTTGAGTTAGGGCGTTTTCAAAAGTTCAAAATTCATTTTTGAACCCTTAGAAGTGACCCACATCAACCAAAATCTTCGGGGCACAACTAGACTCCAAATGGAGCCTACATACCAAATTTCATCAAAATCGGTCAATGCTAAGTGGCAAAAATGCGGGGTATGGCGGACGGACGGCCAAATTTTTAATCGATTTTTGGATTCTACGTAGGTACCTTGAAACGTAAACCATCAAATTTTGGGTGTTAAAAATTTTTTTTCTTGGTCGATTCCAAAGGTTCATTATTGAAAATAATAAACCAAAAACCTCAAAAAACGCTGCAAATTATTCACAAAGGTCTATTATTAACATGGAACATGTTTTAGTCATTGGGTAATGGAAGGTTGACGCGGGAGTGACACGCGCCTTTTGAACATTCCGGTTTTCGACTTGCGAAACGCCAAGCTTTTCAATGCATTTTAGATAAGTTACTAGGGTTAATATAACTTTTTAAATATACCTACCTACGACTAAAGGTTCTGCACTTAATTTGGCTAAGACATGTTCCATGTTTCTATAATTTAAGCCAAAGGCTTTAAGTAGATATCATCTGGGGGGTACAGGGGGGCTTGCCCCCTGGCGATACGTGGAGCGCCGGGTTTTTCTGTATAGATCACTCGCCTGCAAAGAACACAGCTTTGCCTCTGTCACTACCTTCCAACCATATTTTCGCTTCAGACTAAATTCGAGTGCCCTTAATTAGGGAATTTGATAACTGGTTGCTGAAGTCACAAAACTGAGTACAACTAGAGAAACGAACACACTCGTGCTTCTGATTTATCATAAGTCCAACCCTCAAATTCCCATGGGGAACGAACGGTTTGTCCTACAGAGCTCTGGGTGGTCTCATTGAATTCTGAAAATTCAATACTATTTAAAATCGGTGAAAAACTACCTTTATTTCCAGAGTTTTTGAGCAAGGGTGTTTTGAAAATTTCAGCCCTTATTTTAAGATCTTAGAAGTGACTGACTTCAACCAAAAATGAAGCCTATATATAGGCTTCATTTTTGGTTGAAGTCAGTCGGTACATGTACCGAATTTCATCAACATCTGTTCATGATAACTAGACCTCGGAAAATATGCACGAAAATTTCCCGAAAATATGCACCGGAAACTGGAAAAATATGCAAAATATGCATTTGCCCTTAAAACAGCATACGTCTTTGGAATTTCAGTATTTTAAGAAAGAATGTTCCATATTATTTAATTTTTTTAGCCCTTTTGGTTTATTATTTTCAATAATGAACCTTTGGAATCGACCAAGAAAAAAAAAATGTTAACACCCCCCTCAAAATTTGATGGTTTACGTTTCAAGGTACGTAGAATCCAAAAATCGAATAAAAATTTGGCCGTCCGTCCGCCGTACGCGGAGCTCTGTAGGACAAACCGTTCGCTCCCTACGAAAATTTAAGGGGTTTTATTTAAATATATATATATAAATCAAAACACGAGTGTGAATCGCAAAAGAGGCCTAATCTCCGTTCAAATCAGAGCTGACCAAAATGCGATCAATGGTTGGTGATTTTGATTTTTTTTTTTATTTTTTATTTTTTTAAATTTTTTTTAAATTTTTCTATTCATATTGGATGGTTGGTGATTTTGTAGACGAGTGATCTATATAAAAATAATAAACCGTTGTCTAATAATTTGCAGCGTTTTTCTCCTAGAAAAAAGTTATGAAGCATCAGGTAAAGTAAAAAGGCAATTCAAAAAATCAGTTATACATTTTTTATTTACTTTTATACATTTATACAAACTAGGTATAAAATGTAAAGATGAACTACATATTATATTAGACAACAATTACATGCTCCAAATTATCAGGTGTAAAACAGTGTCTCCTGTCACGTAAAATTTCTTTTAATGCAGAAAACGATCTCTCTACATCGCAAGATACAATAGGCAAAAATTTTAAAGTGGAAATCTCTTTTGGAGAGTACCTTCTTAGGGAGAATCCCATGAGCTTTCTTCTGCTTTGAGAATTTTCGCGATTTGAACCACTGAAGACCACCCTGGATTTTTCGATAGGACCCCCTCCAGTTTATCCTTGACGGCTTTTCCAGTTGTTCCATGCCAGTGGGAGCTTTTCTCGAGCAGGTCGGAAATAGCACAACAGTCAACTTCCAGCACTGACTTTTTAAAAAAATCCAGAATACGCAAAAAAAACTGGTAAAATATGCTGCAAAATATGCAAAAATCCCCAAAATGACTAAAAAATGCAAAAATCCCCAAAATGACCGAAATATGCAAAAATATGCAATTTTAATTTCAATTTAAATCACCGCATACCCGTCAGAAACCTTCAAAATAATGAATAATATAATAATAATAAAATATATGCAAAATATGCAAATTCCGAGCTCTAATGATAACTAAGGAAAGTGCCCCGTAGGGCGGACGGACGCCAACATTTGTATACGATTTTCGGATTCTACGTACCTTGAAAAGTAAACCAACAAATTTTGTGGGGGGTTCAAATATTTTGATTGGTTGTGCGGGTTGTAGATAGTCCCCTATGAGGGTAGTGCAAGGTACTCAGAGAATGATTTTTTGAGCTTAGCCACTATTAGGGTATATGAATAATACATCGGTTCATTCGGGTTATGGTTACGACGAAGCTATGTGTCACACCCTCTTGGTAGACTTTTTTGTTTTTAAAATTGACGATTTCGGAGCATATTTATTTTATTTTTTATTTTCAACATGAAAAGTGAAAATGCTTTGGTAGACTCGGAAGCAATACTGTATCGATGTGCCCCCAAAAACTTCTACGAAAGCTAATTTTGATGTCCTTGTTACTATACTGCCCACCTCACTTGGCGAGGTTATCAATTGGCTAACATTTTAATTCCCCCCCCCTCCTACTATTCCCGAGGGGGGAAAATCAATGACCGAGAGGGAGAACCGTGAAGCCACAAATAAATAGCACCTTTCCGCCCAAGTGATGGCCCCCAACACCCCGCTCCTCGCCTAATCTCCCCCCCCCCCCATAATCCCGCCCCGCCGCCTCATAATCCCCCCTCGGTCCTCCCGAACCTCTCCGACCCATAAATAAATAGAGCTCCCGAAAAGCTCACCCCCGCAACCCCAAAACGGTCGACCTGATCCCGGTGCTACCTACATCCATCCCCGGGGATTAGGTCGCGGATTGTCCACGAGTGCGCGTGCAGCGTCGAGGGGACGAGGGCGTGTGTGTGTGATGGATTAAAGGGACGTTTTTGTCCTCTTCTTGGAAAGTCTCTATGGCGGGTCGCGGGATCACCGGAGGTTGGGGTGGGAAAAAATCGCGAATTGCGGATGAAAGCCGTGGAGCGGCGGATTTGTTTTGAGGCCTCCGCCCGGAGGGGGTCGGAAAAGGGAGTTAGCGAGGGGCAGAAAACGGAGGTCCGCGTGAAGACTAATTGATAGGTTACGACATATTGACACGGCAGATGGGTTGTGTCCCTACAATGGGACGTTTGGAATTCAAAAGGGAATTCCACGCACCCTCCGCCATCTAACCCTATTCTTCCCTGTTCCGGGGTAACATGTTCCCCCATCACTTCCGGCTCGGCAATCAATCTTTTTGGGGACTTGTTCCCTCCGGTGGCCGCATCGTCGACGATACCGTTTGCCGCATTTTCACGAGGCCCGCGGTAATTCGGGCGGTCGCGGCAGGTCGTCCTCTGCGGTTCGAGAACTGAAATCAGCGGCGATCTGAAAACTGAAATCAGAGAAATACTTAAAACTAAAATTTCTGGAAAGCGAGCAGCCTGACAACTAAATTCAGGTGTCGTAAGAAGTAAAATATGGGAGTACTAAAAACTGAAATCACAGGAATCCCAATAACTGAAATTGCAAAAATCGAGCTGTCTGAAAACTAAATTTATTAATGAGTTTTCATAGTTTGTTGCCTTCTTGTTGACAAGGTTATTGGTGAGGGGAGGATGAATTGCGGCTGATCCTCAGCATGTGCTTTTGTTGTTCATTTTGCATGTCGAGCTAGCTTTCGCCCAAGGGCATCTTCAGGACACTTTCTTTATGATCACATACTGAGGATTCCGCCGCAAATTATCCTCCCCTCACCAATAACCTTGTTAATGAGTTTTTTTTTTGACATGGAATCAGTGGTGATCGAAAACCGAAATCACAGGAATCCTTTAAACTAAAGTTGCAGGAACTCGAGCTGTCTGACAACTAAATTTACTGGTGGGTCGTGTGAGTAGAAATGTGGGAGTCCTGAAATTTTTTTATCAGATATGATCTGAGAATTGATGTCACGGAAACTCCAATAACTTAAATTACAGGAACTCGAGCTGTCGTACAGCTAAATATACATCTGAGTTGTGTGAGATGAAATATGGGATTCCTGAAAACTGAAATCTTAAATCCCTGGAAACTTTCCTCACAACTAAAATTCCAGGAGCACGAGCAGTCTGACTACAACGACACGAGAGCTGAAATATGGGAGTCCTGAAAACAGAAATCAGTGGTGATCAGAAAACTGAAATCTCGGGAATCCTTGAAACTAATATTGCAGGAACTCGGGCAGCCTGAAAACTAAATTCAGGTGACTCGTGTGAGCTAAAATATAGGGAGTCAGAAAACTGGTATTCTGGTAAAACTGGTGATCTGAAAACAGCAAATAAGAGGGTCCATGAAACTGAAATGACAGGTATACGAGCAGTTCGTCTAGGACATTTAGGAACAACGTGAGAGTTGAAATGTGGGAGTCCTGGAAACCGAAATCAGAGGCGATCTGAAAACTGAAATCTCGGGAATCCTTGAAACTAATATTGCAGGAAATCGAAAAGCCTGACAACTAAATTCGGGTAAGTCGTGAGAGGTAAAATATAGAAAACTGAAATCACTGGTGATTTGAAAATTCTGAAATTCTTGAAACTAAAATTTATTATGGCGACAGTACTGAGCAATGAAAAATTGTGACTTCAGCTGATGTGTGATCTATGCCGTAAATAATAAATCGTTGTACAATAACTTGCAGTTTTGGCTAGTGGGGGCTACCTGACATGAAGCTTCATAGGACTTATTGTCGCAAAACCTACACAAATGCGGGAGAAATAAACAAATTCGTTACCTGGTGAGGAAGTTTATTCAGATGGGCCGCATGGAATAACCCAGTCACGTCCTCACCGGACACTCAAGTACATTAGCCAGTGGAGGCGGAACGTAAGAAAATAAGATAACCCTGTTGAAGATATACAAGGAGGGGAGCGAAGGAAGAGGGAAAGCAAGTCTTCAACACTTGTTGAACGAAGAGACTTTTTCTTCTCCCTCCCCACTTATAAGGAATCTCTCCTACCAATTTCTCCCTTTTCTTCCCCCTTTTTATGGGAAGTCGTGTTAATCGAATCCGACGGGATTGAGGAGGGGAGACCTTTTGATTTAGAGCGGCAGCTCTTGAAAGGTGTTTCCTTACTGGATGGGCGGCATTGAGTCATTTTGTGCCCTAGGGGTTGAGGGGTCTCGCATTGACTACCTCTGGAGCTCAACAGTATAGTATTCAACTTCTGTTTTTATCCTTGCTAGTTATATTAGGATTAAAAAAAGAAAAGAAAACTGTTGTGTTTGCGTGTATTTGAGTGAGGGCGATGGTCCTTTCGATGCGCTGATTTGTAAACTAGCCTGAACCCTACTCAACGGAGATATTGATCCCTAAGCCTTAGGCCGTATACGGCTTTGGCACTACATCCGCGGCGCCTCGCGGCCAACCGTCCAGATAAGTGCTTGAAATATCTATCCGCAAACCTCGGCGTCTGGACCCAGACTGACTGGCGGAAAGCGGAGCATTTACCTAATGAAGCCTACCTAGTTGTTCTGAAGAGGTTCCTAAGGGGAGATAGAGGTTCGGCCCCTTTATGGGGCAAACCGTTCCCTCTGCGGAACTGGGCCGTAGGTAAGGTGAAAGCAAGATATGATGAGTTTGATTGACTAGGTACAAATGGATGTAAGAAGACCCCTGAGTGCGGCTTATATACTGTAGCTATTATGGTGATCAATATTATGGTATCAAAATTGATGGAAGCAAACCACTAAAAACGCTGCAAATCATTACTCAAAGGTTTATTATTTTCTGTATAGATCGCCCTTCTGTATGGATCCCTCCCTACCAACCACAGGTACCTACTAGGGCAGTTTTGAAAATTTCAACCCTTCATTTCCATTTGGTTGAGGTTGAAATTTTCAAAAGGTATATGTAGGTACCTATGGTTGGTAGGGAGAGATCTATACAGAAGGGTGATCTATTCGAAGTGGTTGTTTCTCTCGAGTAAGCCAACGAGTTTCGGTGTTTTCAACCTTCTTGCTAGACATTTTCCAAGAATTGGAGGTGAAAACAAGCCTTCGAAGTGATCGTTTCTATCGAGTAAGCCAACGAGTTTCGGTGTTTTCAACCTTCTTGCTAGACATTTTCCAAGAATTGGAGGTGAAAACAAGCCTTCGAAGTGGTTGTTTCTCCCAAGTGAATCAACGAGTTTCGCAGTTTTCAACCCCAGTGGGTACTTTCAATACTTAGTTAAGTGTTAAGTGAACAAAAATATTGATGTTCGTGGAAGGCGAATGCAACATTTCAAACCCATTGGAAGAAGGTTCTCTCTAGTTTTTTTGTTGAACAAGTCTTGGAAGTTAGTTTCTACCTGTTCACCCACTTTGAACTCAATCTTCCTCCTGTGTCCTCTCCAGGCTGTGTTACCTTTGCTACTTGCCTAATTCAGTAATATTTTCATTAAAAATTCAAAATTTTCTTGTGCTCATGATTGCAAACGCTTACAATAATAAGTATATGTTTGGGCTGGTCATGTTTTTGTCAAATATTTAATTAATTCCTAGAAAAATAAATGAAAATTTAATCAATCGAATTATTTTCACAAATTTGACAGTTACAGATCCATTTGAAATTATGAAATCGGACAACCGATAGCTAAGATAAATCTAGAAAACTATTGGCATCTTCTCTCACTTGTTCTTCTTCCGGCACTCGCACATTTGTCGTCACCCACGGCCTGAAACTTTGAGTATCGCTTTAAAATATTACGACGATTATTTAAAATTATCCATACCTACAAAAAATTTTGCGGTGATTTTTTCGAAAATTCACAAATATTTCCATGAAATGATTTACGTGATTCCACGAAGCGGAACACATGGTGGTTTTCCAGGTATGTCTAGGTTCTAGTTGCCTCAAACCCGCGATTACCCTGGGGTTACAGGAGGCAAATCTGCGGATAAAGTAATACCTATTAGGTACAAGAGAGAAGGTCGGTGTAGAGGGAGGGATTGTTCCACTAGAGCTCACACCAGGCTGGCGTCCCATATCTCTTTGGGTGAGCGCCTGGAGGGTTAGTATACCCACGGATTAGGGAACACCGAGCGGTTAGGAGTGATTGAAAACCTCTTCCTTACCCACCGCTTCATCTAACCCCTCTTCTGCTCGTGGAGGTCGGAATTTAAATTCGGCCTCGTTTCTCCACATATCAACCCCCTCTCCTCTTTGCAGTATCAACTAAAGCCACTTTTCCCTTGTAGGGCTTCCTCTGCTATCCATATATCGCCACATTCTAGTACTTATCCTCCGCAACGCAGTCTTACTCTCCGTCTTTTTCAATTTCTCTAAAACAGTATCGTATTTCGTTCTACACTCTTGGTTTTCAAATCAATGTGCACAGTTAACTATAATGAATTGTATTTCATTTGTGAATTCCAGATTCATTGACATAATTTTACTCAACGAATGAATACTGAGGTAAATGAGAACTCGTTGTTGACAGGTAGAAGGTAGTATTTTGGGGCCTATATATACGACATATATACCTGTCCTCTGGTAGAACCTGACTAGCCAATAGGATGCCTTGTTATTATGGCCAATGAAGTGGAGGTAAATAACACTAGATTACAAAATTTAGGGGTGGTCTGGCTGCCTCGTTCTTTCACCACTTTTCTTATGGTATTTGGTGCGCTGAATCCGAATCTGACGTCAATTTTTTTTGTTTATGTCGGATTTTCAAGATATAGCTAGTTTTAAGATTTTTCTAGTTCTCACTTTTCTCCATTTTTTAGTAAAAACTCATCTTGCTCAAATCTCCTCAAAAAGTACTCAGACTTATAGGAAATTTCATGTAAAATCCGAATATGTACTTAGTTTTTAAGTAAAACTGTGGTAAACCCCCTATTATCTACAAAACGTATCAAAAAACACCGGTTCTCAACGTTTTTTCTTCGGGTTTTTCCTTACATTTTGCCACTTGAAAAAAAAATTAAGGCTAAAGAAAATTTTCTCGGGCCTTTACTTTGTAGGGGGGACACCCCAGAGGAGAATGAGACCAATCACAGCCTCCTAAACCCATTAATATCGAAGGAATGAGCTTTCTCATGGCACTGAGATGAAAACTCACAAAAACTGTTAGTTAATTTTTCGAGATAAGTATGTGCGTTCCTAAATCTGTTTTCCTCAACTGGATTTTCCTTTCTTCTACATTTTTTATGCTTGTCACCTATTAAGACTAAGATCGAAAACAGGTACTCAAAGGGGGAGTAAATCATAATTGGGAAACTCTTGTTTTGTTAAGTGATTTTAATTCAGTTTTACAAACGAAAGTTAACGGTGTAAATCTGTTTCATGAAGGCTCAGAAAAGTTAACGGTGCAAATCTGTTTCATGAAGGCTCAGATGAATCAAAAGTTGGTATAATGTTTGGTTATTCCTCCACCTCAGAGGTTTCATCGCCGGCATCTAAATAGAGAAAACTTCGCCGCCTGAGGTAAATCTCTTTTTAAGGTCCAACAATAGTCCGCCATCATGTGAACTTCCCAATACCCTTTGTACCGTTCTTCCATGGTTTTATATCTTGGTGGAACCTCTGAGGTGGAGGAATAACCAAACATTATACCAACTTTTGATTCATCTGAGCCTTCATGAAACAGATTTACACCGTTAACTTTTCTGCAGTTTATTGTGTTTCGTTTGTAAAACTGAATTAAAATCACTTAACAAAACAAGAGTTTCCCAATTATGATTTACTCCCCCTTTGAGTACCTGTTTTCGATCTTACTCTTAATAGGTGACAAGCATAAAAAATGTAGAAGAAAGGAAAATCCATTTGAGGAAAACAGATTTCGGAACGCACATACTTATCTCGAAAAATTAACTAGGTAACAGTTTTTGTGAATATTCATCTCAGTGCCATGAAAAAGCTCATTCCTTCGATATTAATGGGTTTAGGAGGCTGCGATTGGTCTCATTCTCCTCTGGGGTGTCCCCCCTACAAAGTAAAGGCCCGAGAAATTTTTTTTAGCCTTAATTTTTTTTTCAAGTGGCAAAATGTAAGGGAAAACCCGAAGAAAAAACGTTGAGAACCGGTGTTTTTTGATACGTTTTGTGGAAAATAGGGGGTTTAACACAGTTTTACTTAAAAACTAAGTACATATTCGGATTCTACATGAAATTTCCTATAAGTCTGAGTACTTTTTGAGGAGATTTGAGCAAGATGAGTTTTTACTAAAAACGCTGCAAATCATTGCTCAAAGGTTTATTATTTTCTGTATAGATCACCCTTCTGTATAGATCACTGGTTCTCCATCAATAGCACCTACCACCATCTGTAATCTCCCTTGACCTTCCCTCTCAAATTTCAGCTTCCTTCGTTCAATAGGATTGAAAATGACTTCGGAGCTCACTCAGCTGATCACTGATCTGAAGAGTGAAGAAGATCTCCTCGAATGCTGAAGACGCCTGGAAGAGCACTTCCATTCAATAGGATTGAAAATGGCTTCGGAGCTCACTCAGCTGATCAGTGACCGGAGTGGTGAAGAAGATCTCCTCGAATGCTGGAGACGCCTGGAAGAGCACTTCCATTCAATAGGATTGAAAATGGCTTTGGAGCTCACTCAGCTGATCAGTGATCTGAGGAGTGAAGAAGATCTCCTCGAATGCTGGAGACGCCTGGAAGAGCACTTTCATTCAATAGGATTGAAAATGGCTTCGGAGCTCACTCAGCTGATCAGTGATCTGAAGAATGAAGAAGCTTTTGAGCAATGATTTGCAGCGTTTTTTACCCACCAACATTTTTTTTACCTACCAGCTAGGTACTACCTACCACACCATACTGGCTAATCAAGTTTATTGGAAAGAACTAAACGCTTCACACTCGATTGGAAAAATAGAAAGCTTCATATGGAAATTTGATTACTGGTTACGCAGAAGGCAAAACTGTATACAAATCGAAGAAATGAACAGCGATCGCATTTTAGTCCGATAAAATTTGAATGGAGATTAGACCTCTTTTGCGATTCACACTCATGATTCTGTTTTATCAAAGGAAAACCTTCAAGTACTCGTAGGGACCGAACGGTTTGTCCTACAGAGCTCCGGGTGGTCTCAAAAATTTCTAAAAATTCAACACTATTTAAAATTGGTGAAAAAACGATACCTTTATTTCGAGAGTTTTCGAGCTAGGGCACTCTTGAAAATTTCTACCCTTAATTTTCACCCCTTAGAAGTGACCTACTTCAACCAAAAGCTTCGCGGCACAACTAGACCCCAAATAGAGCCCATATACCAAATTTGAACCAAATCGGTCCAGTGTTGCTAAGAAAAGTGCCGCGGACGGCGGACGGACATTGCAAATTTGGATTCTACGCACCTTGAAACGTAAAGTGACAAAGTTTGAGGGGGGGTTATAAAAATTTTTGCGATACGATCACATAGGCTTATTATTAGAAATAATAAACCAAAATGAAGAAAAGTGAGAACTAGAAAAATCTTAAAAACTAGCTATATCTTGAAAATCCGACATAAACAAAAAAACTGACGTCAGATTTGGATTCAGCGCACCAAATACCATAAGAAAAGTGGTGAAAGAACGAGGCAGCCAGACCACCCCTAAATTTTGTAATCTAGTGTAATGGTCCCTAGCGGGGAGTTACTAAACTATGGTCAGTCTAGGTCTTACTATTATAATGTGAACATGGTTATTCCTAGATACATCACTATCTCTCTCTTTAAAAAAATTAAAAATTTTAAGGATAGGTACATTGGGCCTACTATCACTCCTTCACAAATGTTAAGAAAACAAGCGTATATCATAACCCTAACTTGAAACTATATCATAAGTAAAACGAATAAACAATATAATTCGGTAACTGATGGTACTATACATTGCAACTTGAATTTATATTACTAAGGTTTTTTTAAGGAACTACAAGATTGCAGTGGTACTAGCTTATGCAAAACTCCTTATATGCTGTATTGAAAGTGCATTAAATCTGTACTGATAGATAGAATTTGTGGGTCACAAATGGGGAGAATCACACCCGAAATTTAAAATTTATAATGGGTTATTATAAATACTAACAATAGTAAAAGGACAAAGGGAGACAAGTCCCAACCAACTAAGAGGCGTGATGACGCATTAATTGCTACTAGTTGATTGGCTGGTAAGGAACTCCTGACCGCGTTCTTGAGATTTGGGGAGTCTGTGGCGTTTTGGGTAAAATCTGAGGCGAAATTGTATTGGTTGAGATGGGAAGTGGTAGGGTCTTTAGTTCGTGCCTTAATTTCAACTGGGCTCTATGGACAACATGGGTGGAATTGTTACTGAATCTTGTCACCAAGTAAGTAGATGGAGAAACGGATTTAGATAATATTCCTTTTTCCCATAGGGGAGGTCGTTCATGTGGGTGGAGGAGTACCCAGACGGGCCCCATGGGGAGGGGGGTGGAGGCTTGGTATTGTTGCTGGGCTGCTGGCTGAATAAAAGACCTGGATAATTGAGAAAGGGGAGTCTTTGGTAAAAATTTGAGCAACATTAGCATGGGAGCTACTCCAGTGCTGGTAGATGGCAAATGATGGTATTTGCGAATGAATTACATGGTGGCCTACAGTTGGTATGTTGTATATTATACAACATACAGAGGACAGGTAGACCCTGACTAGCCAATAGGATGCCTCGTTATTATGGCCAATGAGGTGGAGGTACAGAATGGTCCCTAGCGGGTCAGTCCAGGTCGTGCTAGTATAATGTGAACATGGTTATTCGTAGATACATCAAATACATGGGATGAAACGGAGAAAATGTAACTACAGATGTCTGTTGCTAAGCAACCAGTCATCTACTAATACGATTAAAGTGTAAAACCTAACAAGTCTCCACCCTCACTCCACAAGATCTCAATCGATCGACTTGTCTTTGAAGTATCTTTTCATCCATCAGGACCTCTGAGTCAGTCTTCCCAGTTTCGTCTCTGTGAAATTACTTCCATCCTAAACCTACCTGGACTGGTATCCTCACACCAGTACAGCAAATCCCATTTGAAATGATCCTGCGTTTCGGCCATGGTCATGCCGAGTACTGCTTCTGGATTCTTGAATTAGTTCAACCCATAAGACCTCATAGTGCGCTAACGGTTAGACACTGACAGACCCTCAAATTGTTCCTATTAACTTCTTAACCCTAATTGTACCATGGTATCACTAGTGTCACCGAAAACATCTTGGAAATTCCACAGCTGTCCCAAGATGTCACCAGATTAACTGGATTTGAATTGCAATACACAAATATGTGTACAGAGCTACATTTGTAAGTTATTAGAAGACAAAAAAATGATGTAATGACAAAACTTTAGAAAATTGTTTCATCGATTTCCTTGTATTTTTTTTGTCATAACTCTATTTTGAGACTTCCAATAGAAAAACAAAAATTCTGCTGTCCATTAAATTTAAAATTGCAATTTCAGTTTGGTTACTCAGGTGACCCTTTAGGACAGCTGTGGAGTTCCTGACATGTTTTCATACTAGCAATACCATAGTCCAATTAGGGTTGACAAAAAAAGTAATCTTTTCCCCTATTCTATTAGTTACTTGATATTATTATTATTAGTTATTCCGATGTTATGTTACATGTTGTTGCCAAATTTGTTATTAGCCGGGACTTCCGGTGGACAGTCTGGACCTGCACCTCTTTAAACGTCGGGATACCAACATTATTTTTACTTGGTACCTTAGCGTAACCATAATGTAAAAAAATTCGCTAAAATACGATAAAGTTTACTATTCATTTAAAAAAAATCACTCGTCTGCAAAGAACTCGGCTTCGCTATTGTCACCAAGGTTCACTAAGCTCCACTATTATAGGTACCATAGGTTCTATGTACCTCGTTCACAATAGAGTTTTTTGAAAGAAATAAACGCTTCACAATCAGTTCAAAGAAATAATGAGTTGTGGGTGCCTTCATTGGGAAATTTGATTTCTCGTTGCTAAGATCGTATTCTGGTCACATAAAATTAAATTTGAACGGAGATTAGGCCTCTTTTGCGATTCACACTCCTGTTTCTGATTTTTCATAAGCCCAACCCTTAAGTTCTCGTAGGGACCGAACGGTTTGTCCTACAGAGCTCTGGGTGGTCTCATTCGATTCTAAAAATTCAATACTATTTTAAATTGATTAAAAAACAATACCTTTATACCGAAAGTTTTTGAGCTAGGGCGTTTTCAAAATTTCAACCCTTAGAAATGACTGTCATCAACCATAAGAGGATTCTAGAGGATCAAGATTTTCGGATTCTACGTACCTTGGAAGTTAAACCAACAAATTTTGAGGGGTATTAAAATGTTTTTTCTTGGTCAATTCCAAAGGCTAATTATTGAAAATAATAAACCAAAAAAAGGGATTAGGCCGTAATGGAGTCTGAAAAGGTCTTTCTTACATAATCTTGAGGGTCCAACAAGGTCCGCAACAACGAGATCTTCGTTTCTGATTGCACTTCGAAAAGTGATGTTTCAACCTCGAACCCAACATATTCAACATATTCCTTGGCAGGTTTGGTGCAATTTCACCCTCCCGTTTCCGACATTCTACTGGTGGAGACTCCTGTCCACTCGCTTTTGTGTAATCCAATTCTTCAAACCAGAGTAATGAAAGGCGAGGAAACCAGATCAGGGGGGGACCTCCACAATAAATTGCAGTCCATTCAGCGCAACACAAACGGAAAGAACTGGAAACCATCAACTGGATCTCTTTGGGTCTTCAAGAGCCGGCATGTTTGCTTCCACACATATCTCCTCGAGCTCTCACGTTTAATTGTTCGGAAAGCTTGAAAGGTTTTTCCGTGCGATGAAACCCGTACTATTGTGTTTTGTTTGGGTAACAGGAGCTTTTCTACTTCTGTTCAAATGATGTGGAATCACTAACATTTTGTACGAAGAATGAAACCCTCAGCCTGAACTTGCAGAAGTTTCATGCAATTAGTAACAGCTCTTGGAAAACGTATCCTTAAGGTACCTGAGAGCTGCAACGAGGTTTTCCGTAGCAGATTTCACATATCCGTTTTGGTTTATTATTTTCAATAATGAACCTTTGGAATCGACCAAGAAAAAAAAAATTTTAACACCCCCTCAAAATTTGATGGTTTACGTTTCAAGGTACGTAGAATCCAAAAATCGAATAAAAATTTGGCCGTCTGTCCGCCGTACGCGGCACTTTTGCCACTTAGCATGGACCGATTTTGATGAAATTTGGTAAGTAGGCTCCATTAGGGGTCTAGTTGTGTCCCGAAGCTTTTGGTTGATGTAAGTCACTTCTAAGGGTTCCAAAATCAATTTTGAAATTTTGAAAACGCCCTAACTCAAAAAATTTCGATATAAAGGTATTGTTTTTCCTTCAATTTAAGATTCTATAGAATTTTTAGAATTTTTTGAGACCACCCGGAGCTCTGTAGGACAAACCGTTCGCTCACTACGAGAATTTAAAGTTTGGACGTACGATAAATCAGAAACACGAGTGTGAATCGCAAAAGAGGCCTAATCTCCGTTCAAATTAAAGCTGACCGAAATGCGATCGATGTTTTTCTTCATGTTGGATGGTTGGTGGCTTTGCAGACGAGTGATCTACTATATAGAAAAATAATAAACCATTGTGTGTTAATTTGCAGCGTTTTTCTATCAATAACTAATTAACAGATTACCTTTTCTGTTAGAAAGATGGGTATTTGTTTATTTGGCACCATTTTGTACATTATTACAACACGATAAATGCATGAAGGGATACAATTTGCTCAGATTGCCTGCCCGTGTTGTTGAGTAGAATCTTTGCAAAGTTGCTCCATCTAGGTAAATAAATTCATAGCTATACTATCCATTACAGTAATAAGTAAATTACTAAACAATACTTTACATTTTTTACACATTAAAATGAATTGATTAAATTAATACTTATTAAATTAATAATTTAAATTGATACTCTAAGAAAATCAATTGAAACCTTCTTTACTAACAGTAATAAGACTTATTACTTAGTAAACTACTTAGTAAATTTACTTAGTAAATTTCTAAACAACTCATTACATTTTTCACACAGCACTTGAATCCTAGGTTACATAAGCATGGAAGAAGAAACCTCCTCTTAACAGGTAGATTATAGTATTTTACCTTTTAGTTAAACCTTTTTCACATGAATTTAAACCTTTTTTTACTTCAAATTAACAGTTTTTTCACATTGATTTAAACCTTTTTGTTTTCTTGTTTTCAATAATGAACTTTAGGAATCGACCAAGGAAAGTTTTTTTAACCTTCCTCGGCTGCTAGTTCTTATATTGTTGCTACTCTAATAATAACGCTTAATATGTTATAAATTAGTCATGGTTTTAAAATACTCAGATTACTCGTGAAATATTCTTGAAGAGTGTAATTTTTTCAATGTCTTTTCAAATAGATTATCTGATAGTTCGCGAATATTACATGGCAATTTGTTAAAAATCTTTACAGATGTAAATTGAAATTGCTTCTAAGTAGCTGAGAGTCTGCAGAATGGTATGCTTATGTCACATCTTCCTCTCGTACGGTGTGAATGGATTTCTCCTAGCATCGAAAATGTACACTTCTTAACGTAGCAACATGCGAGATAGATGTACTGGTTTATTACGGTCATTAAAAGAGGTTTACAGTGGTCCAGGAAGCCTGCCTTTCATATTAATCTTATCGCTTTTTTTTTTGCATTTTAAGCACATTTTCAACGTCACTTGAGTTTTCCCAGATGTGCAAACCGTACGAACATTGAGCATGAAATACCCCGAAGTATACCTCTCTCAAGTAATCAGAGGGTAGCAATTTGGAGATCCGTCTCAATGCATATATAGCACCATGCAATTTTTTAATAATGGTGGTAATATGGGAACTCCAGCTTAGATGGTCATCAAGTAAGAATCCGACCAATTTCGCAGATTCTACTGTCTGTATGGATTCATTCGAATTGTCATATTTTGTGGTACGTAGAATCCTAAAATCCAATAAAAATTTGGCCGGCCGTCCGCCTTACGCGGCACTTTCCTCAGTTCCGATGGACCGATTTTGAAGAAATTTGGTGAAATTTGGTTGGTTAATGTCAATCACTTCTAAGGGTTGAAAAATTAGGGCTGAACTTTTCAAAACAAAATTTTGAAATAAAGGTTTTTTTTCCTTCAATTTAAAATAGTGTTAAATTTTTAGAATCGAATGAGACTACCCGGAGCTCTGTAATCCCAGAGGTTCCTGTGTTTCTGTTGTTCCTTGTGTGTGGAATAAAGTTTTCTTTTGTTAATAATGTTCAAAAATTGATTTTCCGACTTGGGTATCGAAGAAGGTTTACCTAATTCAATGTAAGAAATGTTTAAATGAAAGTGAAAAGGTTTAAATGAGAGTGAAAAAAGTTTTAAATGAAAGTGGAAAAAGGTTAAAAGAAAGGTAAAATATTATTACGAACTTTAACTTTCGGCAAATCCATTACGCTTCGACAACTACTGGAGTCCTTGTCCACCTTCATTCCTTCTGCAATGTTCAATAAAGTGTTTTTTCTCTCTTATTACGAAGGAAATCAAAGCGGAAGCTTTGTTTTCACTTTTCAAGGTTGATTAAAAAAAGTTCTCCAAAATCAAAATTTCCACTCGCGTTTTACGTTTCAGACCTTTCTGAACAATTTTGGTTCCGTGTCTGTCTGTCTGTCATGAAATCCTTGCCGCAGCCATAACTTCTACAATTCTCATCCGATTTTAATGAAATTTCAAGGTTGATTAAAAAACGTTCTCCAAAATCAAAATTTCCACTCGCGTTTTACGTTTCAGATCTTTCTGGACACTTTTTGGTTCCGTGTCTGTCTGTCTGTCATGGAATCCTTGCCACAGCCATAACTTCTACAATTCTCTCTACTTCTACAATTATCTTCTACAAAAGGTATGGTTTTCCACCAATTTAAAATAGTATAAGTAGAAAAGAAAGAAACTTTTAAAGAAAGAAAAGAAACTTTTTTGAGACCACGCGGAGCTCTGTAGGACAAACCATTCGCTCCCTAAGAGTACTTAAGAGTTTTCCTTCAATAAAACAGAATCACGAGTGTGAATCACAAAAGAGGTCTAATCTCCGTTGAAATTTTAGCTACCTATTCAAAATGCGATCGCTGTTCGTACCTTCTTTTTTTACTTTATTTTATTTAGGCTCATGCAACCTGTTCTGGTCTTGGGCGCCAAATACAAAAGTTAACAATTATTATTTAAATTTCATAATACAAGCGAATTTTTTTTAGTTTTTCAAAAATTGGTATCAAGAAGGGAGAATTGTTTCCTAACAACTGTCCAAGGTCCTGCGGAAGTACTGGTGGAATGCTATAAAAAACTGGACATTCCGTTAGCAGGTGGCAAACAGTCAGTTGACATCCACAGGTGTTGCAAACAGGAGGAGGAATCCGTATCCTGGACATGAGGTAACCATGTGTCAGTCGTGTATGACCAATTCGCAGTCTTGTCAAGATGACCTCTTCTTTTCTTGAATGCGTTATCGTTCCATCTTCATTTACTCTTGTTCTGCTCGATGTTGACAATGGTGAGACATCTTTTTTTATTGCCCAAAGCTTCTGGTGTTGCATAAAACCCCAGTCCGATTTCCAAGAATTCCAAACAGAAATTCTCACAGTGGAAATGTGGTCGGAACGGATGTATAAGGGAGATGTTATGCTTTCCTCTGTGGCAGCTCTTGCTTGTCGGTCAGCTATCTCATTACCAACTATTCCGTTTTGGCCAGGTACCCAACAAATAATAACGGAAACGCCTTGAAGCCTAAGTCGTTGGACAGAGAAGAGAATATTCTTCACCAATGGGTGTGCGTCCACTCCTTTTTTAATTGCTTGAATGGCGCTAAGTGAGTCAGAACACACCAGAACTCGCTCTTCTTCCAAGGTCGCTAGTGTCAAAGACTTATAAATTTCACGAAGTTCGGCGGAGAACGCAGCATGGAGGCAACGAAAACTTGTGAGCGCCTGAATCAACATAGACAGCACATCCGACCCCAGTGGACGTTTTTGAACCATCACAATAATATTGTGATATTATTAGGGATTATTATTAGGGATGGGTATCGATACGCGATATTTCAAAATATCGATACTTTTGTACCGATACTCGATATTTTAGTATCGATACTGCACTATCCGATATTTTTGGGTATCGATACTTCGGATCCGATATTTCTAAATATCGAATATCGATACTTTTCTCGCGGAAAATTCAACATGATGGCTAGAAAATGAAGAAGATAGAGAGGCTTTTGGGTCATTACTCTTTGGTTGCACAAATAACGTTTATATCATGGGAAAAATCACTCTGCTTGGACTCTTAATAGTGAAAAATGAATAAAAGTTGTTGAAAAAATTATTTTTCTTGAGGAAAATTGTATGATATTGATAGTTTGTGACACTAAAGTATCGATACTCGATATTTTGAAATATCGATACTCATGCCCTACGATACTTGGGATATCTATACTCGGATACGATACAGTATCGATACAAAATATCGATACTTTTATAACGATACCCATCCCTACTTCATATGCAATGGTACAAGGTGACACATTAGCAATGATCTCATAGAAAGATGCAAAGAAATCGGGTGGTAAATTCGATTTTTTTGGCATATTTCATGAGTGTCAGACAAAATTGTGGTGGGACTAGGGTCCAAGGTGGGGCTGGGCAAGTGTTTTCAATGACAAAATCCGGAAGAGTCAAGGAATGAGAAAGCAAGTCCGAGTAGAGGTGTGTCGGTACAGCTGTACCGGGACTGTGGAACCGAGTATCAGGTTGGAACGGTTCCACGCAGTGACATAAACTCGACCCTTACCAGTCCAGTTCCACGGACTGATAAGATATCTTGAAATGGCTCTGGACCGGGAAGAGATCATTCTGATTGGTGAGGATGGAACTGGACCGGTGAGGATGGAACCGGACCGATAAGATATTATGGAGAATGGTTCAATGGCTCTGGACCGGGAAGGGTTTTGGACCGATAAGCATGGATCTTGTTCTCAGTTCTGTTCCATGTTGTACCTGGAAGCGCCCTTACACTTTCCATGGACTGAGAATGGTTCATGGAATCATGGAATGGCTCTTGAGTGGGAAGTTATCTTCTGGACTGGTTAGCTTGGAAGTTGTCTCCAGTATTATTAATTTATTATTCTCATGTTAAGTTCTTAAACTGCAACGTCATTATTCTTTCCTTGAATTGTTTGGTAACTATTATCTATATACATAAAACCCCAACCGTACGTACGTACGTACGTATGTCGCCCAAACGTGGGGGTCCCGGGTTCGATTCCAGGCCACGACATCAAATTTTTTTTACATATCCACAATTTTTTGCCTGCTTTTAGCAGGCTTTTCAGCTAGTTTATAATAAATTGCCTCTTTTGTAACACTTGTTCAAATTCATTCCTTTTAGCGAATTTTCAAGGAAAATGATGCTATTGCATTGCAAGTTGAGATCATAAGCATGGAAGAAGGACGATAGGGATTTGACTGCCTGCGTCATCCATGCCATGTGAGAGGGATTCGATCGCCTGTACCGGTAATGGAACTGTACCGGTAATTTGGAACGGTTACATCTTTGTCACCGTAACCGTTGGAACCGTTCCAGGGAAATGCCTGGACCGACACACCCCTAAGTCCGAGCGGACAGCGGAAGAAACTGTTCGTTTCTTCGAGCTGTATTCAGTTATGCTTCCTTAGCAACCAGTAATCAAATTTCCATATGAAGCTCGATATTTCTCCGAATTGAGTGTGAAGCGTTTAGTTCTTTCTAATAAACTTGATTGTGAAGGTGTGAAGGCAGTATGGTGTGGTAGGTAGTAGGTACCTTCCTCTGGCTGATAGGTAAAAACAAAAAATAAATAAGTAATGACAATGGCAAAGCCGTGATCTTTGCAGATGAGTGATCTATACAGGAAAATAATAAACCTTTGTGAAATAATTTGCAGCGTTTTGACTTCAATCCGACGGCGCTTAAAATCGCTTTTACCGAGTGACAGCAGCGATGAAAGTATAGTTAACGATTTGTCAGCGTATTTTGAGTGAAACGTCGGAAAGCTGAACACGAAGGGTCGAACTGAGTGAGTGAGGGGGGGGGGGGGCAGTGATTTAGAGCCGAAGAGAAGGGTAATTTGTAGTTTTAATTAGGTGGGAGCCGACCCCCTCCCGGCCGGACAATGGTAGGCTAATTGCAAAGTCCAGTGGGCGATAGCGTTAGCATCGATCTAGCAAACACAACAGAGGGACGCCGGGGGTGGCGCCGGGGGCGGCGCGGGGCGGACCTAATTCACACAGCCGAGTCCTTCCTCGTTAGGTGATGTCACTTGACACTCCAAGGTAACCGTTGGGGGAGAAATCCGTTTGATGTTTTTTTCCCTGCTCCGCACGGAGAAAATGTTCCACGGGGTTTCACTTCGAAGCTCGGAAAAAGAGAAATGAGAAGTGAAAAAAAGTGGAAAAAAAAGTGAGACACGAAAACGTCCGGAGTGAAAGAGCGACATTGGGAAGGTTTTGGGGAGGTCAAAAGTGAGACAGCGCGAAAAGGGAATATTGAATGGGGTTGAAGCCTCCGGAGCGGATCAACTCTCCGAGAGGCTAATCATCTAATCCCCGGGCTTTCGTTTGCCCAGAGGGGCGGACACTGGGGGCGGGACGGACACTGGGAACCCCCGAGGTTCATTAAATACAGGAAGTCACACAGTTCCCGGCTCATAATTTAGCTTACAGAGTCCCCACCCTTCCACCTCTGTAGCTGGGAAGTCCTCTCTGTATCAGGGTCTCTCCTATTCGAATTTCTCCCCCTCCCCCTCCGCTTCCCTTCAATTAGCCAAATGAGCTCAAGGGTCGGAGAGGACGGGGGAGTTATCGCGGGGGATTTGGGGGTTTTCTGGGGGGTCCCTCTTCTTCCTCTTCACCTTTGCCCCCATCAACTCTTGTTTATTTCCCAACACTTTTTTTTATGTCAATACCCGCAGATATTTTCTCCCATGAATTCTAATCCCAATCAATATCCGTTCGAAAATTCGGATTAACCCTCTTTCTCCTCCCTTCATCAATTTCCCAACTTCCAGCAACAATTAATCCCCCCTTGTTATTTACCCCTTGTTTTACACGCCCTAATCACCATGCCATGAAGAACTGTTACTACGATGAGTGTTTCAATTTCTGTTAATTGGTCCTCGAAAATACCGATAGTTTATAATCCATAACGGAGAAAACAGGATTCATCAGTTATAATCAGGGGAGATCAAAAAACATCAGTCAATTGAGATCAGTCAAATTTAGACTGATGGTTTGATGTTCATCTCAGGTGAGGAAGTAATTCCATCAAATCCTATTCGATTATTGTGTCCAAGAAAATATGACTTGAATTTGAATTCATTAATGTTTTGGAATATTAATAAAACTTGTACCTATTTGTAACGAATTTTCAAGGAAAATAGAGCTATTCAAAAAGTTCAATTCAAAACAGTTTTTATTTCGCAAAAGCCTCAGATGAGGCTACAAAAACGTCATTGATATGAATAAACAATTATGACTGAAATCAAGAGCCTCCTCCTCCCCTTCGCAGGCCGGCCCCAGTCCCACCCACCATGGCGTCTCCCCTTATTCAGGACACCCACGAAAGAAGCGACGACCACACTAGAGACCAGCCGCCTCCCCCCAGGGTGCACAAACCGACCAACGGGAGAGAAGAACCGCAGACACCCATCTATACAATAAATACATTCGCATTACTACAAGCAATCATGAAGACGATGGGCCCGGGGTGGCTACGGTCGTTGCAGCGCGGTTGCTAGTAGCTAGACACTCTTACTCGGCACTTTTCTTAGCAACCGTATTCCGATTTTGATGCAATTTTGTATATGTTGAGCTCGATTTAGAGTCTAGTTAAGCCGCGAGGCTTTTGGTTGATCACTTCTAAGGCCCTCTTTCACCAAAAGTTGTTCTAAACGCGTTTAGCTAAACGCCTTTATAGTTAATCTGAAGGAATAAACCCGGCAAGAAGGCGAGCGTCTTTCACCAACCCTAATCATAGTTAAACGTCGTTTGAGATTATCGAGTTTAGCTAACTGAGTTCAGCTTGAAATGTAGAGCAGGATGCATGAAATCCCTTCCCTCCCACGCTTGTTATCAGTAGATTACCGCCTTGTGTATCTTTATCAGTGTCAGTTTTTCGGTCCAGATTTTCAAATTGCTTCGTTTTTTATTTTTTTAAATTTATTTCTTTTTTTGCTGATTCCTGTGGTTTGATTTGAGTTTTCCGGTTCATGTCAATTCATTCGCTTTATTTTCCTGATTCTTTCATTACCTACCTATTGAGTTATGACACATCATCATCATCATCATTTTGAGCCGCTAAAAGCCTTCCTTGAAGAATCCTAGTGAAACAAAGTGGCTGCCGCCTTGTTCTGAACGGTGGGAATGTACTTCGATAATTCAAATGATTACCGATGGACGTAAACTTGAAGAAGAGGGCCCTCGATTTCACCTCAACAGAGAATTTTATTTTCGTCGAACTGGTCTTTTGTATATTTCGTCCATGTATGGTTGTATAGAAACAACCAAGGAATGTAGGTTGCATTCTATTATTGGACAATTATTGAAAGGAGATGTAGCGCCCCCATTATTGGTCATAACGGATATTGTTAATAATTCAAGTTATTGTTATTAACAAGATGTTCTATTCGTTACCATGTTTCGGATTCCCCAAAAACTCGCACTCTAGTTTTTCTCGTACAACTTGCACAAAGCCAATTTAAAAATATATTTTCTTTTTCATCTACACCAAGTTTCCACTGTGTACAATTCCCATTAAAAAACGCTGCAAATTATTACACAATGGTTTATTATTTTCTATATAGATCACTCGTCTACAAAATCACCAACCATCCAATATGAAAAGAAAAAGAAAAAAAAAAAAAAAAAATCAAAAAAAAAAAATTAAAAAAAATCAACATTACCAACCATTGATTGCATTAAGGTCTGCTCTAATTTGAACGGAGATTAGGCCTCTTTTGCGATTCACATTCGTGTTTTGATTTATATATATATATTTCAATATAAACACTTAAATTTTCGTAGTGAGCGAACGGTTTGTCCTACAGAGCTCCGCGTGGTCTCAAAAAATTCTAAAAATTCTATAGAATCTTAAATTGAAGGAAAAACAATACCTTTATATCAAAATTTTTTGAGTTAGGGCGTTTTCAAAATTTCAAAATTGATTTTGGAACCCTTAGGAGTGACCTACATCAACCAAAAGCTTCGGGGCACAACTAGACCCCAAATGGAGCCTACATACTAAATTTCATCAAAATCGGTCAATGCTAAGTGGCAAAAGTGCCGCGTACGGCGTACGGCGTACGGCGGACGGACGGCCAAATTTTTATTCGATTTTTGGATTCTACGTACCTTGAAACGTAAACCATCAAATTTTGAGGGGGTGTTAAAATTTTTTTTTTTCTTGGTCGATTCCAAAGGTTCATTATTGAAAATAATAAACCAAAACCAATATTCATTTTAAATTAACGTTTTGAACTTATTTGTCCGACGGGAACTCGAGGCGAGTGTCAATCTAGTCGAGCACTTGGACGACTCGGGGCTTGGGAAGGCCATGAATCAGTATCGTCCATCACCTCGGAATGTGGAATCCGATCCAGGATTCGACTCGGACGTCGTCGTCATCGTCAGACGAGTCAAACATAATTCGCAATGCCAAATTCATTTCGAAAACAATCTCAAATCAATGCGCGGCCAAATTGAATTTGTAGTTAAACGTGGATACCTAGTTTATTCGGCCGAATTTCGACCGTTTAAACTCGAACCTCCCAAAATGGAGTTCAAACTCGTAAATCGCTCTGGTGAAAGACGTACGTTGCTAAACGTCGATTATTTCTCGCTTCTTTTGGATTAAGCTCGTTTCGATTGTTTGGTGAAAGTGGGCCTAAGAGGTGAAAAGGGTTGAAACTTTCAAGAGCTCTCGAAATACAGGTATCGTTTTTTCACCAATTTAAAATAGTATTGAATTTTTAGAATTTTTAGAGACCACCCAGAGCTCTTTAGGACAAACCATTCGCTCCATACGAGAACTTGAGGGTTTTCCTTCAATAAAACAGAATCACGACTGTGAAATACCAGAAAGGTTTAATCTGTCAGTCACTTCTAAGGGTTGAAAATTAAGGACTGAAATTTCTCCCCATGAGGAAATCATTCTCTCCCCATGAGATCATAAGGATTGGACTATGATAAATAAGCAACTAATTCTAGCTTCTAATTCTAGTTCTAATTTTAGCTGACCAAAATGCGATGGCTGTTCGTTTCTTTGAGTTGTACTCAGTTTTGCGTCCTTAGCAACCAATAATCGAGTTTCTTAATGAAGGAACTCTTTATTTCTATACTTGATTGTGGAAAATATGGTTGGTAGGCAGTGTCAAGGTTCGTCAACACCAATTTTGGTTTATTATTTTCAATAATGAACCTTTGGAATCGAACAAGAAAAAAAAATTTTAACACCCCCTCAAAATTTGATGGTTTACAAGGTACGTAGAATCCAAAATCGAATAAAAATTTGGCCGTCCGTCCGCCGTCCGATTTTGATGAAATTTGGTATGTAGGCTCCATTTGGGGTCTAGTTGTGCCCCGAAGATTTTGGTTGATTTAGGTCACTTCTAAGGGTTCCAAAATCAATTTTGAAATTTTGAAAACGCCCTAACTCAAAAAATTTTGATATAAAGGTATTGTTTTTCCTTCAATTTAAGATTCTATAGAATTTTTAGAATTTTTTGAGACCACGCGGAGCTCTGTAGGACAAACCGTTCGCTCACTACGAGAATTTAAAGTTTGGACTTACGATAAATCAGAAACACGAGTGTGAATCGCAAAAGAGGCCTAACATCCGTTCATATTTTTGCTGACCGAAAATCGTTAATTGTTTCTTAGGGTTGTCTTCAGTTTTGTGTCGTAAGCAACCAGTAATCAAATTTCCTAATGAAGGTACCGACAACTCTCTTTTTAATATTGATTGTGGAAAATATGGTTGGTAGGTGGTGACAATGGCAAAGCTGTGATCTTTGCAGGCGAGTGATCTATATAGAAAAATAATAAACCTATGAGAAATAATTTGCAGCTTTTTTTCATATTCAAGATTTTTTGTGATTTTGACCTAGTAGGTATACCATAACTAATTCAGTAAGTTCAAATCTGAGGATACCAGTTGAAAAGATCATCAAATCTCCTTCCTCTCTAATGTCAAACCTAAACTTTATTATTGATTCATTTGGTGAAAAACAGCCTTAGTACTTAAACTATGTAAGTAACCAAAATTGTTAGGAATGGAATTTTCCTACTTTCATGCAAGATTGGTAGATATTATAATTGAAGCTCGTCTATCATTGGCTAATCGAAGCTATCAAGGGCAAGAAGAAGCGCCAAAATCCATTGGTTTAGTACGAAAAATTTCGCCAATGCATAAAACTTTTCATTTTGCTTCATTGAGCGTGCGAGAAGGAAACATAAAGGTGTACGTGTTGTAGGAACAGGCATATTGGATAGCAGGTTACACTGGGCCACCTCCAAATTGGATTCGTCTGGGAGCGAAGGATATAAAGTGCCAGACGATCGGGAAGGATACGAAATCTGCGGGAGATTGAGAGGAACAGAGGAGGAGGGAGGGAGGATGAGTGTGTGAGAGAGAAAGAGCGCGATAGGCCTTTTGTGTGGATATTGTGCAATGGGGTATGAGAGAGAGGGGCGATAACCTCACCCTGCAGGCCGTGATAGGTACAGATTGGCTGCAGGCAGATTGCCCTTCTGCAGCATCGCTGATGCAGTCATCAATACAGCGAGGGGGGGGGGGGGTTGCCTGCACAGTGCAGGGTGTTCGTTGAGGGGAAAACGGTGGAGCGTTCTGAGCGGCTTCGGAAGGTCACACAGAGGTCGAGGGGGGCATCCGCAAATACGACCGCACTAGAAAACCAAGACCTCTTATGCGCACAAATTGCCTTCCCAAACCTGCGTCAGCCAACAATCACAAGAAACGCTGTTGACCTCCAAAATTACAAATTCCTTCTTCACTGTTCCTTTTCAACACTTTCCCAACATTTTGATCTTTTCATGCACTAAATGACTTGGAGTACATCAAGGCAACTCTGCTATCAATTGAATAGTTGTGGACCTCCATAATCACAATAGCAATTATTTCACACTTTCAAAACATTGATCTAATATTGCTCCAAATGCCTCGGAGTTCGACGTGTTTGGGTTTTCACGAGAAAAGCTGTTGACGATCTCATCTGTTTCAAAGGGAAAGCACTTTACTATCCCAAGCGGAGAATATATGAACTAATGCTGGGGGTGAGGTTCAGATGTTTGTTGCTGGTACCTATTATATCGTCAGACCGTCACCACTATGGCAAACTATTGCATTTTTTTTACACTCCAGAAAACTTTCATGAATTTGGGTTTATTATTTTCAATAATGAACCTTTGGAATCGACCAAGAAAAACATTTTTTAACACCCCCTCAAAATTTGATGGTTCACCTTACAAGTACGTAGAATCCAAAAATCGAATAAAAACCTCCTGGTTAAAAAGTTCCTTGCCATGAAATCAGTTTTTCTCAATTTCTCACGAAACATTCCTAGTGTATACATGCCCGTTTGAAAGAAAACTCCTCAATTGTGTTTGATTATCAAGGCTGGAATATGAGAGTTACCCAAAGGTACCTGAGGTACCTACTCCACGTACGTTTGTGATCATCATTTGGTCCATTTATGAGATGAAACGAAGAGGAATAAAACTCATAAACCAGACCAATACCGTGAATTTCGGGAGAGCAGCGCACTTTGTCACTTCTGGCAGCCAACTCAAAAAAGAGAAGTATAGAATCTTTGAAACGCTCTGTTCAAAAATTGGTTTTTGTCACTTCACTTGTGCCACTCAACGCTCGAAATATTGTCCATCATATGTACCATGTTTTCCAATTGCTCATAACAAACAGTAGGCAGTAGACATTCATGAACAGTATCGTTGAGGCTGGCCCTCCGCTGGTAGCGTCCTCAAGCGACCAAGCAACAAGGCGATTCCTGGCGACTTTCGCGAGGCGACTGGGACGCGACTGAGCTCCGTCATTGGAGGCGACTTAGTCGCGCAAAATCTGTGGTGGTGTATAGTGGACTGCATTTTATTTTTGGTGAAGTACTACACAATGGACGACATAGATAGTATTTATTTGCAGCCAATTGTTGTGCTACTTCACCCCACAGTTTTCACTGAACATCCCTGTGATGAAACCGAGGGTCCTTCATGTTCCACAATGGAGTTTTTTCTCTCAAAACACTTATTAAAAGTTCAATATCCATGTTTGTCAACAGTGTGAACCAAAATGGCCTGAATCAAAAGGCAGGAACAGGAAAATGTGAATCACAGTCGGAGGGTGCGCCAAGAAAACATGGGAGGGGGAAGCCAGGTCGCTCGAAGACAGGCGACCGATCCCATCTGGATGGGATCAGTCGCTTGTCGCCTCAAAACGCGCGAGTCGCGTCGCTCATAGTAGCTTGCAGTGGAGGACCTCTAATACATTTTAAGCTCATGGGATTAGTCGCTTGTATACGGACGAAAACGCTTAGTCGCTTGAGGTCGCTTCCAGTGGAGGGCCAGCCTGAAACGTATTCCATCATTTTCATGGACGTCCGAATTGGATGACATTTTCCAGGATTGTTAGGATTTGGGTACATGTGGTCCCCTATGAATTTCATCGGACCCAGATGGTCAGCAGCCTCTGCGCAAGCGCAAACCATACACCAGATGCTGTACAAATGATGAAAGGTGATCAAGAGGAAAACTTAAACAGCTTGATTCTAGAAAGAAAAAGATGCCCTTCAACATCAGCATCAGTCTCTGAACCGCGTGTAGGAGGCCAAGAAAAGGACCTCATGAAGCTCTGCGACGACTTGCACATCCCCCTGTGAACCACTACTATTATCATAAGATCCAAACGTTGCAAGACCTCCAGGATGCCCTCTCAGAACCCGACGTGAATGGAAGTGATCCATCAACCCACGTTCCAGTTCCCTATAAAGTTATTATTGAAAAATTTCTATTGTTTTATGATAATTTTATGTGAATAATCCAAAAATAAACTTATTGTGTATTCCTGTAATCATTAAAATGTCATTGCTTGGTTATCGAAACAAATAAAGCTCGCTGTTATCATGTTTTGAAGCTCACAATTATTAGCCGAATTCGAGACATTTTCAATGGCACGTCATCCGTAGGTGTGTAGCTACCATTTAAAACATACAGCATTGAAATACATGTTAAAATGGATTTTAGAGGTCGAGTCAAACTTTAATTATGCTCTCCTGAAAGTCTGTAAAATCGCCGATTCGATACTTTTCTGGAGTGTAAAAAAATCGATAGTTTGCCATAATGGTGACGATATTATATCAGAGAAATTCATTAGCCAATCGAATCCACTCATGAAAGTGAGGGAGGTCCGATGCGATCCCTTATGTCAAGTGTAGCATACAGGGTGTTTCACGAAAAGGTTACACCCCCTTCATTTCCGCAAAATACAGCGTAAAAACTTCCAATCAACGCAATTCTTCGTGATTTTTTGTGAGGATCTCAGGAAAAATACTTTTGCGCAAAAAAGTTGCGCGCAATCGTGTGCAATTGACACTAACTTCATTTTTTCAAATGGAAACCGCCCCTTTTTTATTACAGATTCGGATTCTACGTCAAATTTCATGAAAAATTCATACCCTAATCGATTTGTTTTATTTGGCGCAACCTTGATTTTTGAACGCTCTAAGTTGCGCAACTCCACAATTGTGCAAAAATTAGGTTTTGGGGAACCCTTAGTGTGGCACATGTTTTTTCATCATTTTTTGACGCTGAATCACAGGGAGTCATCCGTTTTGAGGAAGACCAAGATTTCAAGAGGAAAAATTAACATTTCTTTCACAAAAACATCAGTTTTGTGGTCGAAATCATGTTAATTTTTTATTTTCTCACCTCCTTTTGAACCACGGGCTTGGGGCCGTCTACGGTGGAGGCAAAAATAAAAACTGGCAGGACGATCATGCTTGAACTGAATAAAATTGCCTGAAAACTCATAACGATTTGAAAAGAGCGATTTTTTCACTAATAACAACCGAATTTTTGGCCGCTATTTAAAAAAATTCCAGTCAAATTGAAAAACGGATGACACCCTGTGATTCAGTGACAAAAAATAATGAAAAAACATGTGCTACACTTAGGGTTCTCCAAAACCTAATTTTTGCGCAATTGTGGAGTTGCGCAACTTAGAGCGTTCAAAAATCCAGGTTGCGCGCAATAAAACAAATCGATTCGGGTATGAATTTTTCATGAAATTTGACGTAGAATCTGAATCTGTAATAAAAAAACGCTGCAAATCATTGCTCAAAGGTGACCACTCAGGCGCCTTCAGTATTCTCCATTGACTTTTGATTATGGAAATTTGATTACTGGTTGGTTACGCAGAAGGCAAAACTGTATACAAATCGAAGAAATGAACAGCGATCGCATTTTAATCAGAAAAAATTTCAACGGAGATTAGACCTCTTTTGCGATTCACACTCATGATTCTGTTTTATCGAAGGAAAAGCTTCAAGTACTCGTAGGGACCGAACGGTTTGCCCTACAGAGCTCCGGGTGGTCTCAAAAATTTTTAAAAATTCAGTACTATTTAAAATTAGTGAAAAAACGATACCTTTATTTCGAGAGTTTTCGAGCTAGGGCACTCTTGAAAATTTCAACCCTTAATTTTCACCCCTTAGAAGTGACCTACATCAACCAAAAGCTTCGGCGCACAACTAGACCCCAAATGGAGCCCATATACCAAATTTCATCGAAATCGGTCCATGGTAACTAAGAAAAGTGCCGCGTACGGCGTACGGCGTACGGCGGACGGACGGAAATTTTTTTATTCGATTTTCGTATTCTACGTACCTTGAAACGTAAAACATCAAATTTTGAGGGGGGGTTAAAATTTTTTTTTTCTTGCTCGATTCCAAAGGCTTATTATTGAAAATAATAAACCAAAAGGGGCGGTTTCATTGGAAAAAATGAAATTAGTGTCAATTGCGCACGATTGCGCGCAACTTTTTTTGCGAAAAATTATTTTTTCTGAGATCCTCACGAAAAATCATGAAGAATTGCGTTGGCCGGAATTTTTCACGCTGTATTTTGCGAAAATGAAGGGGGTGTAACCTTTTCGTGAAACACCCTGTATATTTTGTGGTTTTGACTTTTGGCCTTCAATACGGAATAAACGTACACCCTACATGGGAAGGGTTCTTACAGCATTGCAATGAGAGTTTCGTTGTTGTTGATGACTTCGTAGTTGGAAGCCCAAGTGTGACAAAGTCCCTCTATCGGGGTTTTCATTACAACTCGACTCACGTATTACGAGTTGCCACCAAACGCAGGATGTCCCGACACGTTTTCTTCCCTTCATTCGAACACAATGGCGTTGATATTCTTCTCTGTTGGCGTCGATCCGAGTTCAACGTCTTTCGGTTACGTCGACCTCCCTTTGGGAAATGGGAAAAGCTGAGGGTCGGTCGTATAATCGGACAATCAGAGGTGACGACGGGGTGCCGCATGCCGCACTAGTCGGTATGCCACGCACCGCATTGCCCGGTCAAGTACTACTCAAGGCTCCTTCACTCCCAAGGGACTTTCTTTGTCATTTCCCTCCTCCTTGATGTCTGACTATGACCTTTGTGCTTCAGTTCGTCCAATTAAGCCTCTTTTCCTATCAAGCCAATGAAAAACGCTGCAAATTATTACACAATGGTTTATTGGTTTATTATTTTCAATAATAAGCCTTTGGAATCGAGCAAGAAAAAAAAATTTTAACCCCCCCTCAAAATTTGATGTTTTACGTTTCAAGGTACGTAGAATACGAAAATCGAATAAAAAAATTTCCGTCCGTCCGCCGTACGC
The DNA here is from genome assembly GCA_009739505.2 of Apolygus lucorum. Lineage (NCBI taxonomy): Eukaryota > Metazoa > Arthropoda > Insecta > Hemiptera > Miridae > Apolygus > Apolygus lucorum. The sequence goes on along the minus strand of CM019181.2, from coordinate 6,008,980 downwards.
CGTACGCCGTACGCCGTACGCCGTACGCGGCACTTTTCTTAGTTACCATGGACCGATTTCAATGAAATTTGGTATATGGGCTCCATTTGGGGTCTAGTTGTGCGCCGAAGCTTTTGGTTGATGTAGGTCACTTCTAAGGGGTGAAAATTAAGGGTTGAAATTTTCAAGAGTGCCCTAGCTCGAAAACTCTCGAAATAAAGGTATCGTTTTTTCACTAATTTTAAATAGTACTGAATTTTTAAAAATTTTTGAGACCACCCGGAGCTCTGTAGGGCAAACCGTTCGGTCCCTACGAGTACTTGAAGCTTTTCCTTCGATAAAACAGAATCATGAGTGTGAATCGCAAAAGAGGTCTAATCTCCGTTGAAATTTTTTCTGATTAAAATGCGATCGCTGTTCATTTCTTCGATTTGTATACAGTTTTGCCTTCTGCGTAACCAACCAGTAATCAAATTTCCATAATCAAAAGTCAATGGAGAATACTGAAGGCGCCTGAGTGGTCACTGATCAGCTGAGTGAGCTCCAAGGCCATTTCCTCTCCTGTTCAACGCAGGAACCTGAAATTTGAGAGGGCGGGTCAATTGAGAATGCTGAAGGAGCCTGAGTGGTCACTGATCAGCTGAGTGAGCTCCAAGGCCATTTCCTCTCCTGTTGAACGCAGGAAGCTGAAATTTTAGAGGGCGGGTCAATGGAGAGTGCTGAAGGTGCCTGAGTGGTCACTGATCAGCTGAGTGAGCTCCAAGGCCATTTTCTCTCCTGTTGAACGCAGGAACCTGAAATTTGAGAGGCAGGGTCAATGGAGATTGCTGAAGGCGCCTGAGTGGTAAATGATCAGCTGAGTGAGCTCCAAGGCCATTTCCTCTCCTGTTGAACGCAGGAAGCTGAAATTTGAGAGGGCGGGTCAATGGAGAGTGCTGAAGGTGCCTGAGTGGTCACTGATCAGCTGAGTGAGCTCCAAGGCCATTTCCTCTCCTGTTGGACGCAGGAACCTGAAATTTGAGAGGGCGGGTCAATGGAGAATGCTGAAAGGCGCCTGAGTGGTCACTGATCAGTTGAGTGAGCTCCAAGGCCATTTCCTCTCCTGTTGAACGCAGGAAGCTGAAATTTTAGAGGCAGGGTCAAAGGAGAATGGTGAAGGCGCCTGAGTGGTCACTGATCAGCTGAGTGAGCTCCAAGGCCATTTCCTCTCCTGTTGAACGCAGGAACCTGAAATTTGAGAGGGCGGGTCAATGGAGAATGCTGAAGGCGCATGAGTGGTCACTGATCAGCTGAGTGAGCTCCAAGGCCATTTCCTCTCCTGTTGAACGCAGGAAGCTGAAATTTTAGAGGCAGGGTCAAAGGAGAATGGTGAAGGCGCCTGAGTGGTCACTGATCAGCTGAGTGAGCTCCAAGGCCATTTTCTCTTCTGTTGAACGCAGGAAGCTGAAATTTGAGAGGGCGGGTCAATGGAGAATACAGATGGTGGTAGGTGCTATTGATGGAGAACCAGTGATCTATACAGAAGGGTGATCTATACAGAAAATAATAAACCTTTGAGCAATGATTTGCAGCGTTTTTCTATATTGATCACTCGTCTGCAAAGCCACCAACCATCCAACATGGAGAAAAACATCGATCGCATTTCGGTCTGCTAACATTTGAACGAAGATTAGGCCTCTTTTGCTTCCAACACTTAAATTCTAGTATGAAGCGAATGGTTTGTCCTACAGAGCTCCGCGTGGTCTCAAAAAATTCTAAAAATGCTATAGAATCTTAAATTGAAGGAAAAACAATATCTTTATATGAACATTTTTTGAGTTAGGGCGTTTTCAAAATTTCAAAATTCATTTTTTGACCCTTAGAAGTGACCTACATCAACCAAAATCTTCGGGAGCCTACATACCAAATTTCATCAAAATCGGTCAATGCTAAGTGGGAAAAGTCGGCGGACAGACGGCCAAATTTTTATTCGATTTTTGGATTCTACGTACCTTGAAACGTAAACCAACAAATTTTGAGGGGGTGTTAAAAATTGTTTTTTCTTGGTCGATTCCAAAGGTTCATTATTGATAAAAAGATACCAAAACTAAGATCACCACGTGATTCAGCGTTAAAAAAATTCTAAAATATCGTGTGTCACACTTGGGTACTTCGGACGTGCACATTTTGATGCAACCTCGCGGTTGCGCATCTTTGAGCGAAAGCTGAGCGGGTTGCGCGTGATTAAAATAAAATCGGTTGAGGGGTGAAATGATCATGAGATTTCACGTAGAATCCGAATCTGCAATAAAAAATGGGGGTCTTAGTTGAAAAAAACGAAGTTAATGTGCGTTGCGCACGTGCGCAATCCCCACCATGGTCATATTATTTGAAATCCTTGGGAAAAATCTTGAAGATTAAAAAAAAATTACCACTATCTGGACGATTTTAGCAGGGGAAATGTTTTCGGGAACACCCTGTATAAATAAATTTATAGTTAATTTATAACATGAAGACATTTATAAATTCTTGAGAGCAAGCAACCAGTATGTATAAAATAATACAAGTACATGTACGGCTGTATAAACAATATTATTGCCAAACAAAAATCTTCCTATTAAACGAGAATCTTAAGGTGTATTCATTACTGATTCACCCTCACCTTCCACTCCCTCCCTAGTTGGTAAATGTTGGATTCGATTGGGAGATTACTCATGTCCTTACACCTATGTGATCATTAGGATTCCACCAGTTTGCTCCGTGAATCCAGGGAGAAGAGGGGTTTGAGCGGCATTTTAAACGGATAGCAAACACAGTGTTCGAGTACGATGATGTATTCATAGTCGGTGTTCGGCTCCCAGAATGGGATTAGACAACCGGATCGAATTCCGGGGAAACGCACCATGAAGTTGAGCGATTATTCATGAGGGTTCTCCCCAGAACGGGGGATCCGCTGCCGGGGAGACATCACCTCTGTTTAGAGGTTGGATTGGTGTCGTTGTGTGGAGGAAGGGTGGAGAGACGAGGCTTGTCACCTCAGGTTTGATTTGCGGGACACCGAGGGACAAGTCGCTGAACAACTGTCGCCTTTAAAACTGGGGTGAAGAAGTCAGCTGGGCTCGAAAACTGAGACGTGAGACAAGATGCTGGTAAGAAGGTGAGAACTTGACAACAAAACACGTAGCAACATCAATGATCAAAAAACACAATTTTAGTTCATTATTTTCAATAATAAGCCTTTGGAATCGAGCAAGAAAAAAAATTTCAACCCCCCTCAAAATTTGATGTTTTGCGTTTCAAGGTACGTAAAATCCGAAAATCGAATAAAAAAATTTCCGTCCGTCCGCTGTACGCCGTACGCGGCACTTTTCTTAGCAACACTGGACCGATTCGGTTCAAATTAGGCATATGGGCTCCATTTGGGGTCTAGTTATGCAGCGAAGCTTTTGGTTGATGCAAGCACTTCTAAGGGGTGGAAATTAAGGGTTGAAATTTTCTAGATTGCCCTAGCTCGAAAACTCTCGAAATACAGGTATCGTTCTTCCCCCAATTTAAAAAAGTATTGAATTTTTAGAATTTTTAGAGACCACCCGGAGCTCTGTAGGACAAACCGTTCGCTCCCTACGAGAACTTAAGGTTTTCCTTCGATAAATCAGAATCACGAGTGTGAATCACGAAAGAGGTCTAATCTCCGTTCAAATTGTATCTGACTAAAATGCGATCGCTGCTCATTTCTTCGATTTGTATTCAGTTTTGCTTTCTGAGCAACCAGTAATCAAGTTTCCATATGAAGCTCCTTATTTTTCGTATCGTGTGAAGCTTTTAGTTCTTTCTAATAAACTTGATTGTGAAGGTCTGAAGGCAGTATGGTGAGTTAGGTAGTACCTACCAATAGTTGGTAGGTAAAAAAAAGTTGGTTGGTAAAAAAAAAACGCTGCAAATTATTGCCCAAAGGTTTATTGTTTTCTGTATAGATCCCTCCCTACCAACCATAGGTACCCTACTACCTACTAGGGCATTTTTGAAAATTTCAACCCCAACCACCAACCAAATGGAAATGAAGGGTTGAAATTTTCAAAAATGCTCTGGTAGGTAGTAGGTATTTATGGTTGGTAGGGAGGGATCTATACATAATGGTGATCTATACAGAAAATAATAAACCTTTGGGCAATAATTTGCAGCATTTTGCTTCCTTATTATCAATTAAGAGGAAATGTATTCAGACAACAGGGTAGAAAAATTTGTCTTCTAGAATAACATCAGAATTTTTAGTTCCGAGCTTTTTGAACAATTTTGGTTCTGTCTCAATATTTGTAGTTTTTGAGTTATTCAAACTGGTACGTACTCGCCCTACCTAGTGGTGACTACCTAACGTGTTTGCGGCTCCATGCTCGCAATTAATTTTTCATCCATCCTCTCTGTATATGTTCCATTTAGTTTCCTAACTTCTATTCTTGTAGCATCCATATTACAAATTTGGAGGTAACATTGAAGAATAATAAAGGGGTTTTATTTTTATCTTGTTTTGGTTCTAGCCCGGTTTCTAGTCCATGTTCGGAAGGTTGAAAAAAGGTGTTCCTGTTGGAATTTTGAGTTACTTTTTTTTTAAATGTGAGAAATATATTCAGCTTTACATAATAAAAAATTAAAAACCAAAAATCGAAAGAAAAAAAATTTTGCGGTAGAATCCCTGTAAATCTTGCTGTTTAATGAATTGAAAGTTCCAAATCTGAAAGGTGTTTTATTAAATAGCAATGCTTCTTGTCAAAGGGTAAGTAAAAGTAATATTGAAAGCGTTGATTGCGGTGATCAGACCTTTGATTTTGATTCAGAGTACGTGATGATGATAGTATGATTCCAGCTATTGAATTTTTACTAGGTGTTTTAGTAACCTGGTGGTGTCGTGTTCGAGTGTGAAAACAGAAGGAATTTGAATTTTAAATGTCCTAGGAAGGGTCAGGAACAAGAGTTAATATCAGCGTTTCAAAGCCACGTCCCAGGCCTTTCCTCATTAATTCCAACTCGTTTCGGTTGACTACCAAACCATCATCACCCAGTCAACCCTCGAGGCTCGCCAATAGGAAATATCAATACGAGGGGTCCCCGATGCGAAGGGTGTACCCGGGTTAATGTTCCTAGACCCCCAGAACCAAACCAGATCCAACACAATCACCTCCAACCCCCAAAAAGTGGTTCCCCGCTCCGCCCCAAAAAGGCGTCTTTCTCTCCCCTTTGGCGCATTGTACATTACATCACAGTTCCTGAGGTTGAGTGACTATGATGGGACGAGGAGGGGGTAATGTCTCTTTTAAGCCCCCAACTGTTCTTTTCGACACACAAAAGGACTTCCCCAACACATCTGCCGCGACAACCCCACATTTTAATTTCACATCCCTCATTCTTCTTTTTTGTCCTAAAGCTTCTGGTTAAACTTCGGCGACTAACTTTGTGTCGTCAGTCAACAACTGCCCATACTTCTTTGCCTTCTTCTTTGATTTCCCTTCTTGCACACAACAATTGCATCAATTGTAATTTAGGCTGTTTCTTATTAATAATTTATTCTGGATATTTGTTTTTGAACATTTAGAAGTCTCAATACAATACTCCTACCTAGAATGATGTTTTTTTTTTACATTTTTGAGAATATTCTAGAGTAAATTAAGGTTTAAGATGAAACTACAGCGTTATGTGGAGTGTACGCAGTGAATAATGAAGAGTTCATGCGATTTGAGAAGAGAGGCAAGAATTGTACTTCTAATTAATTTCGTGTTTTTCTTAGTTTTTCATATATTTTTAAAAAACGCTGCAAATTATTACACAATGGTTTATTATTTTTTATTTTTCTAAATAGATCACTCGTCTGCAAAGCCACCAACCATCCAACATGAAGAAAAATATCGATCGCATTTCGGTCAGCTTTAATTTGAACGGAGATTAAGCCTCTTTTGCGATTCACACACGTGTTTCTGACTTGTCGTACGTCCAAACTTTAAATTCTCGTAGTGAGCGAACGGTTTGTCCTACAGAGCTCCGGGTGGTCTCAAAAAATTTTATAGTATCTCAAATTGAAGGAAAAACAATACCTTTATATCGAAATGTTTTGAGTTAGGGCGTTTTCAAAATTTCAAAATTGATTTTGGAACCCTTAGGAGTGACATCAACCAAAATCTTTGGGGCACAATTAGACCCCAAATGGAGCCTACATACCAAATTTCATCAAAAATCGGTCAATGCTAAGTGGCAAAAGTGCCGCGTACGGCGTACGGCAAAATAATAAACAAAATAATAAACGAAAATCTCATCCTAAGGTTCTGATTTCTATTTAAAACCAAAAGAATGTTTAAGAAAATTAAAGAAAAAAAACCCTTTTTTAAAAAACAAGCTTTTATATTTTGTTGATTAATGAACTAAAATGTTGAAAATAAATTATCTTTAATAAGAAGTATGACACTTTTTTTTAATGAATAAAAGTGTGTTACATTGTGATAGAAAGAGGAAAAAGAAGATGCTAGATGTAACACGCTTTTATTGACTGTGATAAATCGTCATCTCTATAAAGTGTTATATTTCTTATTAGAGATCATTTATTTTTAACTTTTTAGTTAATTTAATTAACAAAAAATAAGAGGTTTTTTTCTTTAATGTTTAATGTACGACTAAAAACAAAAGATGGGGGGGTATTACACGGACTCTGACTCTTCCCATCCCCGACTACTCTGACTCCTCCCGCCCCAACCCCTCTAACTCCTCCCGCCCCAACTCCTCCGACCCCTCCCGGCCCCAACTTCTCTAAATCCTCCCGCCCCAACTCCTCCGACCCCTCCCGCCCCAAACTCCGACTCCTCCCGCCACCAACCCCATTAACTCCTCCCGCCCCAACTCCTCCGCCCCCTCCCCCCCAAACTCCGACCCCTCCCGCCCCAAACTCCGACACCTCCCGCCCCCAACCCCTCTAACTCCTCCCGTCTCCGATTCCGCCGACTCTCCCCACTCCCACGACCCCTCTAACCCCTCCGTGCATACATACATATGTACGGTTGTCGTTTTATATTATTAGATGGAGGATGGTCCCCTATGAATTAGAATTTGGTTCAGAAAGTTAATAGTATTGCATTGTCATGCGATTAACACATGCATGCAAAATTTCAGCTCAATCGGATACCGGGAAGAGGATCAAATTCATCTTGCAAGATTTTATTGATGACAAACAGACTGACAGACAACGGGACAGGTGAAACTAAATAAAAGCTTTTAAAAACAACAATATTTTACTTTTAAAACGCAGCAAATTACACAACGGTTTATTATTTTTCTGCAAAGAATATGGGTTTTCAATTATTACTACTATTATTATTACCTACCTAATAGCAAAATATGTGGGTGCCATCATATTAAAAACAAAATTAGTCCCTTGGTTACTAAGGATGCAAAAATTCATATGGAACTCTATGATGTACATGTACATGTCCCAGGTACTCTTATGTTGACTTTTTACAAGTCAGTGCATTATTTACTCTAAAAAAACCTTTTTTAATCAATGAGATCTCTTTTGGTAATACTTTCTGCATACTTACTCTAATTAAAACCGCTTTGAGTAAGAACGACAATGAAATATTGAGGACAAAGCTTGTAGGTATCTTCCTATCTAGTTTGAATGGAGATTGTAGAAATACAAAGTTATTCTGATCTGAAAGGCTTTCCTTCAGTGGTAAGGAAACTAAACAATCAGCTTCAGTAAAATACGAGTGGAAAAATATTCTTTTGGAGCAGTAGGAATCGAACCGTGAGAGACTTTTTGCACTGGCGGGTGTTTGTAGTACTTCATGTCTTTGTACGAACCCGTTTATACTCCGTTCTCATGTGTAACTTTCTTTTGACCTATTTCATTGAATCCAATTCGAATTCACATTTTTCCATATCCGTTTGACTAGGTAAATACTTAAATATTGGAATGAACTGTAAAACAATTAAATTATCATAACTAAAAGAAAGAAGGAGAAAAACTCGCACAGCCTGAGTAGAAATCAGTTTTTGCTCTCCTGAAAAGTACCTAGCAATTTTCAATTTTCACCACATTTTTTGCTTTCGTGTGATGTGCTGGTTCCACGACTTGATATGTGATACATAATTGAACTATTAAAACAATACTTAGACCAACGACGGGTAATAATTGGAACTCAAATAGATTTAAAATCCACGAATTTAAATATCCGTTATCTAGTTCTCCCGAGATTTCCTTTTTTCGAGCTAGCGTTGAAAGGCATTGCGGCGCCTTTGTGATGGATTATCCCACACAGGAGTTCCCACATAATGGACCATACGGAGGGGTTTCCCTTGCCCTGTCAGTTCGACTGTGTACACACTCGAGCGACCTCTAAACAAGAGACGGAACCGGTCCAGGGCTCTGAATGGAAGCTGTCATCTCCTGCCGACTTGTACGCGGACCTCTGAATCATAATGTGATGGCCTGCTAGCCCCCACATGATGATAATCACGAGGCTGTTTGCCTTATGGAGAACCCCAGATCCGGTTATACCATAATTTATTAACCAAGGCTCTTTGACGTGCGAAACAGTTTGTTTGGAATCCCACAATCACGGAAAGCATAGCCTATCAGTTCTAGCTAAAATATTCGTACTAATATCTATATCCAACCAAAAATTGCACAAAAATACATTAAACTTGGAAATTTCCTTCTTCAACCTAGATTTCTACATATTTATTGGAGTTTTCACAAATATAATCTAAAGTGAAGCATTTCAGAAGACTCCTAAGAGTCATGTATGATCATGCCCAAGAATATTTTGGAGGCAACTCCATGCCCAATTTGGGTCTCCTTACGAAGCAAACCATACTCCACGTAGTCACTGAACTGACTGCCTTGATAGACAGACGTCAATCCAAGGCTTTCGATGTTTCAAATCTGTTCTTTTCCATAATGCTAACGCTACGATAAAGGAGTCATCCATGAAGGGAGACTTCAACTGGCAGCGGTGTACCCAATACAGAGTCTACTCTGAATTTCATTTTTTTCTCCTTTTCTGGGAGGTTTTCGTAAGGACTTATTTGTGGGCCCCTACGCTCAATAATATAGTATTTACGAATTCAAAATAAAACAAAATCAACAAAACCACAAAACAAAATGATTTTCGGGGGGTATATTTGCCAGCTACCCAGCTGTTCCCTTCGTTATCACAACGCAGTTATGTACGCAGATGTCATAGCAGTAGGGGTGTGTCGGTCCAGGTATTTCCCTGGAACGGTTCCAACGGTTACGGTGACAAAGATGTGACCGTTCCAAATTACCGGTACAGTTCCATTACCGGTACAGGCGATCAAATCCCACTCACATGACATGGATGAAGCATGCAGTCAAATCCCTATCGTCCTTCTTCCATGCTTATGATCTCAACTTGCAATACAATAGCATCATTTTCCTTGACAATTCGCTAAAAGGAAGGAATTTGAACAAGTGTTACAAAAGAGGCAATTTATTATAAATAATAGTTACCAAACAATTCAAGGAAAGAATAATGACGTTTCAGTTTAAGAACTTAACATGAAAATAATAAATTAATAATACTGGAGACAACTTCCATGCTAACCAGTCCAGAAGATAACTTTCCGCTCAAGAGCCATTCCATGAACCATTCTCAGTCCATGGAAGTAGTAAGGGCGCTTCCAGGTACAACATGAAACAGAACTGAGAACAAGATCCATGCTTACCGGTCCAAAACCCTTCCCGGTCCAGAGCCATTGATCACTTATGATGAATGATATCTTATCGGTCCGGTTCCATCCTTACCGGTCCAGTTCCATCCTCACCTATCAGAATGATCAGAATGATAAGATGATTGATCAAATCATTCTGATTGGTGAGGATGGAACTGGACTGATGGAAAAGATTCTCTTCCCGGTCCAGAGCCATTCCAAGATATCTTATCAGTTCGTGGAACTGGACCGGTAAGGGTCGAGTTTTTGTCCCTGCGTGGAACCGTTCCAACCTGATACTCGGTTCCACAGTCCCGGTACAGCTGTACCAACACACCTCTACATAGCAGTTCTGGTTTGCGCATCCAAACCAGTTATAAGCAGCCATTCATTGGGAAAAGTCGAGGTTCATCACGACAGTTGCTCCAACAATGCTTGGATTGAGGTTTGGTGAGATGAGCCATGGTAGGCAAACGTGTTCGTGCTAACGTCTTATGTCAAATGTCCTCTAGAGTAAACAGAGATTTACGTCTGATGAAGCTATCCGACCTGTTTCTTCTGGCTACTGTAGTCTCTGTGAGGTTGTGAAGAACCTCGAACACTTGAAGGCTTCAATGATTATGACACGAGAAAACAGCCAAACTAAGATAAAGAAGAAGGAACACTGGCGCGACGGTACGGAACGACGCATTACCAACTTTTAAGAAGTTACTTCTATACTCAGTGCATAACACGGAAGCTTCGTTGATTTGGGAGCAAGTAGGTAGCCACTTGAGAACCTTGTTAACCTTGGAACCTTGTTTTAAGGAGTACCACCCAGCAACATCAGGGTGATGGCTGCAACCTTGTCACGGCGCGGAGTGTGGTGCGGGAAAAGTGCCACAGAGTTGCGCGAGTTGGGCATCTCAGTAGGTGTACTCCGTGGTGTACCAGAGGCGTACTGCTCGGCTCATATTTGAACTGGTGGTATTTTTATAGAGGCTCTTCCCTTTATCTCTCTCTCCTATATTCTACTAGCTGAAAAGCCTGCTAAAAGCAGGCAAAAAATTGTGAATATGTAAAAAAAATTGATGTCGCGGCCTGGAATCGAACCCGGGACCCCCACGTTCGGGCGACATACGTACGTACGGTTGGCGTTTTATGTATATAGATATTAGAAATCAAGAAAATTTCTTGGAATGTGATTTGGATTCTAATATAGAAATAAATTTAATATATTTCTATATTAGAATCCAAATCACATCTATATCTATTTACATAAAACGCCAACCGTACGTACGTACGTACGTATGCTCGGAGGGGTTGGGGGGTCGTGGGAGTGGGGAGAGTCGTTGAATCGGTGACGGGAGGAGTTGGGGGCGGGAGGGGCTGGGGCGGGAGGAGTCGGGGAAGGAGGAGTCGAGGGCGGAGGAGTCGGAGGGAGTGAGTGGCGAAGAGAGTCGGAGGAATCGTTTTTGCCTACTTTTAGTAGGCTTTTCAGCTAGTTAGAAATAAATGAAGAAGAAAGAATAACAAATGAGAGGTTAAATAAACAATAAATAAAGTAAATGTATATACAATAAGGTATTTAGAATCAAGTTTAAATATAAGTAAAATGTGAAAGTAAACTGATAAGTATGTCAATAATTTTATTTATAATGTTTGAATATGTATGATCACAATTGTAAGAGGATACTTGTAATTTTTCTCCAGGGATGCTGGAAGAGAGGGCCTCCAGGCCCTATGCATTCCCTGGTCGGTAAATAAAAATATCAATCAATCAATCTCCCACCCCCACCTTTCTCATCTTCCTCATCCCTAAGGCCGGCGTCGGGTGAGTCCTGGGCGTCCTTTCCATTATATTTCATTAGTTTATAACAATTTTTGTTTATTAATGGCGTGCCCCCTCCGTCTTTGAGGAGAGTTATTAAAAATAAATAAATAAAGGATTGCGGTGGTCGCCAGAGTGGAACAGGCAACTGAATAAGGAGATCGTGCTAGCAGCCTTTGCTGGAAAGGAGTAGGAACGTCCAGTAGGGATAATTCCCTGGCTGATGAAGTTTCGAGGGTCCCTTCTCTAACTTAATAGCAACCCCCACGATCAGGAAGATGAACCCAGCACCTAGTGCTCTCTTTGTAATACCTGCCCAATTCTTGCAGAGTGGTACCGTCGGTCACGGTAGCACTAGCGGTACTTTAGTGGAAGAGCAGGACGCAATGATCCTCCAGGATGGAGGAGATTGGCTACCACCAGCACGTTTTGGATACCAGGCAGAGCTCATCGCCGAATTTAATTGGTAGGCCACAATTGAAATGCTGTTACCGGTAACTAAAAATACTTACTCTAAATCGAAATGTGGTGATCTCAAAAATAATTAACAATAATAAGCGATAACAGAGAATAATATTAATAATTAACTATAGTGAACACTGTATGAGCATGTACCTTTGCTGTGATTGTAACATTTTGGCTCGTTTCCCCCGGATGAAGTCCAAAGTTGTATTACATTGTAAAATAATTATTCAAAATTTTTAATGGTTAAAGGATTGTCACTTATTTGCAAGTATAATACTCGTAATACTACGTAGTAATAGCATGTTGTAACAATGTGAAATCTTAATAAAATGTGTTTTCCTTTTCTTCTTCTTCTCCCAACGAGAGTTCCTAATGATATATTTTATTCCTAATAACGTTATGGTGGTGAAATAGTACGACGTATTCCAGCAACCTCTAGGAGCTTTTTGAAATTCTTGAAATTATTGACCGTTATCCTCTTGCTCATTTTGGTTTATTATTTTCAATAATGAACCTTTGGAATCGACCATGAAAAAAAAATTTTAACACCCCCTCAAAATTTGATGGTTTACGTTTCAAGGTACGTAGAATCCAAAAATGGAATAAAAATTTGGCCGTCCGTCCGCCGTCCGCCGTACGCGGCATTTTTGCCACTTAGCATTCACCGATTTTGATGAAATTTGGTATGTAGGTTCCATTTGGGGTCTAGTTGTGCCCCGAAGCTTTTGGTTGATGTAGGTTAGTTCTAAGGGTTCCAAAATCAATTTTGAAATTTTGAAAACGCCCTAACTCAAAAAATTTTGATGTAAAAGTATTGTTTTTCCTTCAATTTGAGATTCTATAGAATTTTAAAAATTTTTTGAGACCACCCGGAGCTCTGTAGGACAAACCGTTCGCTCACTACGAGAATTTAAGTTTTGAACGTACGATAAATCAGAAACAAGAGTGTGAATCGCAAAAGAGGTCTAATCTCCGTTCAAATTATAGCTGACCGAAATACGATCGATGTTTTTCTTCAAGTTGGATGGTTGGTGGCTTTGTAGACGAGTGATCTATAGAAAAATAATAAACCATTGTGTAATAATTTGCAGCGTTTTGTCTCTAGTTTACCAAAGTAGCGGAAGCATTGTTGTACGTTTACACTTTTCCAAGAGAAGCAAGCTCGTCCAAGGAAAGTTCACCCGCCGTTTCGTCCGGTATGACCCGATTTCTAAATAAAATAACAACGTCCTGTTTGAGACGCGATCCGCTTGAGAAATGTGTCAGCCATCGGCTCCAGTGACGCACCCCATGTTTTCGTGTGAAACGGATTTCTATTTACCCTCTCCCGAAGGGCAAACAGGATTTTAAATGCATTCGTATTTAAACAGCTGCAAAAAATTGTTTGAATGTTTGCCGACTTGATCAGGAGGTTCGTTTGATTGTTCGTCTAACCGATTGGACCAACTATAATTGGTGAAAGACTGAGTTTGTTTTTCGCCCTCACCCCTTCAGACGTGATATGCAACCTACCGTTACTAATAATCGGAATAGTGCTTAGTAGCAGTATCGGAGAAGCATATCGGAGTTGTGCGATTTTAGCATGGAACATGCTTTAGCCATCATATAACTAGGCAAGAACGTGACAAAACCGCGGAACGGAAGTAGCGCGAGATTTGGCAATAATTTTCACTTACAACCGTCCCGTTTCTTGGGAAATGTTTCGCCGTTAGTTTTGATCCACTCGTTGAAAACCCCTCAATTTGTACTTAAATTTATTTATACTCAATTTATACTGTCACAACAGCAGTACGCAGTACGAACATTCGAGAAGCTTCGATCGCTAAAGGCATGGCTGAAGAAACGGCTAAAGCATGTTCCATGTTTCTTGAATTTTAGCCGAAGAATTCAAGCAGTAACCATCCGGGGGTCCAGGGGGACATCGCCCCCTGGCGAGTCCCGAAAGGCCGAGTTTTGGTTACTCAGTAACAAAGGTAAGGAAGGTTTGTATCCGTACTACCTCGGGCACAATGCGGGGACAATGAAATTCATAGGGGCCATCTGCACCCCAACCCGTACAAGACCCTGACAATTTCATCGGAATGTAACTTGTATAGTTTTGCCCATTACAAGGATTTGCAGACAAATGAACCGACTGACCGACTCACAGACGTCACAACATCAAATTTGTTCAGAAAGACGACACAAAAACTGGAAATACGAGTGAAATTTTGATTTTGGAGTATATTGGGCCTACCAATGGTTATCCTTCATGATGGTACATTAATCTATATATCATAGAAGACCTAGATACCTGGGACACCCCCTTCTTCATAAATTACACAATAATTGCTCATTTAACGATGATTGACAGTCTGGGTGGTTTCATTCGTTACTACAAACTGAACACCACCTTAAATTGATGAAGAAAACTCAAGTTGAGAGGTAATTACACTTGCGCATATCTATTGGATACACTTGATCAATGCGTGGCTACCCTTGACACGACACACTGATAATTTAGCCACAAATAATTATACTAAAAACCTCATTTCTCTCTCTTCAATAATCTCTCTGATGAACAGATTACTCATATGGTCACAAAATTTGTAAAAGATCTCAGTTAAGGCTTATGACGTGCGTTGTAAGGGGCATTTGACGATTCAAGTCGACCGTAAACTTGCCTAGTATTGACAAGGACGCAAATTTAGCTCGCCCAGCTGAACTGGGAAGGAGCTCAGTTTGTATTTCACATTCAGCAGTCTTAAAAGGGCTGAGTAATGTGAGCGAATTTAGCTCGCCCAGCCGATCTCAATTTGTTATTCGGATTGAGCTGTCTTTTTACACAGTTTTCGACTTACTGTTGAAACACTCATTGGATAAATTTCAAATTCTCATAACCAAGGGATTTTATGACACTCTATTGTGATAAACATTTTCAAACCAAAAAACATCCGTAAACATGACAGGGATAATTATATCTATTTATAAGGTACTTTACATTTAAATTAGAAATCTGTGGATAAGATTATCTCTATAAAAATACAGGTTAGTTTCCTAAATTTTTAACAGAACCTGTTCAAAATTTAGGAAACTAACCTGTACAACACCTGGTGTTGTTTGAATTTTAGGAGGTTGAGCAAAAACATTTTAAATTTCGGTGAACATCTTCAAATTTTATGTTTTTTTTTAAGAAAAACTCTCATGAATAGGAACTGAATCCTGTTACGAAGGCAGACACCTACTATTTTCTCATTTTTTTCAGTTCGGTAGTTATTCGAAATCATACGACAACCGTGACAGTACATAGATCAAGGAGTATTAAGTGGAGCATACTTGCATACGAGCCTGCAAGCTATTGAGACATTTTATTTTTTACATTTACATTTTGTATAAGACGTAAAATGACCACAAAAAATTATGTATACATAAACGTTTGCAGGCTCAAAAAAATTTCACGGCCTGGAATCAAACCCGGGTTTCCCTGAGTAATGATTCTTGCAGAATTTGTTTGTCGGTCTCGCGTAACGCTTTTCGATTCCATGTGCCAAAGTAAAGACATGCCTACGTCAAAATACATTCAAAGTTAAAATTGAAAACAATGCTACCGCTTTCTGGTCGATTCGACAGCAATTACTGAGCAAAATGTGAAAATTAATCAATTTTGGTTATCAATATAAAATAATACGGTATTAACTACTATAATTTTACTACTACTTCCATGATATATTATGAGAGAAAGTTATTTTATGTTCTGCCGATCCAACGTTTTTATGATTTCTTCGGCCTTTCCCTAACGGCACAGCTGACCCCTTACGGGCGGCCCCAAAATGAAAATCTAAGCAAAAGGAAGCGACCCTCATGTCGGCCGCCCTTCCCATCACGCGCCGCCCCTCACGCCATTGTAATATCCGTCGGATAATAAGCATCACTCGAGCTCGCAGTCGCACCGTAATCAATAAACCCTCGGCCGAAACACTCTTCTTTCTTTCCTTCGCATAACGAGCTGATAAACCGATTAGGGTCCACCAAGGCACCGATGGCCGACGCTCGATCTACCATGGCCGATGGAGCAGCCCCTTCTTCATTACTTCGTTACGTGTTTCTTCCCTTCGGTCGGCATTCGCTGCTGCCACGACAGAATAAAGCCTCATACGAATAAAACCACTTGCGATGAGATTGTGGAAAGCCATTTTTTTCAAAACGGAGTTGAGTAGAATGTTGTCTATTTCCACGAAAACAATGAGTTACAAGTTAAATCGATTTCGATGGTTAAGTCATCATCGGTAACAAAACGCTACAAATTATTACACAATGGTTTATTATTTTTCTATACAGATCATTCGTCTGCAAAGCCACCAACCATCCAAGTAAAATCCAACCTTTTCCAACTCAAATTCAACCTTTTCCAAGTCAAATTCAACCTTATCCAAAACAAATTCAACCTTTTCACCATTATTAGGGAAATGACGAAAAATACCCACAAGCCCTAAATGAAGTACCAAATGCTCGTCTGTGATTGGGGACTGGGCTGAAAACAATAATCCAAACGCAGTAGGTATACATAAAACAAAATCATGTTTTAGTAAAAAAGAAATCAACTTAAAGCATTTCCATGTCAAATTCAATCTGCTCCCTCAAGCGTCAGTTGGACAGCCTCTCCACTGATGTCATATTTTGGTTTATTATTTTCAAAAATGAACCTTTGGAATCGAACGAGAAAAAAAATTCTAACACCCCCTCAAAATTTGATGGTTTACGTTTCAAGGTACGTAGAATCCAAAACGCTGCAAATTATTACACAATGGTTTATTATTTTTTATTTTTCTATATAGATCACTCGTCTGTAAAGCCACCAACCATTCAACATGAAGAAAAACATCGATCGCATTTTGGTCAGCTAACATTTGAACGGAGATTAGGCCTCTTTTGCGATTCACACTCGTGTTTCGATTTATCGTACGTCCAAACTTTGAATTCTCGTAGTGAGCGAACGGTTTGTCCTACAGAGCTCCGGGTGGTCGCAAAAAATTCTATAGAATCTTAAATTGAAGGAAAAACAATACCTTTATATCAAAATTGATTTTGGAACCCTTAGAAGTGACCTACCTCAACCAAAATCTTCGGGGCACAACTAGACCCCAGAAGGAGCCTACATACCAAATTTCATCAAAATCGGTCAATGCTAAGTGGCGAAAGTGCCGCGTACGGCGTACGGCGTACGGCGGACGGCGGACGGACGGCCAAATTTTTATTCGTTTTTTTGGATTCTACGTAGGTACCTTGAAACGTAAACCATCAAATTTTGAGGGGGTGTTAACATTTTTTTTTTTTCTTGGTCGATTCCAAAGGTTCATTATTGAAAATAATAAACCAACAATAACAGAAGGTACATCACGGAGAGCATAACTTATATAGTCACAAGTGAAAGGGAGCTTGAAACCCATTGGTCGAGGAAGTGAAAGTCACACCCAATCAGATTGAAGCAGATGAGTGAAAGGGGAATTCTATTGCTTCAGGGAAGTAAAGGGACCTGGGAGGATCATCAAATGCCATCTAGGCAGACAGAGTGAAAGGGAGCTCAAACATTATTGAGGGGAACATTGTGTGTGTGGGGGGGGGGGGGACCAAGCTATTGCAGGAATGAATCAACCATCAACGGTGAAACATGTTGAGGGACCACCTCATTCAGACATTTACCAGACCTATCACTCTTAAGAATCTCGAACTTTTCAAGCACATCTTACATAACTCCCTTCGGGCAAAAATGAGGAAATTCTATGTCCTGTCTGTTTGTTAGATCAAAACTAAAGTTATGATTGGATTCTCTTATGTGATTGGCCAAAGCAGAATCACCTTTGTTACCCCTGAAATCCTTCCCATGCTCTTTCATTCTTTCCTTAAATTTCCTACCAGTTTAACCACAATTCTCAAGCCCACAAGAACATTTCAGCTTATAAACTCCACTTTTATCTTGAACGCTAATTTTATCTTTAACAATGTTAAAACATGTCATGTTTCACCGTTGATGGGTTCATTCCTGCTATAGCTTGGTCCCCCCCCCCCCCTTCGCAATGTTACCCTCACCAATGTTTGAGCTCCCTTTCACTTTGTCTGCCTAAATTGGCATTTGATGATCCTCCCAGGTCCCTCCAACCATTAATTGGTTGATAATTTTTTGTTTTTACAACACAAGTTATAGATGCGATGTGCAGGAGACATCGCAGTGGCACTCATTGGGTACCTGCTTATATTTCATTTCTAAATTGATGCTGAAATTTTGAACTCATTTTGTATGTAACCTTGTTAATTTATTTAGTCCTCAGAGGACAGGCTCGTTCACTACCTACATCCTAGGATTTATTTATAACCATGTGTCAATTGTATTTTCCTTTATTTCAATATATTTCTCTCTCTCATATTACAGGTAGGTACCAACTCACAATCCCCCTTTTAAGAAGAATTACTGCTCCTGCAGTGATAAGGAGTACGTCATTTCCTTTTCCCTTATAACCAGCATGAACTAGGATGTCTCCTCCTTCCTCAAACTGTGGGAGTTGTCTGGGATGATGCCTGCAACTGCTTCTTCTCTGGCTATATCTGAAATAGGCTCTTCTGATCGTTGATTCTGGAATGTCGAATTTTTCATCTGGTAGGAGAAATAAAAGTTCTCAAAATCTCTTAAACAAGGTGAACATCCTGGACCTGCAGTGTGTTGAGATAGAGGAAACCAAACGCCGTCAACAGCCACCATGGAAGTTTGGGTTCAATGCTATATAGTGTGTGTACATAGTTGTAGTGGTTCGCCTGCAAATCCCTGAACGTTTTCTGAAGCGTTTATTTTTCCATAAGGTAACTTAAAGAGAGCTGCCGTTGGGTATGTGTAATTTTTTTTTCAGAAAGACCTTGATTAAATCTTTTTGAGTGAGGTAGACGAGATTCATCAGAGTGGCTCCACACCCCACCCCCCCACCACCCTTCACGAGACCCTATACGTCATCTGTGACTGAACCAATGTGTTCAGTGTGGTAAGAGACTTCCAGTCGATATTCATCAAGATTACCTTCCTCAGGTATCAGAAATGGGTACAATATCGACGAAGTTCCTGTCCGAAGCAGCATGTTGCCTCCTACACATCAATAATCCACGCTCCCTTTCACGCTTTTCGCCAGGTAGTCGACCTACGAATCCCCGAACGATTCATCACCGCCCGAGGGCGATCCCGAGGTGACAGGTGCTCACCGCAAAAGCTTCGGCCCAAACAACAAAATAGATATCCGTATCTGTTAGTATGGACGAAGGAGTAGCTCAGTTTCAACAGATCGGAGGGTCTCACGTCTCCCGTGGTGAAACCACCAATATTTCTTACCGGACTCAAAGCGAGCGCCGTCCGTCCACGTCAGATCCGCACGTCTTTCTATTGAGACGTTCCCCACATCCTTTTGTACACCTTCAGATAGCCTATTCGGCCTCCCGTTTCCTTCTAAAACTTCAGCAAACACCATAAATTCGACTCTTCAAAGAACCAATGCCCGACAACTGACCATTTCGCAGCCCATAGAAAACAAGGAGGCGGAAGCTTCTTTGACGACCTGTCGTATTGACTTGTAGGTCAAAATATCTTGAAAGCATTTGCTTTTCTTTTCTTATAGTCAAATCTATTGTGATCCTGAACCCAATGCGATCCGAAAATCGCACATCGCTTCATCCCAAATCTTATTCCGAATCGAAATTAGACCAGTAAAAGTTAATAATTAACGTCATGATAATAATGAACTACAAGAGTGATTCACCTGTTTGACCACCTTAGTTGAAATGTACGAAACCTCACAAAAATTTGTTCAAAAATTACGGCTACTTCTTCAAATACTGCTTCCCATATGCAATGCTTTTGACGCAGATGCATTTATTCTCACCCAAACCTATTTCTTTAAAGGCAATGGTGGGCTCTACGGCCTCTTAGTGCAATACTCAACAAAATATGGTGTTGTGGTAGTGAGTCAAAAGTTTCACTGAGTTTTCCATCGCAATCGCAAGTTTAATATCGTCGCAATAATAGTACCGGATGAACCACACAAGATTTCTCGCAGTCCAGAAGCCATAATAATATCACCCGAATTCGGAGGGATGATGCTGGTTAATCTCGAAAGTCTATCAACTATCAACTTGAACAATATTGACGCACATCGCTACGTGACGTGTACAAACAGAGGAAAGACAGAGCAACATCTCAAAGCACAATATAGAATGGTTTCCTATGGTCGCTTGGTGAAGGTTCTCTTGGAATTTTTACCGCGTAGGACCTAACCATGTCCTGTACTGGCTGAGATACCACTCACCTGTAGGTATCCACTCACCAACCCAGCACAATCTCTGAAAACTTCATCGAAATCGAACAATAACTTCGTATAGTTTTGCCCGTTACAAGAATTTCCTGACAGACATACGGAACCAAAATTGTTCAGGAAGGCCTGAAACGTAAAACGAGATTATACATTTCAACTCTGGAGAACATTTTTTGTTCAACCTTGAAAAGTGAAAACAGTGCTACTGGTACCTTGGACTACCTCGAGACTTTAGTACTCTGTTTATCTCCTGCAAGGATAATTAAACTCTAATTTTGATAAATTTCTCCATGAAACTATTTTGGTTTATTGTTTTCAATAATGAACCTATGAAATCGACCAAGAAAATAATTTGTAACCTCCCCTCAAAATTTGTACTTAGGTTTGCGTTTCAAGGTACGTAGAATCCGAAAATCGAATGAAAAGTTGTCCTTCCGTCCGCCGTACGACGTACAATTTTTCTCCTGGTTTTGCTTGTTTGCATACAAGCTTTAATTACAACCGCAGGAGGTAATACAAAGTAAATACTGAAGTGATTTTGTTCATCATTCTTCGAAAAGTGTGTTTTTTAAAGAAAAAAATTGTTTATGGAGAAAATGATCAACAGTTCATCTGTTCTCGCATGAGATAAACAAAGTACTGCATTTTATTTTATTTTAATTTTTTTAACCTTGAAAAGGTTTTAGCGATGGGACCCCCCCCGCCGAAAAACGACAGGAAAAATCGACAGTAAAAAGCGACAGGAAAAAGCGACAGTAAAAAGCGACAGGAAAGTAGCGCTATGATTTATCATATGCTTGACGACAAATATGCTTGACAACTTGATGTTATTATGAATAAGGAGGTATCTTAAATATTACAGTGGAAAAAAGATAAAGAGGGAGAGGGAGCAAAAACCTTTTCAAGGTATGTCACATTTTAGCCATTAGGCTCTAAGCGGAAATCATCCGGGGGTGCAGGGGGCGAAGCCCCCGCCGAGGCGCGCAGCGCCGAGTTTTTTTTATTTTTTTATTTCATTTTTTTTAAAGTGATTTTTTCAGTTTTTTTGTCTTTTTTAAGAAAAAATGACAAAACTCTTCAATTTGATAAATTAATCTAAATAAAGTATTCTCTGTTATTTACATTTTATAATTAGATACCTACACTTTTCAGAAATACAAACCTCAAATTTTTTTCTTGTATACCTTTGACCAAATTGGGGTTATGCAAAACTTTGTTTGATGTGTGTTCGCACATTAATTTATACTTCATGAATGAACTTTTTTAAACACTCTGACTCAGGCAGCCCGTTCCAACTACACCAAGGGTGATATTGGGAAGGCAGATGGGGGTTTCAAGGATTTTCTTCCATGATTTCTATCAAGTTAAGCAGAATTGAATTAGTACCTGCATGTTTCCCAGATCAGTAGAAATTCCTGTGAAAATGGAATGAGAACTTCTAAGGAAAATTGCCGTTTAGAATACAATCGTTGGTAAAATTTGCAGCGTTTGAGGTTGAAAACTTTATTTGACAGAACATCAATGGGAGAAGCGACCAGGGAACGTTATTTATGTTCAAATTAACGGAGAAGTATGATTCTACTCCCGAAATTTTTACTTAACAACTTGTATTAACTTAAGAAAAAAACTTGGAGTAGGAAATTAGGGTATTAATGCTCATGAACGACCAGTTATGTGAGCGGAGAATGTTTGACAAACGGGTTTGACAAGCGAGTTGGTTCAAAGATTGATATCAATGATAAGTGGCGGGGCATGCGCTGATGAAATCGTATATTGCGTTTTTGATTTATTATTTTCAATAATGAACATTTGGAATCGACCAAGAAATTTTTTTTTTAATCCCCCTCAAAATTTTTTGGTTTACGTTTCAAGGTATGTAGAATCCAAAAATCGAATAAAACGCTGCAAATTATTACACAATGGTTTATTATTTTTTATTTTTCTACATTGATCACTCGTCTGCAAAGCCACCAACCATCCAACATGAAGAAAAAGCTTTAATTTGAACGGAGATTAGGCCTCTTTTGCCATTCACACTCGTGTTTCTGATTTATCGTACGTCCAAACTTTAAATTCTCGTAGGGAGCGAACGGTTTGTCCTACAGAGCTCCGGGTGGTCTCGAAAAATTCTAGAAATTCTATAGAATCTTAAATTGAAGGAAAAACAATACCTTTATATCAAAATTTTTTGAGTTAGGGCGTTTTCAAATTTCAAAATTGATTTTGGAACCCTTAGAAGTGACCTACATCAACCAAACTCTTCGGGGCACAACTAGACCTTAAATGGAGCCTACATACCAAATTTCATCAAAATACGGCGTACGGCGGACGGACGGCCAAATTTCTATTCGATTTTTGATTCTACGTACCCTGAAACGTAAACCATCAAATTTTGAGGGGGTGTTAACAATTTGTTTTCTTGGTCGATTCCAGAGGTTCATTATTGAAAATAATAAACCAAAATTTAGCCGTCCGTCCGCTGTACGCGGCACTTTCCTCACTTAGCATTGACCGATTTTGATTAAATTTGATATGTAGGCTCCATTTGGGGTCTAGTTGTGCCCCGAAGATTTTGGTTGATGTAGGTCACTTCTAAGGGTTCAAAAATAAGATTTGAAATTTTGAAAACGCCCTAACTCAAAAAATTTTGATATAAAGTTATTGTTTTTTCATCAATTTAAGATTGTTATAAACCTTCCCCACTAGCTTTATAACAACTAAGTTAAGAATATGTTTATTAGTGAATAAGATCAGCCATTATGTAAATTAACAAGTATCATAAATGTAAAATTATAAATATTCAGATAATAATAAAATTCAGCACAGAAGGTCAGTAACCTGGGTTTTCCCCGACAGCCTAGGCCATTCCCCTGGGACCCTCGGGAAATCCCGGGATACCAAGAAGGGGAACCCTAGGTCTGCTTAAATAGGGAGCGGGCCCAATTCTAGTCACCCATTCTATTCCTGACCTTCTGTCTGGCCACTCCATCTAAAAAGCTCTTTTACTTTCAAAACCCTAAAAAACTCCTTGCCAAAACCTATTGAGTGTAGCTGTTACCTTACTTGGTAAGGTGTACTTGTCTCCTCAATAATCTGATCAGTTGGGCTGTTGCCTCCCTTCAGGGGGCGTACTTGCTCCTGATTAATACAGTAGTGTAGCTGTAGGTCCCCTTCAGGGATCTCACTTGCTCCTACTAAATTATTGGTGAAGCTGTTGGCCCTCTTCAAGGACCGTACTTGCTCCCAATAAAACCTATGGTGTAGCTGTTGAGCCTCCTTCAGAGCCTCGTACTTGCTCCCATAAAATTTAGTGTAGCTGTTGATCTCCCTTCAGGAGATCGTACTTGCTCCTAAATTCATAGTGGTGTAGCTGTTGGATCTTTCCAAGATCCGTACTTGCTCCCACTACTGGTGAAGCTGTTGTCCCCTTCAGGGACGTACTTGCTCCCACAGAAGTGAAGCTGTTCCTCTTTAATACGAGGGTACTTGCTCCTTCACAATAGGGACACCTCCTTCAGAGGTGGACAAGGTGGTGTCACTTTAATACTAAAATTCAATACAGTCGAGCCATTTGCATAATCATAAAATAGTAACATAAAAAACCTTTAGCAAGAAACTTTTAGTTATTTGAGCAAAAACTCATAACACTGGTGACCACCGACATTTGAACCCGCTCCTCTGCCGTTGTCCGCCTCGTTTGTCTCACTCTCTTCCCGTCATCACTCAACTCACCCCATCATGACGCAAGACACCCAGACATTGGACACCCTCTCGTCCACAACGAGGCTCCCGGCATTTCTCAGCGCGGATACCAAACTCTGGTTCCTTCAAGCAGAAGCGATTTTTTCAAATGAGCGAATCACTTCACAAACAACCCGATTCAACAGGGTCATCGCCGTCCTTCCACCCGAAGCCTTACGCCAAGTCGCTGATTTACTTACGGACCCAGGAGAAAAGCCATACTCATTATTAAAGGACAGGCTAAACTCCACATATAGCCGATCAGAGTCGAAATCGCTTCAATTACTACTCGACAACCCGCCGATATCAGATCAAACCCCATCTCAGCTCCTTAATGACATGAGGTACGTCGCGGGAACCGAAATACCATCCACCTTACTATGTAGATTATGGATGAATCGACTACCCCTTGCCTGCCGCAACATTCTCGCAGCATCCACGGAATCGGATCCCACGAAGCTCGCACTAATCGCAGATAGAATCATGGAGTCATCAACAACTCACGACACCCCTACAAGTTCGCTGCACCAACAAATCGCCGAGCTAACCAACAAAGTTGAACAGTTATCGTCACAACGCCCTCGAGAGGCGCGCTCACGATCCCGATCTCGAGATAGGGGACGACGCAACCCGCAAATCCAGAATCGCTCCCGAAACAGAGATCAGTCCCGATCACCATCCAGATCTAGGACAAGAACGAATTGTTGGTACCACGAGAAATGGGGGAGGGACGCGAAGAAATGCGAAAAACCCTGCCGATTCCAGTCGGAAAACTAATTTTTGCAGCCGTATCGGCGGGACGCCCTGCAAATACAACATCAAACCGCCTTTTTATCTACTGTCAGAAACAAGGCATACCATTCCTCGTAGATTCCGGTGCATCAATCTCGGTTCTACCTAATAAGCTCGTCAGGAGACAACATCGCTCACCAACCTCCTTATACGCGGCAAACGGATCCTCCATCTCATCATATGGCAACCTCACCGCCAAAATACAACTCAACGCCCGACATTATACTTGGGACTTCACCGTCGCAGATATACCTAAAGCCATCATAGGGGCAGACTTCCTAAGCTACTACCACCTCCTAGTAGACCTAAAAAAAGGAAGATTAATAAACTCCGAAAATGGCGAAATTATCTCTGGACGGATAAACTCTATCTCAGCTACAAAACCAATCGCCTCCATCACACATATCCCGCCAAACGCAAAATATAAACGACTTTTGGAAAAATACATACAGATATCCCGACCAAACGGAAATCCTGTGTATAAAGACGTTGGAGTTTACCATTACATCGAAACTAAGGGACCTCCAGTATATGCGAAAGCCCGACGATTGGCACCGGACAAACTCAAATTGGCGAAAAACGAATTCACACGCCTACAAGACATGGGAGTCATACGACCGTCTAAATCCCCATGGTCCTCACCATTACACATAGTCACCAAGCCCGACGGATCCATTCGTCCCTGTGGAGACTATAGGCAGCTAAATTCGCGCACCGTTCCGGACAAATACTCGGTACCCAATTTACGAGACTGCAACACCCTCCTCGAAGGCACAACCATCTACAGCACGCTAGATATTACAAAAGCATTTCACCACATACCTATCGCCCCGGAAGATGTACCAAAAACAGCTGTAATTACGCCTTTTGGACTCTTCGAATATACAAGAATGGGATTCGGATTACGCAACGCCGCCCAGTCTTTTCAACGATTCATGGACCACTTACTAAGAGGCATGAATTTCGTATTCATCTACATTGATGATATTCTAATCGCATCAAGGGACGAACAAGAACACGAAGTACATCTACAGACGGTACTAGACAAACTTGCATCACATGGGCTCCAGTTAAATATCGACAAATGCGTACTAGGACAACCGAGCGTAACCTTCCTCGGACACACTATTTCAAAAGACGGAATCAAACCACTCACCTCAAAGGTCCAACAAATCAAGGACTACCCAAAACCTACAAACGTCTCCCAACTTCGCCGATACCTAGGGATGATTAACTTCTACCGACGTGGGATAAAAAACATAGCGAAAGTCCAGAGACCACTTAACCAATTTCTTCACAATTCCAAGAAAAACGATAAAACTCCTATTGACTGGACCCCTGCAGCATCTGAATCTTTCGACAAACTAAAACAAATGCTAGCTGAAGCTACCCTACTGGCTCACCCCCGTCAACACGCAACACTCCAGCTCGCATGTGACGCCAGTGACGTCTCCATCGGAGCAGCTCTCAGTCAATATAACGGAAATAACGTTGAGCCACTAGGATTCTACTCCAAAACCCTCTCAGACACACAACAACGATATTCCACGTTTGACAGGGAATTGCTAGCCATTTTTGAAGCAGTAAGACACTTCAGAGACATATTGGAAGGTAGACACTTTCACATCCTCACGGACCACAAACCTTTGACATATGCACTCAACCAACTACCAAAAACCGCGTGCCCAAGAAGGATTAGGCAACTTAATTTCATATCCCAATTTACGACGGATATACGTTATCAAAAAGGAGAAGACAACGTAGTTGCCGACGCATGGTCCAGGATAGAGGAGATATACACACCAGATGATACACTCAAACTCATCGAGGAACAACGAAAAGATCCCCAAATTGAAATCTACTTCTCAAAACATCCCAACCGCAGGCGTGTGGAACAAACCCCACATGGCCCACTACTCTGCAACTTCCAGGATAACAAAATACGGCCCTACGTACCTTCCAACATGAGGAAAGAAACGTTTGACCGAATACACAAATTGTGTCACCCTGGTATACGAACATCCAGAAAGCTTATAACAGACAGATTCTTTTGGCCCGCAATGAACACAGAAATCAAGAAAATGGTCCTACAATGCCAACCATGCCAGCTCAACAAAATACACAAACATACCAAGGCACCTTTACAAACGTTTCCAAAAACGCCACCGTTCGGTCATTTACATGTAGACATAGTGGGACCATTACCTATGTCACAAGGAAAGAAATTCTGCCTCACATTTATTGATAGAGCCACCAATTGGATAGAATGCATACCCCTCGCAAAAATAGATGCAGATACAGTATCAGAAGCAATCCTGACTACTTGGATCAGCAGATACGGGGTACCACACACAATAACAACAGACCAAGGAAGGCAATTTGAATCACACATATTCAAAAATATGTGCGACACCTTCGGTATACAACACCGCCATACCAACGCCTATCATCCTCAAAGCAACGGTAAAATAGAACGTTGGCACCGTTCGCTTAAATCCAGTTTGGCGGCCCAAACAAAAAACATCGATTGGGTACGCAACTTACCCCTAGTTATGCTAGGGCTACGAAACTGTGTCACAGCGGACGAATCTTCCCCGGCATCTCGGACGTTCGGATACCCCCTACGACTACCCGGAGACATATTTTCACCGCAACAAACCACCAACAATCCAACTGTCAAGAAAATACAAACTCTAAAGAAAAACTATCTACCATCAACACTATTACAAGCAAAGTGGGTATACGTAAAAATACCTGTCCAAACAACTTCCCTACAACCTTTGTATGAAGGACCATTTAAAGTCTTAGTCAACAATGGCAAAACAATCACAATAGAACGAGATGGATCAACTCACAACGTGTCAATTGACCGCTGCAAAGCCGGATTAGTAATCCCTTCACCAAATGATAAAGGCAACAATAATCCGTCAGGTACCGCGACCGCAGGTCAAGCACCCCAACGGTACAACCTGAGGGTCAGATTTTCCCCTTCTCCAACCGATATCGACCCACATAAAAACCCTTCGGTATCTCAAATTAATCACCACTTGCAAAATGGATCTCGCACGAATCACTTACGAGATGTCGAGACTTCGTTTCATGATCGAAAATCCCGTGACACCGATCCCGCCGTCTATGACGGACATAAAGGAGCTTATATTGGAGACAGTCCAAACCGCACTACCACCGGCTCCTGTCGAGCAGAAGAGACAATCAAAACTTCACTCGATGATCAAAAACCCGGTCACTCCAATACCACCATCCATCACGGATATAAAGGAGATGATCGCGGAAACAATACATCCTACCACCGAACCAGCACTCCCAGAAAAGCAGAAGCCGGCCCCCGAACATACGCCCAAGCAACAAAAGGGGAAAGAGAACAGAGCACCCCTCAAGGAGTACTTCACCAAAGAATTCTTACAACAAAGAAAGGCGGAACAGATAGATGTTCGTCGGACAGCGATGCTCAACGCAGCCAACCAACGAGGCCCCGCTACAACCAGCGACCAAGAAATCAAGGAGAAAATCTGGGAGAACCAACCTTCAAAGTTCGGCCCGACTCGCCACACCCGACGAAGAGGGAAAAAACATAATAGACCCTCCAATCCTTATTCTAAGTTAGAAAATAAGTAAAAAAAAAAAAAAAAAAAAAAAAAAAAAAAAAAAAAAAAAAAAAAAAAAAAAAAAAAAAAAAATTTTTGTAACAAACATATTGGGGGAGGTATGTTATAAACCTTCCCCACTAGCTTTATAACAACTAAGTTAAGAATATGTTTATTAGTGAATAAGATCAGCCATTATGTAAATTAACAAGTATCATAAATGTAAAATTATAAATATTCAGATAATAATAAAATTCAGCACAGAAGGTCAGTAACCTGGGTTTTCCCCGACAGCCTAGGCCATTCCCCTGGGACCCTCGGGAAATTCCCGGGATACCAAGAAGGGGAACCCTAGGTCTGCTTAAATAGGGAGCGGGCCCAATTCTAGTCACCCATTCTATTCCTGACCTTCTGTCTGGCCACTCCATCTAAAAAGCTCTTTTACTTTCAAAACCCTAAAAAACTCCTTGCCAAAACCTATTGAGTGTAGCTGTTACCTTACTTGGTAAGGTGTACTTGTCTCCTCAATAATCTGATCAGTTGGGCTGTTGCCTCCCTTCAGGGGGCGTACTTGCTCCTGATTAATACAGTAGTGTAGCTGTAGGTCCCCTTCAGGGATCTCACTTGCTCCTACTAAATTATTGGTGAAGCTGTTGGCCCTCTTCAAGGACCGTACTTGCTCCCAATAAAACCTATGGTGTAGCTGTTGAGCCTCCTTCAGAGCCTCGTACTTGCTCCCATAAAATTTAGTGTAGCTGTTGATCTCCCTTCAGGAGATCGTACTTGCTCCTAAATTCATAGTGGTGTAGCTGTTGGATCTTTCCAAGATCCGTACTTGCTCCCACTACTGGTGAAGCTGTTGTCCCCTTCAGGGACGTACTTGCTCCCACAGAAGTGAAGCTGTTCCTCTTTAATACGAGGGTACTTGCTCCTTCACAATAGGGACACCTCCTTCAGAGGTGGACAAGGTGGTGTCACTTTAATACTAAAATTCAATACAGTCGAGCCATTTGCATAATCATAAAATAGTAACATAAAAAACCTTTAGCAAGAAACTTTTAGTTATTTGAGCAAAAACTCATAACAAAGATAGTATAGAATTTTTAGAATTTAGAGATCACGTGGAGCTCTGTAGGACAAACCGTTCGCTCCCTACAAGAATTTACGGGTTGGACGTACGATAAATCAGAAACTCGTGTGTGAATCGCAAAAGAGGCCTAATCACCGTTCAAATGTTAGCTGGCCGAAATGCGATCGATGTTTTTCTTCAAGTTGGTTGGTGGTAACAATGGCAAAGCCGTGTTCTTTGCAGACGACTGATCTATATAGAAAAATAATGAACCTTTGTGTAATAATTTGCAGCATTTTTTTTTCTCGATATAGGTATTCTGGCGGACGTGATAAACCTCTTATAACAGGTGTGGATTCACAATAATTTGTATCATATTATCGTGATTGGTCAGAAGATACCCACCCAACTAATTTGAGGGGTATAACAAAGCTCATCAGCTTACTCTGAATCATCGTTTAGAAACTCCGAAATCTCTCCCCTTTGCAATTAGTCGAAAACTTTTTTTGCGGATTTGGTCGATGATAAAAGAAAAAAAAGGCGGACCCTTCATACAGGACAGGGAAGGCCGGAGTATTGTGCCTCTTCGGATCATCCGCAGAGAAGCGGAAAGCCCGGCAGCTGGACGGAGATCTGATAATATTGTGAGCGGTTATCTCTCTCCAAGTTGGGTCTCTATGAAAAAGACCGTGTACGCGGTGCCGGCGAGCACTGAGCCTCTCGGAAACCAGTTCGAAAACCTCACAGTGAGAGAGACGGAGATGGAGTGAAACTGCGAGAACGAGAGAGACGAACGGATATAAAAGAGGAGGCAGGAGAAGCGGAGAAAAAAAGGCCCCAGAATAGCGAAACCCGTGGGATGGAGCGGTGTGGCACGGGGTTTATTCAATGAACTTCCCTTCCGCCGTGGTGGAGTGCAGAGATTAGTAAGTCCGTATAAATACCTTTTGCACCACCACCCCCCCGCTCCACCATCACTACCTATTGTACTTCTGCTACTCACCGAGGCAATGGAAAATCCTACTACTTCGTGAGATGAGAGGGACGGAGGGGGCTCAAGAGCTTATGAACCACGTGCAGTTGAACGATTCTGCGATGCAGTTTAGATCCATTTCGACGAGGAATTCTTTCGCTACGGCCAAGTTAAATGCTCTGTGAAATAACCGATTCAATCTTCCATATTAATATTAACCGATAACTCATTTGGTTTCATATGATTAGTATCGTGACCTCCTCCTACCAAACATATTTAACCACCACATGCATTTTAACTTCCATGAGTCCTAAACTAACGGTTAGGGACGGCACGATACAATATGTCGGAGTATCGATACTTTTTTGGTATCGATACCGATATTTGTATCGATACTTTTGATAGAAAACTCATACCGATATATTTGTATCGATACTTAAGCTTATAATATCGGAGGTATCGATTCTTTCTTGATATTATCGATATTTTTACCCAAGTAAAATGGTAAAAAAATACCAAATATTAAGTACTCAGAAAAAATACCATACAATATCAGCCACATAACAATACTCAGAATAGTATCAGTTAAAACGATAGGTATACCGCTTCTGTAATCCTTCATCGATATTCTGAAACCGCCCATTTTTTGCGGTTTTCATTTCTCTGGGTTTCTTGAACAGTGCGAGTTCCTTGTGATCATCGTTTTACTTTCCGGTTCACAACAATTTTTTTTATTTACTTTTTTCAAATTCAAGTACATAATAATGTACTTCACGCCAAATTTTTGTTGACTCGATAATAAATATTATTAATTTGTACCTAATGTAACTGATTTATTACTTGATCCTTTCCATTCGTAGTAGATAAAAAAATCATTTCATTGAACTGAGAATTCTTGGGAATAAAAATAGGAATAAATATGAAATGAAATGATCATTCATTTTTACTAAATTTTAAATTATTGACTTTTATAACATTTTAAATTACCACTGACATTAACTACATTTTAAATGATTTACTTTTATTAATATATTAATCATGTTGATATTTATAATTTATAAGTTTCATTTTTTTATAAGTTTTTATTTGATTTGCGAAATCATTCGTGCGTTGATTTAAAGTATCGATAGTATCGATACTTTGAGCCGATATTATCGAAGTATCGATATCTAATAATATCGGTTTCGAGAAGATATTGGGTATCGATACTTCCTGAGAAATATCGTATCGAAAGAAGTATCGATACTTTGAAGTATCGTGAGGTCCCTACTAACGGCCAAGACGGCTTCATGTCTCTCTTATACCCAGTCTAGTCTCATAGGAGTAGGGATGGGACATCGATATCGATAATATCGAATCATCGATGTTTTTGATATATTAATGTTTTGGTCCGATGATATCGATATCGAGGAGATGACCTGATAATTGCGACCTACTAGGTACTGCAAGGAAACTAAAAAATATTTTGAAATTTCTCCCTTAGAGGGAAAAACAATAGATCATAGATAATAGATGTCTAGTATGTATTAGTAGTAAGTAAAAGTAAAGTAAACAACCATTTCAGGTTTATTTTTCGTCCGACTGCCATTCCTGGCGTCGCGGACGTCATCAGCTGTCTTCCTAAGGGAAGATCAGATTTTGTTCTGATGGTTTCCCTCATGGCTTCCCATTGGCCTCACCGCCATGGGTTGGGACGAGGGGGAACTGCGACCGACTCGCCCGAAAATATGCCGCAGAGGTGGACCTCGAACTCACGGCCCCCGCAACCGGTTCGAGTCTCGTCTCCAGAGACACACGCCGTAGCTCGCTTGATCACAGCTGACCCCCTCTAGTATAATTTATTTCCAAGTCAAATTCAACCTTTTCCAAGTCAAATTCAACCTTTTTCAAAACAAATTCAACCTTTTCCAAAACAAATTCAACCTTTTCACCATTATTAGGGAAATTACGAAAAATACCCACAAGCCCTGAATTTAGTACCAAAAAATTCTTGTCTGTGATTGGGGACTGGGCTGAAAACAATATTCCAAACGCAGTACGTATATACATAACAAAATCATGTTTTATTTAAAAAAGAAATCAACATAAAACATTATTTTAAAAAAATCGAACTTTCTTTGAAAGAAAAACTTTTATCACTTTTTTACATAATTACTATTTTAAGAGTCCTAAAATTAAAAATCTTACTTGTAAAAAGTCTATCTTTGATTTTTTCACTTAAAAAAAAAAGAACAGCTAGGTACTTTTGTGAAATACGAGTGGGCACCTACCTACTATCAGTGGAGAGGCAGTCCAACTGACGCTTGAGGGAGCAGGTTGAATTTGACATGGAAATGCTTTAAGTTGATTTCTTTCTTACTAAAACATGATTTTGTTTTATGTATACCTACTGCGTTTGGATTATTGTTTTCAGCCTAGTCCCCAATCACAGACAAGCATTTGGTACAACATTTAGGGCTTGTGGGTATTTTTCGTCATTTCCCTAATAATGTTGAAAAGGTTGAATTTGAGTTGGAAAAAGTTGAATTTGAGTTGGAAAAGGTTGGATTTGACTTGAAAAAGGTTGAGTTTGAATTGGAAAAGGTTGAATTTGAGTTGAAAAAGGTTGAATTTGAATTGGAAAAGGTTGAAATTGACTTGGAAAAGGTTGGATTTGATTTGGAAAAGGTTGAATTTGAGTTGGAAAAGGTTGAATTTGACTTAGAAAAGATTAAATTTGACTTGGAAAAGGTTGAATTTGACTTGGAAATGTTATCAATCATATGGACTATGGACTATGTATGCATATAATATATGGGCTCATAGAGTGATTTTCACAACGTTTTCAATGAACTAGACAGAATGAAGAAATTTTTACACCACGCTTCCATTCCCTGCCCCCTTCGTTGTGTCATTTTGACACCTCGTTTCCATCGCTTACTCATGACAAGCGACTCTTTATTTCTGTTCAGTAACAATACTGTTGCGTCATATTCACTTCAATTTCAATTCATAGCGGCTTCAATTGCAGTACTTACCTCAATTCCTCTAAATTTGTGTAATTAGTTAACCTGTTCATCTACTCCACTGTATAATCCACAAAACTGGGTCCACCATTAGAAGTTTCGGTGATTTTCAGAATTATTTTTTCACAAGGTTCAACGCCCAAAATAGCCATAAATTCTTTTAAAACAGCAATATTCCTCACTCTGCTGTTTTTTTTTTTTTTTTTCTTTTTTGCTAGAGCTCATCGAAATTTCATGAGGTACACGGCGCTTCGAGTTGTGACTCAAAGAACCTAACGTTGATTCATGCGTAAATTAGAATTTGGAAATCTCGATTTCCTAGTTTTCTTCAATCACGCTTCTAGAATTTTTTTGCTGGAAAGCCGATTCTCTGATACACCAAATAATACCCCATTACAAATTTTGAGAGTAGACTCCATTAGACCCTCTTCCCAATTCGCTGTTTGATTTTGGGTGTTGCTTTAGCTGATTCCTGCCTAAAGTTTTTGATTCCCATAGTAGAAATGCAATACTTACAAGTGAGTTATTTTTTTCATTTTTGTAGGCATAATGGAGTATAGGTATATGGCATGATTCAAGAAGAAGAATGTATTCATTAATGAAAAACTATTTATTGGACTAGTAGTAACACCTGGCAGTACCCCTGAGGGAAATAACGTGAAAGATGTTCTAATTATACGACTCTTTTGCTATTGAAATTACCGTAGAACTATTAAACTTGGACATTGAGCCCAGGAAAACGAATTGGAACCAAGAGAAAATAGAGAAAGTAAAAAGGATTGGCTCAGAATCCCCTCATTTCGGAGGTGTAGAGGCAATAATTCACTCAAGAACGGCCAAAAATGTAGTAGAGAACTATACTTGAATGAAAAAAGTGTTGAACAATGCAGAGATTTGAAGAAATAGGTTGAATATTGATGTTTTCCGACAGGTGTAAACATTACACCAGACGTTTCCATTAAGCACACATCGGGTGACGATTCCATTCCAGGGTTGAAATTTGTGAAAAAACTATACCTTTATTTCGAGAGTTTTCGAGCTAGGGCACTCTTGAAAATTTCAACCCTTAATTTTCACCCCTTAGAAGTGACTGACATCAACCAAAAGCTTTGCGGCACTACTAGACCCCAAATGGAGCCCACATACCAAATCGGTCCAGGGTTGCTAAGAAAAGTGCCGCGTGCGGCGGACGGAGGGAAAATTTTTTATTCGATTTTTGGATTCTACGTACCTTGAAACGTAAAACATTAAATTTTGAGGGGGGTTAGAAAATTGTTTTCTTGGTCGATTCCAAAGGTTCGTTATTGAAAATAATAAACCAAAAGCGCGAAAAATTCCTTGACCCCCAGCCAAAAGACATACCTATCCATGTAAAAAATAGAATTTATTTCGGTAATAACATGGATTGAGTCGGTTTTCAAGAATCAAAAGGAGGCAGAAGGTAATGGGGGTCTATGCGGAGTCCCAATGTTGACAGATGTACTTAGGGATGGCAACGATATATCGATATATTTCATATATCGATATATCACTTTTGATATATTTATATATTTATATCGATATAGAGAACCGATATTATCGGTAAATATCGATATATTTACCGATGTATCGCTACTTGTCTTCGACAAGTAAAAACTAAAATTTAGTTAATATTTAATATTAAAATGAAAAGATGAGAAGGGACGTCTTTACCTGTAAAAACATAAAGTAATTTCATTGCTAATTTTGTAGGTACCTACGTGATGGGTTGATTTCAGACTGTTGACTTCAGCTCAAACATGATGGTTTACACTACAGTGGCACTCAAGTCTCAATTATTTGGCTTTAGCCTTTTGGCCCTTAAAACCATACTTATACGAGTTGAAGCAATTGATAAGTTGATGAAACATTGCTATGGCCAGGGTATTTATGATTATTATTATTATGATGATTATTATTATTATGTTTTAGGACCCTTGAGGGTAGTTTATCCCCAAATTTGCAACCCCAAAAACCATTTGCTACTGGCGTAGTGCTCTGACAACCACGACATGTCCGCTCTTTTTCAACTAGATATGATAATTTCGATAATTCATACCCAGTAACTTTTCGAAGTAGGTTGAATACTTACTTCAAAAAGCTTTTTCAAGTAGATCTTCCATTATATTTCACTCGATTTGCCATCCCTACATACCTTGTAACGTGAACCATCCAACTTTTGATGGTTGAGTACTAACTTCAAAGAGTTTTTCCAAGTAAATCTTCCAATTTGTCGAGTATATCGATAAATTTCCTCCAAAATGATGTTTGCATTGCTTTTAAACTTTTTAACTCACGAATCTACTTCAACAAGTTATTCCAAGTAAGATCTTCCGATATATCGAAATATCGATATATTTTCTCCAATATACCGTAGGTTTCGATATCTCATTGACTATACAGGGTGTCCCATATGTTATCCACCAAACTTCGTGAGTAGTTTCTACAACTACTTTGCTACAAAAAGTGTCTCTTAGCAATTTTCTTTTACCCCCTTAAAATCCGACTTTTTTTACTTTTAAGATTTTTTCGTGTTTTCGACCTTATACCTTCAAAACGGTCATAACTCCCTTAAATTGCACTCAACCATTACAAACTATGATACCGTTCGAAAAAGCGTAAAATTTCTCAATAGATGAACTGTTGACAAATTGAGAAAAGCTGAACGCTAGAGTAGTTTTTTTACCTCAAACTTTAAAATTTGTCAATTTCTATTTTTTTTTAAATTTTGATGATTTTTCCTCATTGAAACAAGGTATTTGCCAGAGGAGCTCAAAAGCTTAAAAACTGCTCCATTTCATCAGTTTTCCAACGGTCACCCAATTTTTAGCTATACTGTGGAATTTGAGGGAGAAAATGGTGTTTAAATGCGAAAAAACGTGTTTTTTTTTCAACGAAATCGACGGTTTGACGTGGGGACGTGGTGCTTGGGAGGAGGGGCGGCGGAGCAGACCCCCGGATTCCTCCCGTCCAACCGACAATTTCGTTGAAAAAAATGCACGTTTTTTCGCATTGAAACACCATTTTCTCCCTCTAATTCCATAATGAAACTAAAAATTGGGTGACAGTTGAAAAGCTGATGAAATGGAGAAGTTTTTAAGCTTTTGAGCCTTTCTGGCAAATACCTTGATTCCATGGGGAAAAATCATCAACATTTTCACCAAAAACAATAATTGACTATTTTCAAGTTTGAGGTAAAAAAAAACTACTCTAGCGTTCAGTTTGTCTCAATTTGTCAACGGTCATCTATTGAGAAATTTCACGCTCTTTCCAACGGTATCCTTGTTTGTAATTTTTGAGTGCAATTTAAGGGAGTTATGACCGTTTTAAAAGTGTAAGGTCGAAAACACTAAAAAAATCTTAAAAGTCAAAAAAGTCGGATTGTAAGGGGGTTAAAAAAATTGCTAGGAGACATTTTTTGTTGAAAATTAGTTGTAGAATTGACTCCCAAAGTTTGGTGGATAACATATGGGACACTCTGTATATCATTTGATCAGTATATCGATATATTTCATTCTATATGTCATCCCTAGATGTACTGATTCGTTCTCAAGCAATATATTTCATTAGGTAACCCCAATGAATTAAATACTCTGGAAACAGCGAGGACGTGTTACCCAACTCAGACCAAACAAATATTCACCCAAAAATTGTGAAATGGATATTTAAAAAAAAATTTATTTAAAAAATAAAAATACAACGAACAACAATAAGGTCGAGGTGATACACATGATTCTATTGATATTTCAAATGTACAAGTTGAAGTGATGACGTCAAAACACTGCAGTCGTCGGTTGATAAGCGGGGATGCATTTACCGCATCAATAAGTTAGTGAGTTTCTATGGGCTTATGTTCCGACAAATAGTTCCAAATTCCTCTCAAGAAGGGCGATGAAAGTATTCCAAATAATCGGTTGTTAGTTTAGAAATATACCATTTGACTGTCGATGGTGATATGGTTCAATGATCTCGTCAAGAATAACCTTAAAGGAAATCTCTATTTACAATGTTATGCGTTTAGAATCCACCCCAAACCAATTATAAGACGACAGAGTATGTTTAGGTGTGATTTACATCATTATTGTACGCAATATACCTTATTCTTCAAAATAATTGTGCTTTACAGTCACGAATGATCTCTTATATCTTCAATTTTACACTACCTATTTCCATGTAAGAGTATTGTAATGGTTGATTTTTTTTTCATAATGCATGTGATATCGTGAATTGCGGAAGAAAGGCATAATTCCAGGATTCCATTTTGACACTCGAATTAAAAGTTGATTTGTTTTGGATTTAATTTTTGATACGT
This sequence comes from Apolygus lucorum, assembly GCA_009739505.2. Taxonomy (NCBI): domain Eukaryota; kingdom Metazoa; phylum Arthropoda; class Insecta; order Hemiptera; family Miridae; genus Apolygus; species Apolygus lucorum. Next base: position 5,971,197 of record CM019181.2, on the reverse strand, counting down.
ATTTACAATCTAGATAACATACGACGTCAATATTTTGAAAAAGTGAGAACGAAAATAGAAAATGATAACAAGGAAACGAAAGAACAATCCTTTTTGCTTCATCCAATTCTCACCTTCCACCTCTGTAGTATCCACTACGTACCAATTAAATTAGAGTACTGTGGAATAAACTGTCTAAAATCTTTTGATTCGCAAAAAGTATGCCATTCATCATAATTGTACATCTTAAGATACTAAAAATGTCAAATTACCTACAAATTTATTCTAGATATACAGGGTGTTTCACGAAAAGGTTACACCCTCCTTCATTTCCGCCAAATACAGCGTAAAAAATCTCGATCAACGCAATTCTTCATGATTTTTTGTGAGGATCTCAGGAAAAATACTTTTGCGCAAAAAAGTTGCGAACTTAGGTTTTGGAGAACCCTATGTGTGGCACATGTTTTTCCATAATTTTTTGACGCTGAATCACAGGGTGTCATCCGTTTTGAGGAAGACCAAGATTTCAAGAGGAAAAATTAACCTTTTTTTTCACAAAAACATCAGTTTTGTGGTCGAAATCATGTTTTTTTTTCTCACCTCCTTTTGAACTACGGGCTTGGGGCCGTCTACGGTGGAGTTGAAAATAAAAACTGGCAGGACGATCATGCTTGAACTGAATAAAATTACCTAAAAACTCATAACGATTTAAAAAGAGCGATTTTTTCACTAATAACAACCGAATTTTTGGCCGCCATTTAGAAAAATTCCAGTCAAATTGAAAAACGGATGACACTATGTGATTTAGCGTAAAAAAAATGATGAAAAAACATGTGCCACAGTTAGGGTTCTCCAAAACCTAATATTTGTGCTATTGTAGAGTTGCGCAACTTAGAGCGTTCAAAAAGCCAAGTTGCGCGCAATAAAAAAATCGGTTCGGGTATGAATTTTTCATGAAATTTAACGTAGAATCAGAATCTGTAATAAAAAAGGGGGGTTCCATTTGAAAAAATGAAGTTAGTGTCAATTGCGCACGATTGCGCGCAACTTTTTCGCGCAAAAGTATTTTTCCTGGGATCCTCACAAAAAATGAAGAATTGCGTTGGTCGGAATTTTTTACGCTGTATTTTGCGAAAATGAAGGGGGGTGTAACCTTTTCGTGAAACACCCTGTATAGAGTTTTATTTGAGTAGATTGATACATTGTATATTTGTATTTAGAATCAGGAACAGAAACCAATATCGGTTTGAGGAAGCTTGTTGAATCAAAAACCTCAAACTTTGGTTCAAGATTGAACAGATTGTTATTATGAGAACCAACAATAGATCTATGATAAACATCAAATTGATGTATAGTTAGGGTGTTGGAATTTTGAATAAGTTTTGGTATGGTAGATACTACCAACTACGATAGAATAATTTGGGTATCTTCGAGATGCCAGAAGCCGAAAAACGTGGCGATATGAGCGACTGATGGATTCGAGTACGAGCGACCGGCTTTATTCGCAAATTCGATTAACACGTTGAGCGCCATGTGTGTTATATTATGTTACACACCAGTGTCCTCTGTGGAACAGAGTCAAGCTTCTCCTACAAACTTTATACCCATGCAAGGAGAGCAATTTCTAACAGTTACGTTGATTTTACCTTGGTTGGTCCCAAGGGGATTGGGAACCGACATTCGATTAGTTCTTCTTCCATGGAAGAATACAAAAACCTCTCGAGTTATTGCAGGCATTATCCATGGTTTCACAGTGCTCATAGGTGGAACACGTGGCCTCCTGGTGTCAAAATGCATCGACATCCACCACAGGTCAGATGACCCAACTTGCGCACGCGACATTTTTGATCAAAATCAACACAAAAAATTGAAGAAAAAAATCTTACTGCATGACTCAAATAGGATTGAGTGATCAAATGGCAAGAAAAAACGTACTTTACTGATCAAATGGTAAGAAAAAACGTACTTTACCCCCACGTACGTCCTTTTTTGTTTAGCTTAGCGCTCAAAGTGTTAAACACTCTCCCTTCGAATTTCAAGGAAATTATATTTATAAACGTATCACCGGGAAATGGTCCCCATTGAGCCATTTGACACAAAAGTCATCGAAAAAGGCTGATTTTTTGAAAAACAAAACAACGTAAAGGACGGTTTATTCAGTAAGTGGTCGGTTGAGTCGCTTCTTGTCGGTCAGTCGAAATTTTCCATCCTACTTTGTTCGTCTTTTGAAATTTGTTTACCTAATTGAAATTAAACTTCGCTATAAGCTATAGGAGTAAGTAAAATTATGTTCGTGGCTATAAATGCAAACCCACATACAACTACCTGCCTTTTCCAAAATATGATGGGCATAAATTTGGGACCTCAAAGATGTTGCTTCTATTGGACTATTCAAGAACTTACTGTGAGTTGTTATACTGTTTGCGTCGAACCCAAGAGCTGCAACAGTTCAGCATGTAAGGCAATGAAGGTAAGTAAACATTATTGTTTACCAAGATGAAAGATATTACAGTTTTGTTGTACACAACACATTCGTTTATTTTAATCGTATCAACATTTCCACATCCACCTAATCGATTTAAGAATCTGATGCAAATAACAAATAAACTTGTATTTTCTCACAGATGACCACTGCTGCAAGAATCCCTAAATAACCGCATTGTATATTACTATGTATTTTTTCAGCCAAATTTAACAGAAAATTATTTCAATATAGCTAACATTCACAATTCTTCAAGCTCTCATTCCAATACTTCGGTCGGAATGAAGCAGGCGAGCCAACTGTTTGTGGTCTTTCTGTAGTTTACCAACCTCCTACATGTTCTTAGGCTAAGTAGATCGCATGCCCCGGGTGGCATTTCCAATGTGTCATTATATTCCACCGTTATATTATGCACCCACAGAGTACTCAGTCCTGTCAGTGCATTTGGGTCTTCACTAGGTACAGGACTGCGTGCCTTCCACTTACCGAATGACCGAACCAATCTGGGGTGAAACTGAAGCGTCCGAAAAAACTCGCACGTCGTTTTGTTTTTCGTTCTGACAATGCGTTCGAATGTTTGAAATTAGAAAATAAATTTGTTTGTCTAGAGTCAAGTGTAGGGTTATGACGCGGCTGCTGCTGGGGGTTGTCGAACCTGAGGGAAGCCGTAGATCAAGAAGCCGGTGTAGAGGAAGAAGGCAGAAACGATGGCGATGAGGCCGTACATGAAGAGGTTCAGCTCGGGTTGTCTGAACCGGTTCTTCCGAAGCCATTCTAGCACAGTGGCCTCCGAAGTAAATTCACCTAGGCAGTAGAAATAGCACGATAAAAGAAGGCTGTGACAAAAGTAACATAGTTCAAGATGTATGGATGGATTAGGCATAGGAAAATGAGGATGATATAGATAAAGAAGAATTCAGCCAGGAAAGGGTAGCTGTGGTATAGTTTACCTGAGAAATTGAAGGATATTGGATCTTGCTGGCTAGTTTGTTGGATATTGGTTGGAGGAATTTCACAACAGAGCAAGCCACTACCCCATACAGCCGTTTGGCGAGGCGTCACCCATTTCTGGATGAAAAAGGCTGGATTGGACGGTGAGGCTGAGAACGTGGCGTATGACAAAACGTTCTCCATTGTACTGCCTCAAGAACACCCCTATACCGAGCTCATACCATTGATGGATACGAGACCAGGCAAAGAGCTAATTCTCGAAACAGTTAGGCAAAAGTAATTTGAGTTCGACTCGCAGTCAGGATCTTATTCAATAAGGTCACACCCAACTTCTCAAAAACGCTTCACTCCCACCAGCAAGAATGCTTCATAGTTACATCTCACTATTGAGATAAGGCAATAGAAAAGGTACTTGGCCTTGTTCACATCCCTCACTGTTCGTGCCGAACACGTTGAAATAGCGCCTTTAGAAAGTTCACTGCGAGAAGAACTACACTGCTATTTATTGCTATAAATATACTGCTAGAAGTACGCAGATATATTCTTCGACAACGGAACGAATTTCAAAAGCGCAGAACGGTAGCTGGACTAATCGTTTCAAGACATACGTAGTTCACCGACAATTGGCTCCACGGGGCATCAGGTGGATTTTCACCTGCCAAAAGCTTCACATATGGGAGAACCCTAGAAGATCCTCGCAGCAGGCAGTAAAGAAAGATCTGGCAGGTACGCTAAATGAGCATGCATCAAGGGAGGAAGACTTCCTTCCTTCTACACTTAATGTAGACCGTCGCCCTGGCAGAAGTGGAACTCTTTACGAGCGGCGGGCCACTAACTCAAGTTTCAGTGAATCCACCTGACATGAAAGCCCCACTCTAAACAGTTCCTCCAGGGGGAAGTGTTGAATCATCAAAAATTAACTTCCCTCGACCGGGGATCAATCTCCTATCGTTCCGATTCTGAATCGAAGCTCCTACCAAATGAGCTAAGGAAGCGAATGGACAGAAATGCGAAGAGGTCGATGATCACAACATCTCCCCCCCGTTAGGAAATCTTAGGTACTCCGTTACCTAGTCAGGGAGGTGAGAGACAGTTTTGACCGGAGTTTTGACCGGCTTCGGAGTTTTTGTTATTGTTCCTTTTTGACGGGGCGGGGGATCTGCTGACCTCAACGTTTGTCCGAATAGGCGGTGGCTCAACTCGTGTCTTGAGAGGGAGTTGTTTTGATGACCTAATCTTGAAGAATTAATGTTTCTCTGAGAAATGCTGAGGAGACCATTCATGTCTAGCATGACTGCGCCACAATATTGAATCATCAAAAATTAACTTCCCTCGACCGGGGGTCGATCTCCTATCATTCCGAATCTGAATTTGAATTGGATTCTCCTACCACATGAGCTAAGGAAGTGAATGGACAGAAATGCGAAGAGGTCGCTGATCACAACAGAAGCACTCGGTGCACACGTTCGTACTGCAAATACTGGCCGTTTTCAAAGCATCAGCACGGACAAACAGGAAATTCAACACTTGGCTTGATAGGGTGGATCGGGTACCTGCAAACCCTGAGACCTCTGAGATGTTTTATTATTATTTATTTTATTATTTTATTATTTTAATTATTACTTTTCTATATGATCACTTCTAAGGGATGAAAAATAGGACATGATATTCTCAAAAATTAAAGAATTTTTTTTAAAAAAAGGACTCAATTTAAAATAGGATTGGATTTTTAGAATTTAATGAGATCACCCAGAGCTCTGTCGGACCAACTATTCGCCTCCTATGAGGTTTTAAGGGTTGGAATTTAAAAAATCAGAATCGCGAGTGTAAATCGCAAAAGACTTTTCACTGGCGGGAGTAGGCCTAATTTCCACTCAAATTTCAGCTGATCAATTGGTTCACCGATGTAAAATAGAATTGAATTTTTAGAATCGAATGAGACCACCCAGAGCTCAGTAGGACCAAACTGTACGCTCCATATGAGGTCTTAATGGATTACGATAAATCTGAAACACGAGTGCGAATAGCTAAAGAAGCCTGATCTACGTTCAAATTTCAGCGGATCAAATTCTTCGAATAATGGAAAATATTTGTATAACTAGCCGGTTGGAACGGGTTCATTTCTAGGAATAGAGTTTTTTAAATCACACAGTCCATAGCAACCAAGATTTCTTTCTCCGAATAGAGTTTCATGTCTCTCAGTTGTTGAACATGAAGGCACACTTAACTCCCAGATTTAAATAAACTTGACAGTGAACCTTGAGCGAAAATATGGTAGGTAGGTAATGGAAAAGCCGCGTTCTTTGCAGGCTAGTTGTGTAATAATTTGGAGCGGTTTTTAAAATATAATCTGTTCTTTTGGATGATCGAAAACAGCCGACTAAAAGAAGTATTACTTTTTTGATGAGGAGATTTTCCTGACTTTCGAACACGCTTAGCATCGATGGAAAAATCCCAAAAACACGGTGGGATCCAAACTGTAGGAGCATTTAAGCTCTTTCATTCAATACAACAGTCAGTTGGTTGGAGACTCACAGACCAGTCTCTTGAACAAGATGAACGAGAATGCCCACACGGATTTTTTCAAATTTCCACATGCAGTGGAAAGTGATCCGATAGCTCTCGAGCTTGTTAGGCTGACCTCCGTCTTTTCTACCTGATCCCAGAGACACTGTCTGGCCTTACGTGAAGTCAATCAAAGAAACAGTCACTCATTCGCCTGGATAATTCATGCATCCATAATAGAGGCTTAATATTGGCCACTACTGTCGACCCTGAACGATGAACAGTTTCCTCACCTCGGTATATTGAAGGGAATCTGTTCCTGAAGAAAACGACAGACGGCAGTTTGACGACACCCCATTTCCTGGCATAGCGGGTGTCTCCCATCTTCACAAAAGTTATGTCCATCTCTTCCGTTTCGTCGTCGATGTTTTCCAATATTTCAAGAACTTTATCACTGGCCGTATCGCCTTCTTCGTCTGAAACACATTTTCAGGTCATACGGGTATTAGTAATAAAAATTGGAGAACTCAATCAAGGATTCGTGATGTGTCGAGCATATACCATCACAATAAAAAATGGCTGGATATAGTGTGTGGCACACAGCTTCCTCAAAACATTAATGTCTGTGTAGTTACCTTGCACTACCCTCATAGACGGCAACCCATACCATCCTCAAATATTTCATCGAAATCGAACTATAACTTTAAATAGTTTTTACCGCTACTAGGATTTTACGACAGGCACGCGGAACGGAACTAAAATTGCTTAAAAAGGCCTAAAACGTAAAACACAAAAATGAAAACGGAAAAATGTTCATTTTTGGGAACATTTGTTTTTTCAACCTTGAGAAGTGAAAAGAATGCCACCTGGTAGACCTTGGTTGACTCGGAGGCAAAAAATATTCATTGTTGATGAACAAATCAGAAACATTCAAGTGAAAACTGCCAATGAAGAGAACAAAAATTGTGGTATTGTGAAGTTCAAGTAAAAAGAAACACAATACTTGTGTTCGAAAGATTAAGAATAGCTCTTCAGCAGCACCTTAGAAATATAGGCTCTTTTCAGTAGAGAGTTTAGTTCCAACATTATTATAGCTAATCTAAAAACATTAATATCTAAGTTGGTACCTTGCACTACCCTCGCAGGTGACCATCTACACGACAACCCTTACAATACCTGATTATTTCATCGATATCGGGCAATAACTTTGAATAGTTTTGCCCGTTTCAAGGATTTCAAGACATACACACAGACAGACAGATACGGAACCAAAATTGTTCAGGAAGAGGAAGGCCTAAACCGTAATACGCGAGTGGAAATTTCAACTTTGGAGAACTTTTTTTTTTCAACCTTGAAAAGTGGAAACAATGCTTCTGCATTGATGAACAAATCAGAAACATTCAAGTGAAAACTGCCATTGAAAAGAACAAATTGTGGTCGTGTGAAGTTTAAGCTCCAAAGGAACACAATAGGTACTTGTGTTCGAAAGATTCAAAATAGTTCCCAATATTTCAAAATGTTGATACTTTCGTACCGATACTCGATATTTTATTATCAATACTGCACTATCCGATGTATTTGAATATCAATATTTCGGATTCGATGTTTCTAGATTTCGAATACTGATACCGTTTTTGCGGGAAACTCAAAGTAATGGCTAAAAAATGAAAACGTCCGCCAAGTGGGTGTAGTATCAATCCCTGAAAATTTCATCGAAATCGGACAATAACTTCGTTTAGTTATGGGCGTTACAAGGATTCCATGAGACACACAGACAGACAGACACGGAACCAAAATCGTTCAAGAAAGTTTGAAACGTAAAATGCGAGTGAAAATTTCGATTTTGGGGAACTTTTTTTTTCAACCTTGAAAAGTGAAAACAAAGCTACCGCTACCTTGGTAGTCTCGGAAGCGAAATGAAGACGGTAAGGAGGCTGTTTAGTCATACACACCTACTCTTTGGTTAAAGCTCAACCCACAAAGAAATAAGTCCGGATTTGGTCGGATAAAATTAATGAATATTGTGGAGAAAATGTTAAAAATATCGTCGGCCTACGGGAGAAAGGCACTTGGCCATTTTCGGGTTGATGCGGTTCCTACACTACCTAATTTTTCACGCTCTTTCGATTGTTGAGGTCTATTTTAGTGTCAGATCAATAGGAAACCGAGGGCAGGAAGCTACAAAGCAGTCGAATATTTTACAGGAGAATGGCATTACGAAAATGTTTTGAAAAAGTGTGCCTTTCACCTGTCAGAGCTCAAGTTGTGAGCTTTCTCCTGTCGATGAATATTACGATTTTGTCGATCTCTGCCGTCAAAAAAAAACGGGAGTTGATTCAATTATGCAAAAACAGAGTAATTCTGAAGAGCTTTCACCCTTGGTTCGAGAATGTGCCTTCGAGTTCCGCAATGAACTACTCGGCCCCTCAACCAGACAGATATTCAGAATCGGAAGAAGAGTATTGAAAATGAAGGCCGGTATGAATTGTGGTACCAACGTATTTTTAATGGGAAATGTAATACAAATTTTTCCTTACTTTATTTTATTATTTTTATTCCTTAATGTCATAATGAAAATATGTTTCTTTTCAACGGTCTCGATTAACAGTCGATTGGACGGGGTACCACGACTGATGGAAGAGGTGGAGGGTCGACCCCTGTAGAATATCAGCAAAAATCAATGTAATCAGGTTGAAATAGAAAGGACCTTTGAATTTCAGTAAGGGTAGTCAGGAGAAGAGCACTTCAGGGTTCTTTGGGTCAGAAATGTTTCAAATTGGTTGACTACGATGTTTTGTGGTTTTGAAATGTTGAAACACATCGAAGAGTCTATAGCCGACATTTCAGTTACCTGCGAATTTCTCAGCTGAAGTTGGCCCGATTCTGAGACATTCCTAACTTGGATTAAGTTTTTCTCAAATTCTGACTTTCTGACTTTGTGCCATTCTCCCAATTGCCGATATATCCACAGTTATCAATAATTAACGGTATGTTGTGTAAATACACTCTGCTTGGGCACTTGATAGCGAGGAAAGAATAAACATTGTTTAGAAAAATATTTTCCTTTGAGAATACTGGATATGTTGATATTTTGTGACAATGAAGTATCAATACTCCATATTTTACTTATCGATACCCATGCCAAACGATACTTGGATATCGATGCTTTAATAAGATGCAGTGTCGATATTTTTGTAACTATATACCCATCCCTAATTGAACAGGAATACGTTTGGATACACAGGGTGTCTACAAAACAAGTCTCATTCCTCCAAGAGGCCAATTCTATAACTAATATTCAACAAAAAAAAACATAGCAATTTTTTTAGAGGCTTTTTTCCGAGTTACTTTAGTTTTAAAGTATTTTTTCGTGGTTTTGACCTTCTGTCATTAAATTGGTAATAACTCCTTTGATTTTCTGTGATAATTTTAATTTGAGAATACCGTTGAAAAGAGCATTAAATTTCCTATCTCCCTAATACCAAATACATTTTTTTCAGTTGAATTTTACGAGGAATAGAGCAACTTAAAAAGTGAACTTAGTAACTTTTATAAAAATTTTCGTTTTTCAACGCCCGTAATGTCCAAATAATTCGCAATAATAATAATTTGAACTATTGCCGGTAAGCCTACAAACTGCGCCAGGATTTCAGCTTTCCAACGGTGCAATTAAAAAATATTTTACAATTAAATTAAAGGGAGAAATTTCAGTTTGAATGCGAAAAAACTTTTTTTTTTAAACGAAATTTAGGGTTTGACGATTCAGGGTGAAGACGTCGGAGTCCTGCCGTTGAACCGTCGATTTCGTTTTTAAAAACGCTGCAAATTATTACACAATGGTTTATTATTTTTTCTATATAATCGTCTATAAAGCCACCAACCATCCAACATGAAGAAAAACATCGATGGCATTTCGGTCAGCTTTAATTTGAACGGAGATTAGGCCTCTTTTGCGTTTCACACTCGTGTTTCTGATTTATCGCACGTTTATTATTTTTATGGTTTATTATTTTATTATTTATTATTTTATTATTATTATTTTAATGGTTTATCATTTTTCTATATAATGGTCAATAAAGCCACCAACCATCCGGAGATTAGACCTCTTTTGTGATTCACACTCGTGTTTCTGATTTATCGTACGTCTATTATTTTTATAGTTTATTATTTTATTATTTTAATGGTTTATTATTTTTCTATATAATCGTCGATAAAGCCACCAACCATCCAACATGAAGAAAAATACTTGGAAAATGTCACCCCACGCATATTTAGGCAAAAACCTCTTTTTTGACCGGTTATTTGCTCATAACTTCTATACGAATGAAGCGATCGGAATAGTACGACGTTAGGACCAACTAGACCCCAAATGGAGTCTATATGCGAAAGAACGGGTTTTTTAGACCGATTCTAAGGCCTTTTATGGCCCGGACGGCGAACGGCGGACGGCGGACGGCGGACGGACATTGCAGATTTGGATTCTACGCACCTTGAAACGTAAAGTGACAAAGCTTGAGGGGGGGTTATAAAATTTTTTTGCGGTACGATCACATAGGCTTATTATTAGAAATAATAAACCAAAATGCACATTTTTCCGTATTCAAACAGAAATTTCTCCCTTTAATTTAATTGTAAAATATTTTTTAATTGCACCGTTGGAAAGCTGAGATCTTGGCGCAGTTTGTAGGCTTACCGGCAATAGTTCAAATTATTATTATTTCGAATTATTTGGACATTACGGGCGTTGAAGATTCTGGCGCAGTTTTTAGTCTCACCGTTAATAGTTCATTATCTCGAATTATTTGGAAATTACGGACGTTGAAAAACGAAAAGTTAGTCAGTTCACTTTTTAAGTTGCTTTATTCCCCGTAAAATTCAACTAAAAAAATTATTTGGTATTAGGGAGATAGGAAATCAAATGCTCTTTTCAACGGTATCCTCAAATTGTAATTATCACAGCAAATTAAAGGAGTTATTACCAATTTAATGACATAAGGTCGAAATCACGAAAAAATACTTTAAAACTAAAATAACTCGGAAAAGAAGCCTCTAAAAAAAATTGCTAAGAGAAATTTTTTGTTGCAAATTAGTTGTAAAATCGACCACTTGAAGGAATGAGACCTGTTTTGTAAACACCCTATATAAAACATACTACTAGGAACTTATTGATGGAAATCAGTATTGTGGCGGAACTTACAGAAAAATATTGCTAGGAATTCGTTTTCATCCAGCAATTTGTCAACCATCTTCCTGTTCACTTCTTCTATTTCGTTTTTCAATTCGAAAACATCTTGATTCGTGAGCCAAGTGAGGACCTTGTCTTCATCGAAAAGATCGCCTGAAAAAAAAAAAAAAAAATGCGTTGGAATCTAAATCGCATTTTGCCCAAACGACACATTGTGGTGGGATAAATACGAGACAAACTCCATTTCAAGGACAACTTTGTTCATATTGGGTGAATCAAGGGAGATATTAGGAAGATATGGTTGTTATTTAGTGATATCGCAGGACAATCAACCATAATACGTATAAAATCAAACAACAACTAATCAATTAGGTATATAAAATAATTGTTGTGGAGTTTTAGATAATTTAGTACACTCTAACTTCAACTTTACTTTCATTGGAACAAGGATCCATCCTACATAGTATCATCATAGTTTCAAGTTACTGTTCCACGTTGAAAAGATACACATTTTTGCTGAGGATATGAGGACCATTTTAAAGTGACAATGGAGTGAAAAGTTATTCCTGTACTGCTTTTTCATTGTACAATACTTGAACAATATTCCGTTGAAGTTTCAAGTTTAAAAGAGAAGTTAAGGTCACCATCTTATTCAATACGCCCATTTAATTTTTTATCCACAACGTTTCTTTTAGTGAAGTCGTTAGTTGATAATCACATGTATTTGATATTACAACTTACTGTCGTAAACGAGAGGTACTCGTTTTCGGAAGTAAACCAGAGATGGCGAGTGTATAACGTTGTATCTTTGTGCAACTTCTGGGTCCGAAATTTTCACCATATCAATACCTAAAATCATTAAAATTATTGTGATAGACAAGTAATCAAGAGCACAACTACAAATATTAAGCACAATTTTTGTGAAAATTGTATATAATTTTCGGTCTGAAAGTACCATAATTCCAATGTGTCAATCAGCACTTCTTGATTGTTATCGACCAACAGTTCGTAAAATTCTATTTCCTTGAATCTACGTATAGTTTTTTATAAGCAAAGTTAGTATTTGCCCAACCAAACTTGACAATTTTTCAAACAAAATCAATAGTTCAAACCAAAGTCCTTATCTTTCCAAATAAATTCAACTTTTCCATTGAAATTCCAAATTTTGACAAACTTATTTTATATGTTATGTACCTACGAAATAATCATCAACAGATTGATTCCTTTCTGGAGTGCTGTTTGAGGGTCCTACCAATCTCACTGTCACCCCAGTTAGTTCGCTCATGCGCCCCAGGCGAGCATTCACCTTCATTGGGTCGCGCTTTAAATCAAACGACCTGGGTTTTTCGTTGTTTTTGCTTCCGAGTCTACCAAGGTAGCGGAAGCTTTGTTTTCACTTTTCATGGACGAAAAAAAAAGTTCTCCAAAATCAAAATTTCCACTCGCGTTTTGCGTTTTAGACCTTTCTGAACAATTTTGGTTCCGTGTCTGTCTGTCTGTCTGAGTGTCTGTGTGTCTGTCTGTCTGTCTGTCATGAATTCCTTGTAACGCGCATAACTATACGAAGTTATTGTCCGATTTCGATGAAATTTTCAGGGATTGTGCGGGTTGGTGTGTAGACGGTCCCCTATGAAAATCATCACCCCGGACTGATAGAAGCCACTGCGCATGCCCAAACGTGAATTCCTTGTAACGGCCTTAACTTATACATTTTCCATCCGATTTCAATGAAATTTTCAGGGATGTTACAGACTAGTATTTAGATGGTCCCCTATGAAAATCATCACCTTCGGACTGATAGTAGCCACTGCGCATGCGCAAACGTGAATTTCCTTGTAACGGCCATAACTTCCACATTTTCCACCCGATTTCGATGAAATTTTCAGGGATTATGTGGATTAGGTTGTAGATAGTCCCCTATGAAAATCATCATCCCCGGACTGATAGAAGCGACTGCGCATGCGCAAACGTAAATTACTTGTAACAGCCGTAACTTCAACTGTCCCTCAGGGGTCGCGGGTTCGAATCCCAGCCGAGGCTAAGTATTTTTTTGATCCAATCACTTACAATGTATGTACCTACTAGTATGTAGATGTCATCTACTCACTTACATTTTTCATCCGAATTTGATGAAATTTTCTAGGATTGTTCAGATTAGCGTGTAGATGGTCCCCTATGAGGGTAGTGGAGATTGGTGTTTTGAGATTAACAACTATGCATCGGATCATCTATATAATCGGGTTATGGATACGAGGAAGCTATGTGCCACACCCACTTGGCAGACGTTTTTTCATTAATATAATTTTTGAATGACAATTGTAAAGAACACGTACGATCCAAATTAGGTATCCTAAGAGATTCGCCACTACTACTATTAACATTTGGATGTACTAAATCCCTCTATACAGTATGTTTTCCATCAAAGAATTGCTTCCGAGTCTACCAAGGTAGCGGAAGCTTTGTTTTCACTTTTCAAGGACGAAAAAAAAAAAAGTTCTCCAAAATCAAAATTTTCACTCTCGTTTTGCGTTTTAGACCTTTCTGAACAATTTTGGTTCCGTGTCTGTGTGTCTGTCTGTCCATGTGTCTGTCTGTCTGTCCGTCTGTCATGAATTCCTTGTAACGCGCATAACTATACGAAGTTATTGTCCGATTTCGATGAAATTTTCAGGGATTGTGCGGGTTGGTGTGTAGACGGTCCCCTATGAAAATCATCATCCTCGGACTGATAGAAGCGACTGCGCATGCGCAAACGTGAATTCCTTGTAACGGCCATAACTTCCACATTTTCCATCCGATTTCAATGAAATTTTCAGGGATGTTACAGATTAGTGATTAGATGGTCCCCTATGAAAATCATCACCCCCGGACTGATAGTAGCCGATGCGCATGCGCGAACGTGAATTGCTTGTAACAGCCATAACTTCCACAATTTCTACCCGATTTCGATGACATTTTCAGGGATTACGCGGATTAGGTTGTAGATGGTCCCCAATGAAAATCAAGGCCTTAAAATTTACAGTAGCCTCTGCGCATGCGCAATCGTAAAATCCTTGTAACAGCCGTAACAGTTGCGTCTGAAGTGAGGATCTCAAAGCCCTTCAATCAACCTCTTTGTAGATCAGTGAGCAAAGTACTGGACTTATACCTAGGAGTCCCAGGTTCAGCTCCCAGTCTTGCTTAGAAATTTTTTGATTCCAATCACTACCGCACTTACATTTTTCGTCCGAATTTGATGAAATTTTCTAGGATTGTCCAGATTAGCGTGTAGATGGTACCCTATGAGGGTAGTGGAAGGTACTTAGAGATTGGTGTTTTCAGATTAACTACTATTCATCGGATCATCTATATAATCGGGTTATGGATACGAGGAAGCTATGTGCCACACCCACTTGGCAGACGGTTTTTTTGGTTAATTCAAACAAAGCAGCGCTTCAGATAGAAGTTTGTTTCCCCAATCTGAGAAACTCGTTCAGCACAAGTAGGTACCTACTACTTGTACCGAACATGTTATCTATGTTAGGTATCTAAAGCTGAATGACGGAGCAGGTTCCCCCTCCCCTTTGAGTTCTCCATTCCGTCCTCTCCATTCTTGATAAGGTAAGAGATGAATTTGATTCAAAAAATTTGATCCTTGATTGGGAAACTGGTATACTTGATCCGGTAGATAAATAATGTGCCCTTCCCTCTTCTGTGCCCATGGTTCTCTAACATGTTGGGAAACATGTAACCCTCGCCTCGTCTATCACTTCATTCCCTTCTCCTACATAGGAGAGAATCATCTTACCTGTCATCATCAGTCTCCATCAAGTCTCCTTCTAATTTGATGTTGAAAAGGCCTATCATATTCCTATTTGTCGTGGGCGAAGTTAGAATCCCCCAAATCCCCTTCAGAACAATTTACCGCCTCCTCCAGGTTCTTTTTGCGCCGCAGTTCTCACGATCAAAAGCAAGTACCAAGGAATAGGGGTGAGTTCTTCCCTTCCTATACCTCTAATTTTCAATCCTTTCGGGTTTACATGACTTTTAATATCCTCTAGTTCATCGATTGATGTGCCATTTAGTTCATTTTGAAATACACACTGCGGCTCTAATCTTCCAAATTTCACTTTCTATTTTGGTTTTCTTATAGTTCACTTAATTTTTTCATAAATCGGAGCAAAAAGGATCTACACCCCGTTTTCAACAGTTAGTTTATGATCCACCATTGCTTACCATATTGGTCAGCTTCTCCATCAATGATCTCCAAGACTTCTAGGATTTCGTCGCAGTCCGCACAGTCTTCTTCGTCTAAAATGACAAAAACGCGTTGTTGAATATCGCCAAAGGTGTTAATGACATCAGCCGATGCTGCACACCATCTCAACATTTCCATCTTGAACAAGATCAAACCTCAAATCTGCAGCCACTATATTCATATTCGGAGGTGGTCAAGAATCTGCACATTTGCAACATGCGCAGGAAAGGCGCCAGGGAAGGATAGATCGAGCATATAAGTATTTATTTTTCTAGTCTAAGAAAAAAGTTCTCGAGAAACTGTGAGTAGCAGATTAATATTTATTATCCACGAATTTATCGTGATTTTAGAGTATATTGTGGGTTTAATTTGAATTGATAGTTTTCCATTCACTTTGAAAGCTCAATAAATGCAGCAATTATTGCTGATGATATTGTTATTAAGTAACCATCATACTTCTTAACTAACAGATGTTCAACTATTACAATCAGTGAAAGACTTTCAACTACTTTGTAGTTGATTCTAAATGTGAAAGTAGTTGATTTTAAATGAATAAATTCTTCCTGGCTACAATAGCCGGCCGTTATTCAATTCATCATCTTGCAACTTCCGAGATACATCATACTAAGCCTGCAAACCACGTGCGTATGCCAGGTTTGCATACGTCAGCGCTGAAGGGGCGTTCTAATAAAATTACTTCCTTAGTTGCCGTAGTATGTAATAACCAGAGACATCGATTTCATGTTACATTTTAGAATGGTCCAAAATGAAAACGTCCAGCAAAATACTCATAACTATTTTAATATTTATTATTAATTTTGGTCCCATATAGACCGAATCGGTTTCTCTAATAATACTCCAAATTTATTTTTGGCTCCAAAGAGTTTTTTTTCACATTTGATTTCAGCACCTCAATAACAGAGATGCACGAGGCTCCCAAACGTATTCCTATATGGTCTGTTCGGAGAGGAAGTCCTGAACGGTTCGGAGGGGTTTGGAGGAACCCGGAGGAGTCAATTCACCTCTATACCCTCCCCTTTTCAGTTCCGGTTTGGTTCCGAACTGGCTCTCTGAACAGACCCATAGTTAACGGTTGTGAGGGTTCGGCAGTTTCAAGCAATTCGGTACCATATTTATGCATGTGACCTACTGCAAAAAAATAATTCCTGATTAAATTAGGACTTTCAGATTATTTTTTTATAAGGGGTTTTAATCAGCTCACCAGAAGTGATTTATCGAACTCTAAAAGTATATAGGAACTATGGCTGTAACAGTAACCAACTACGTCAGCAATAACTAAATTAATTATTCATCAAGTCTTGTTATGGACATTTAGGAGAACTTACAGAAAAAGACGGCAAGGAGAAGAGATTCATCCATGAGACGTTCAAGCATCCTGTCATTGACTTCCTCGATTTCGTCAGCTAGCTCTCTGTTTTCATCATCAATCAACCACTCAAGAACGGATTCCTCGTTCTGCAGATCACCTGCGAATCAAAACAACGTAGAAGGAATGATCAACGCAGCAAATTGTGGATTCTGGACGATTTTTCATTCTTTTTTCCTTATTGCATATTTCAAGATTCTTTAGAGAAGATATTTTTTGCATTATTATTTGATAATTACCGCATATAAATCAACCCCCCCCCCCCCTCAGAACTATAAATTAGCTTCATTATTAGGTAACCTATATGAGGTTATCAAGCAACGTTAAATAATGAAGTATGACAATAATTTAAAGAGCAAATACCTTCGAATAGGAGAGGGTTTCCATTCCTGAAGTAAACCAGAGCTGGGTAGGTCTTGATGGAATATCTTTTGGCGAGCTGAGGATCCATGATCTTCACCATATGGATTCCAAACACATCACTTTCGTCATCTATTCGTTCTAAGCCTTCTAGAATTTCGTCACAAATGTTGCAGCTTGTTTTATCTGTTCAACGATATAAAAGTTTTGTAATATCGATATTAGTACAAACATAAACGTGCTCACAGTCAGTCCTTACGTGGATATGCAATCTTCCAAACGGACTTTCATCAATATTAATATTAATTGACCTTCATTCTACGTTATTCAAGTTCTGCATGTTACGTACAGAAATATACAGCGAGGTACTGCGATTCTTCAACCATGGTCTCAAGCATTTCTCTCGTTATTAATTCTATTCTGTCTTCAGTTTTCTGTGTTATGAGCCACTGCAAAACCTCTTCTTCTTCCGTCAAATCACCTGAAAATTGAGATTGAGAAAGATAAAATCATTTATTGAACTTTATAGGAGTGAAAAAGTTGAACAAGGACTATAGTAGTTGTCAAAGCGTAAGGGATTTACGAAAAGTATTATATTGATTTTCCAAAAATTCAAATTGAGTTTCCAAAAATTGAAATAATTAACCAAAAGTCCAAATTGATTTGCCAAAAATTAAAATTAATTTGCCAAAATTTAAAATTGATTACTTGAAAATTTATTAATACGTGAAAACTATTCTTCAGGAACGGATTAGGATTTATAGAAAGAAGTGAGTAATTGAAAATATTTCGCAGTTTACGATATAATATTTTGAAGGTATCTATTAGGTAGGTACAGCTAATGAATAATTATGAGTGATGTAGTTTTTACCTTCGAATACATTGGGTATTTGGTCTTCAAAATAGACTAGAGAAGGAAAATCATTCACTCCAAAGTTTTGAGCAATTGAAAAATCCTGAAAACCAGTAAATAGTATTAGTGGAGTGCATTATACAATATACATAGCTGTCGGGATGTAAGGTTATTTAAGCTAGTTTAAAAGATACGCAGTTTTGATCAAGTATCAGTGGGTTTGGATCAGTTTGGTTTAACTTCCATGATGCCCCTCGAAAATGAAGAGATATTTCATGTGAAAACATTTGTTTTCCACCAAGTGAAGAAGCATCTGCCAAGTTGGGCAATATACCTTCATTCTTAGAATGGAATGTAGCCATCTATAGAATTTCTCGGTGCAAAAATCGTTGAATGTATCTGAGACGTAGAAAATTTCCTAATATGAATCATGAGCCATCACCATCTAGTTGATAGAATCCATCTAAGCATCTAAAATTTAAGCAGTACAATCAAGAATTGTTTCCAATCAAACAGATATTCAGAAAACAATTATGCCTTCACATCTGGCCAGAACGCGATGAAATTCACGAGCAATCATATTGTAACAACTTGTATCTATTATGTGGTTTAGCTCCACTACAATTTATTACACAACGGCAAACTATTACCTACCCACCATGTATTCTGTGATATGAGGACGCTATCATAATTAAAATAATGTAACTTCACTGGGTAGAAGAAGTCACCATTGCACTCCACGAACTGATCGTCATGGTTTGGAGCCATGAGCAAATGCCAAAGGAATGGAAGACCAGCCTCATATTTCCCATTCATAAAAAGGGTGACAAACTGAACTGCAAACACTACCGGGGTGTATCTCTTTTGAACGTTGCGTATAAGGTGCTTTCGCTAGTGCTCTTGGGTAGGCTGAGAGCTTACTCCGAGAGCATCCTTGGCGACTACCAGTGTGGGTTCCGCTCGAGTCGTGGTACCACAGACCATATTTTTACCTTGCGGCAGGCCATGGAGAAATTCACAGAGCATGGTCTTGATCTCCATATACTTTTCATGGACTACCAGCAAGCTTTTGATACCCTGGGCAGAAAAGCGATTCTGAGTGCTCTCCTAAGGAATGGAGTGCCCGAGAAGCTGGTCAGGCTGGTGGGTGTTACCTTACATGACAGCTCATCCAGAGTTCTTGTTGGCAACAAGGCAGGTGGCCAGTTCGATGTCAAATCCGGTGTCAGACAGGGGGATTCCCTCTCAGCGACCCTCTTCAACATCGCCCTACATGAAGCAGTAAAGCAGGCCGACAAAAAGGGGAATATTGTGAACAAAACCTGGCAAATTCTGGCATACGCCGATGACATCGTCGTCCTAGCCCGCAGCCAGAATGCCCTCCGGGAAGCCTTTCAATTGATATGTGAGGAGGGGAACCGTATGGGACTCAAGATAAACCAGGAAAAAACAAAGTACCTGAAGATGATATCCCCGTCCGTAGCTCCCGGTCCTCGGCAGAGTATCACTCTGGACGATTATGAGTTCCAAGGTGTGGAATCCTTCCGTTACCTTGGCAGTGCACTGAACTGCCAGAATTTAGTCCAGAGTGAGATCAAGTTGAGGCTCATGGCTGGCAATAGAGCATATTTTGCAAACATTAAATTGTTTTAGGAGACTACGAGTTTTTGAAAGGAAAATAATAAGGAAGATATATGGAGGGGTTCGTGATGGTCCGGGATGGAGGATGAGGAACAATTACGAGATTGAGGCAGTTCTGGAGAGTGAGGATATTGTCAGGTTCATCAAGGCTGGTAGATTGAGGTGGCTTGGGCATGTTGATAGAATGAGTGTGGATCGGGGGCCCAAATCAATGCTGAAGACAAGGATTGAGACGAGGAGGAGAAGAGGAAGACCCCGGAATCGATGGCTCGATGAGGTGTCGCGAGACCTGCAGACCGTGGGAATGAGGAGATCGCAGGCCGCAGACCGAGAAAGGTGGAGATTGGGAGTACGGGAAGCCAGGGGCCACACCGGCCTGTAGCGCTCTGCAGTAAGTAAGTAAGTAACTTCACTAGGTAAGTTCATTTAATTTCTTTTTAATGTTCAAATGCAGCCAATAATCTAGGATTCTGACTCTCAACCGGTTCATTCCAAGTTTTTGACCTCTAAAAATTAAGATACTTTGCTACATCAAATTCAAATTTGGGCAGCTACACATGCAGCTACACTTGTCCGACATTCATATAGGTACGCAATTCATACCAGGACAGTCCAGAGGCTCATCTTATGAGAACTTCATATAAATTCCACCTACCACAAATTTGTACAGTTTTGCGGAAAATAGGGAATTATCACAAACACGCAAATAAACATCTCAAATTCCTTTGATATGCAAAATACGCGATGGAATTTTGATCTTCTTGGATTGAAAACATAAATTTTTTTTCGAGCTCCCTCCACCCTCAGTAGAGACCCATGTAAATCAAACATCAGAACTCACTTGTGTTTTTACAAACGTGATTCCATGTCTGTCACAGTCATCGTCAATGTTTTCCAGCTCTTCCAAGATTTCTTTGCATTGAGCGCATTCATCTTGTTTATTGTCTATAATAAAATATTTCAATATTATTAGGTAAATCGATTATGATTCCTATGATAAATCATACCTGCAATTATACGGTTGATATCTTAATTTTATGGTTACAATATGGGTATGAAAACAAAGGGAGTCATTCCTATCACTATGTTCACACATAGAATCGTCCTTTCAAGGCCCTCAAAGTATAGTGAAGAGACAGGACACTTTGCTGCAGTTATTGAGTTTTCTATTTCACTGCAATATACCTACACTGATTGATTGGGGTGGTTTGATTGCTTTTGAATTATAATTACTTTATTATACAGATTACTTGAGAATGCATCGTAGGAGAAGTGCTATATTGAATTATTATAACAACAATTAAGCTATAAAACATCATTGGTTGAAAATTTACTGCAATACAATATTTTAGTACGCACCTACTTAATCAACAAAAATTACATTTAAATCATTTAAATAGTTTGTGATTATCCATATTATGTTTGTGAGTTTCCCCAATTAGCAAAAATTTGTTATATGGGTGAATATTCAATCATTAGAGAACACAAAATAATGCATTCATGCAGACCGCAAAAATCAAAAACTAGAGCCTGCAGGAATACATTAGAAAAATTATTTTTATTCATTATTCATTGTCTATGCCATTAACAAACTTGCATAGTCTGTAAAAGTGATGAACTTATCATTCTTACATGTCAACAAAAAAGTGTAGGTATTCAGAAAACAAAAGTGCGGGAATCTAGTTGCACATACTTGCAAGCAGCGTGTGAAATTCGAATAGTAGGTACTTACACAAAAAGCAAACCTTTCAATGAAGAGCGAACTACATGACGCTACGAGGGTGAACCGAATGTTCCTACCGCAAAACTGGATTTCACTACTTATTTAACGTGATTTTCGGTCTATAGAAACCCCAAAAGTGGAAAAAAAGGCGAAGGTTGATTACAATATTGTGTGCATGACCAATGATAATACAAGTGTCATATTGTGTGGGAAACGGACAAACTTCTTTTGAAACAAAATTGAGGTATAGATGCTTTAAAATAGATACCGTCATTTTCGTCGCCAGAATCATCTCCAGTCTGTTTGCTGGCCTTCTTCCGATACGCTTTGCTATTGCAAAGGTCACACAGTGTCTTGTTCCCTAGATAATGACATGAAAATGCGATGACAAAATAAGTCAAATAGGAATAAACTACTACATGGGAATAATCTATCCAGTCTCCTGAGATCTCCACTGAACATTTATCCCTGATTTCCCCCGATTCGCAGATTGTTGTAATGATTTCAATGACAGGAAGTAATGACTGTTAATTGCAAGAGTTAAAGATACACAACTTAGTTAAGAAGCTTTTGCAGAAAGAAAACAACTAATAGGAAGGTTTTTTTACTGGGTATTCAACGAACACCTTATACTTGTAGTTTACTTTAAAAGTCCAACGGAAAATTTCTAACTTATCATGGGCATAACTACGATCTAAAGATTAATAATTATATCACGAAATCAGTACAATCTACCAAGGAATAATGGTCATCTCACAAAAAGTAATGAATTTCTGTCCAGATGTGGAGCATTCCTAAACTTATCCAGGCACTCCTAAATCTTCCAAATAATAACATAGGTAAACAATAATGCTTCGATAATAATTACCGAAGTTTGAAGTAATTGTAACATAGGGTAAAAGCACCAATTGTTGACACTATTCCTAATGTTGACACTTCAGGTTTGAAATGTAAAATTAAGCTATTGGGCCACTGTAGGTACTCGGAATTGGCGTCATTCTGTTGATAAGAATATAGTTATTGAGGATGGCCGGCTCCATTAATTATAATACACGATATAACTAGGCTGGCTGAAATCGAAGCTGATGACAGCTGTATCAGTTATTCCTGCGGCGCGATTAGGGATGGCATATCGAATAAAATATATCGATATACAGATCAAATGGTATATCGTGAATGAGATATTAATACCTCTGATATAGGTATCTAAGAAAATAATTATATCAATATTTCGATATTTCGGAAGATCTCCTTGGAAAAACGTGTTAAAGTAGGTAGGTGTACTATTAAAACCTTTATAAAAAACAAAAATCATTTAGGAAGACATTTATCGACATATCGGAAGATCTACTTGGAAAAACTTGAAGATGTAAGGAGGTAGGTGAATTGAAACGCTACTAACATCATTTTTGATGAAATATTATCGATATACTCGACATATCGGATGATCTACTTGGAAAAACCGGGTGAAATAAGTATTAACCTGCTTTCAAAAGTTACTGGGTATGAATGATCAAAATTCATTGTTTTTAAAACTGAAAAAGGTGCGAAAATGTCATTTCAATGTTAAATTAATTTATAAATTGACAGGGGTATACTGTAGACAATCAATATCCTTCAAAATTGAAAATAATTGTTGTAAAAACCTGCTTCACTTCGTATAGTAAGTTGTTTTAATCTAGACGACCCTCCATTACTTTTGGCTCAAAAGTAATTGAGCCTTGAGAGCCAGTGTAACTATGTACACAATCATGTCTGAGCTGAACTCAACAGTCTGAAATCAACCCATCACGTAGGTTCCTACAAAATTTAGAATAAAATTACTTGATGTTTTGCAGGTACAGGTGTCCCTTTTCATCCATTCATTTCAATATTTAATTTTTACTAAAAAAAATTACTTGTTGAAAAAAGTTGCGATATATCGATATTGACCAGTAATATCGGTTCTCTATATCGATATATCAACCTTAATATATCGATACATCGATATATGCGTACATAACGATACATGTATCGTTGCCATCCCTAGACGCGATTCTTGTGCCGCAGGTTACTGAAGTAAGTCAAAAAATTAAGACTTTTGAAGTAAAATTTTGTGAGTATAATTATCATTTCACATCGTCTGCTCTATGAATAACATAAGAAAGAATGTGTAAGCATTAAAACTCCAAATTTCAATAGGAAAACATGTTTAATTCGGTGTCATCATCAGGGTCTCATGAGATAGTTGTGTGTCCTAATGTTGACACCGGGATGAACATTAGGGGAACTATTGATTTGGTTGATAAGGTGATATTTGGATTTAAATAATTTTGTACTATATCATGGCTTTCGATTTTGGTTTATTATTTTCAATAACAAGCCTTTGGAATCGAGCAAGAAAAAACATTTTTAACCCCCCCTCAAAATTTGGTGTTTTACGTTTCAAGGTACGTAGAATACGAAAATCGAATAAAAAAATTTCCGTCCGTCCGCCGTACGCGGCACTTTTCTTAGCAACACTGGACCGATTTGGTTCAAATTTGGTATATGGGCTCCATTTGGGGTCTAGTTGTGCCGCGAAGCTTTTGGTTGATGCAGGTCTCTTCTAAGGGGTGAAAATTAAGGATTGAAATTTTCAAGAGTGCCCTATCTCGAAAACTCTCGAAATAAAGGTATCGTTTTTTCACCAATTTTAAATAGTATTGAATTTTTAAAAATTTTTGAGACCACCCGGAGCTCTGTAGGACAAACCGTTCGGTCCCTACGAGTACTCGAAGGTTTTCCTTCGATAAAACAGAATCATGAGTGTGAATCGCAAAAGAGGTCTAATCTCCATTCAAATTTTATCGGACTAAAATGCGATCGCTGTTCATTTCTTCGATTTGTATACAGTTTTGCCTTCTGCGTTGCCAGTGATCAAATTTCCATATGAAGCTTTCTATTTTTCCAATCGAGTGTGAAGCGTTTAGTTCTTTCTAATAAACTTGATTGTGAAGGTGTGAAGCCAGTATGGTGTGGTAGGTAGTACCTAGCTGGTAGGTACAAAAAAGTTGGTAGGTAAAAAAAATGTTGGTGGGTAAAAAACGCTGCAAATCATTGCTCAAAGGCTTCTTCACTCTTTAGATCACTGATCAGCTGAGTGAGCTCCGAAGCCATTTTCAATCCTATTGAATGGAAGTGCTCTTCCAGGCGTCTCCAGCATTGCCCAAAGGTTTATTATTTTCTGTATAGATCACCCTTCTGTATAGATCACTGTATCCATCAATAGCACCAACCACCATCTATATTCTCCCTTGACCTTCCCTCTCAAATTTCAGCTTCTTGCGTTCAATAGGATTGAAAATGGCTTCGGAACTCACTCAGCTGATCAGTGCTCTTCCAGGCGTCTCCAGCATTCGAGAAGATCTTCTTCACTCTTCAGATCACTGATCAGCTGAGTGAGCTCCGAAGCCATTTTCAATCCTATTGAATGGAAGTGCTCTTCCAGGCGTCTCCAGCATTCGAGGAGATCTTCTTCACTCCTCAGATCACTGATCAGCTGAGTGAGCTCCAAAGCCATTTTCAATCCTATTGAATGGAAGTGCTCTTCCAGGCGTCTCCAGCATTCGAGGAGATCTTCTTCACTCCTCAGATCACTGATCAGCTGAGTGAGCTCCGAAGCCATTTTCAATCCTATTGAACGCAGGAAGCTGAAATTTGAGAGGGAAGGTCAAGGGAGAATACAGATGGTGGTAGGTGCTATTGATGGAGAACCAGTGATCTATACAGAGGGGTGATCTATACAGAAATTAATAAACCTTTGAGCAATGATTTGCAGCGTTTTTTAAAATTTTAAGTAGTGGAACCATAAGTTGACACCGTCTGATCCTGATGTTGACATTCGGTTCCTAATGACGACATCACCTTTTTCAATATTTTTGACACCCATTTATGTCAATATTAGGAACTGCATTTGTCAACATAATATGTTCCATATTATGGAATTCTTGAGGACAAATGTGTCAACATTGGTGGCAAAAAACCATGTTTGAAAAATTCGTTAGAGATAATTTATAAAAACGTTTTTGAAAAATCCAATACGTGCAAACTGCTACAAGGAACTCCCAATTCATAATAACTGCTTATAAGTACCATTTTCTTGAACAATTTTGTAGAGCGCAGAATTTAGTGATAATTCTTTCAAATAGTGTCAACAATTGGTGCTTTTACCCTAACCTATTTTATAATTATTTTAATTGAATCTGGAAAATAACTCCTTGGGATTTGATAAGTTTTACTCCCCAGGAACTACATATTCAAAGTGGTAATTTTCCTTCGAAACAATCATTTCTAAGGTGTGCTTTTCATGCAACAAGGTCTCTACCCAAGTTTGTATCTTTTCGTGAAATGACCTAATCATGATTCTAACCAAATCGACGATTACTACACGGTTTTTGCTGTAAATGATAAATGATTTCATCCCAAACGAGCGATCTTGAATCACGGATGTAAATTCTGTATATCCTGCACCACATGATATTCATTTCGTTATATTTATCCTCGATACAGGAACCTAGTGCATGAGCACAAACCTTCCCTAACCCCTGTAGTAAGGAAACAACCGTAGTTGCTTCAATGGTCTCAACGAACAACTCTTTTAGGTCCATAATTTGCCCTTGATGATATTTTAGTAAAATGAGATGATTTAATTGCATGGCATTAAAACGATCGTGATCAAGTTACGCCCATGGAGTCAAAAGTATTATTTACACTGCCAAATTAGTAGATATGCTCCAGGTTCAAAACTTACTCATTGTCTTTCAATAGGTCCCAATGAATTGTACTTACAGAAGTAAACAGCTAGAGCGTCAGATTTGTGAATAGCTTTGAGCAATGCTTCTCCTTCAAGTTCTTCAATGACGTCGCCAGAAGGATCTTTTTGAGTCAGAAGCCACTGCAAGATGTCATGCTCCTCGTACAAGTCACCTGGATGGATAGAAGATCAGGAAAAACGTTTACGTTTATGCGTAGTTCATACAACAATTTTAAGAAAAATATTGCTTGAGGGAGTTAAATAGAAAAAATAACTGATTCTTCTTTATTTTATTTATTTTTTTATTAAATTAGATGATTACTAGGGCCAATGAAAAATGTATAAAGTTTTATCAATATCCACCAGGATCGTAGCTTGGCTCGCTAACCTCCTCATCCTCATCCACTGACATCCGTTACGTCCAGCAGTCTTGGAATCGACATTATCATAGACGTCAATATTATTCAGCTTATTAGATGATACTTTACTACTACTTCTTCTCACTAAAGAAGAATCTACCTAACTTGAAGGCCACATCGGCCAAATAACTGCTAGGAATATCATTCTGATCTGAATCAGTTTCTGCGATTGTTCCACCAATTGTCTTGCCTGTCAAGTGTTCTATGACTCTTAGGACGAGTCATAGAAAAAATTTCAAAAAAGTACAACAAAAGTGTATTGAAAATTCCATAAATCGACGAAAAAAGAGGAAATTAATGAGTAGGTAGTTGAGAAACAAAAATTTTTTCTTGTTATGATGTTAATAACCTTCTTTGATTCTTTTTCTTTTTCTTTGAATCCTACAGAATCACAGAACATTATTCGGTTATGTGGAGCAAGAGGTGTGCACCTGAACGAGTTGAAAATCAGGATCATAGCAGGACCCATCGGACACACGAGTGAAAACTCAATTGTAAGCGAAAATATGGTTGGTAGGTAGTGGCAATGGCAAAGCTGTGTTCTTTGCAGGCGCGTGATCTACACAGAGAAATAATAAACCTTTGTGTAATAATTTGCAGCGTTTTTCAACTACGTTTGACCCGTTTTCTTTTGATTTATTTGACGGAATCTAACTTACATTTTTCTGACGTTTTTCTTTCGATTGACAGATTGGTTTTGGCCGATTGTTTTTAGTATCCACGGGGTACACCTACAAATTCAATTTTTCTTGGACAGTTTTGACGTATCAGTCCTACCAAAAATCGGATTTTACCGATCAAATCCAATTCGTCTAGTAGCTATAAATATACCTAGTTGAGACCAGGAAGACGCTAGATAGTTCAATAAGGGAGAAAATGGGACCAATGTGAAATAAAAAATGAAAATTTTCATTAATACGAGTCTGCAACACATTGGGACATTTTATGTCTTTTATATAATTTATGCATAAATTTAGGGCTTTCCAACGAATGGTGAACGATTTTTCTAAGAACACAAATGACGAAGATAAATTTCCATAGCAACGACTTGGTTGTAAGTGGTAATCATTAAAAACTAACTGTAATGCTCTTTCGTGACCGATTTTGTGACGCTTTTTCGTGACGTTTTTTCGTTTATGTGCCAAAGTAAAGACATAAAATTTCAAAAATATGAAATTTCTCGAATTGACAAAATTCGACAATTTGGGAAACTAGAGTTCCTGGCGGTTCTAATTATGTAATGAAGTTATTTTATAATAACATTGACCGACGTAATTGTGGGTTACTTGAAACCGTATCGTTCTGAGCGGCTGTAGATACCCAACCTGTCAAGTATACATGAGTTAGGAAGCATCAAGGAATTGTACAGCCTGTACTAACCTGCGTAGATGACGGGTTCCCTGGATCCCATCTTGAAAAACAGCACGGCTGGAAGAGCAAATACACCAAGCTCTTTGGCGTAGTCTTTGTCGTTGATTTTAACGAAATCAATTCCAGCAGACTCGGCTTCGTCATCAATGTGTTCCAGCTCTAACAGAACGCGACCACACTGTTTGCAATCATCACTGTCTGGAAAGAAGAATTTGATCATCGTAGAAACACAAAGTGAACGTTTGTACAGGGTGTACACTATAAGGTGCGCAGTAATTTACAACCAATTTTCATCGAAAAGTGGCTCAGAGTTTTTTACTCTACCAAGAACCTTACTTTTCACTTCCATGATTGTTTCGTGTTTTTGACCTTGTCTCAATATAAAACGGCTTTAACTCCCTAATGAAAAAATTGACTTCAAATTTGATTATACCCTTGGAAAGAGCGTTAATAATCGAATATTTCAAGTGCCAAACTAATTTTTTGCTTACTTACATTAAATTGGTGCGAAATTACTCTACAAAGCAAACTTTATTTAATTACTTTATTTGAAATAGACTCATTAAGCCTTTGTAATCCAGCTTGTGATTACATGCGCGTAGTATAAAAAATGCATCAGAATGTCAGCTTTTGAATTGAATACATTAAAAAATTACAGTGAAAACTGCTGTTCCAATTTTCATCTTTTTTTTAAATAACTTTACTATTCAAATTCTGATATTATGACGCATTCAGGCTATGCTCATGTGATCCCAAGCTAGATTACAGAGGGTTAATGAACGTTTAAAAAAAATAGTTTTTTTTCTTCAAAAGTTCATAAAGTTTGCTTTGTAGAGTGTTTTTTTGCCTATTTAATGTGAGCAACAAAATTTGGTTTGGCACTGAAAAGAGAAGAAATTTAACGTTCTCTTTAAAGGTATAATCAAATTTGAAGTTTTTTTTAAATTGAGGAAGTAAGGGGCTTGTTACTCATACAAGGTCGAGAACACGAAAAAAATCTACCTACTCTATTTATCTGCTGTTTCTACATATCTACCTACTCCATGTAGTCTCTATTAGGCAAAAACGTTGTAGATGGATTGATTATTCATCATAATATAATCTACCTATCTGTCTACTCATCTACCTACTTTATCTTCTCTCTATTAGACACAATTGTAGCTGGATTTTTGATTCCACATAATACGATCTACCTACTCAATGATATCAATTTATATTTTTGCTTGCGTTTAGATGTGATCAATGTGGCAGAAATGTATTTTTTCGTTTTCATATGAGGACTTTATTGGCGTGACATCGTCATTGAGACTCTATTGGCATTTTAATATGAAAGATGCAGTCTAGATACAAGGAAATGTGATAGGACGTATTGACCTTGCATAGTTGAAAAATACCCAAGGGCACAAGATACCTTCAAGGAACTAAAAAAGGGAGAGAAACATAGGAAAACGAAAAAGCTTTTGATAAGAATAAATTAAAATTGCTTACAGATAAAACGGCAATGTAGTCGGACCTTTGTCAAATTCTCTTGAACATCTTCCGTTTGACTTTCTCAAAAACACATAGGAAAACGAAAAACATATGTTGAAAATAATAGGTAAATGCTTACAGAAAAAGACGGCAACGTAGTCGGACGTTTGTCGAATTTTCTTGAACATCTTCCGGTTGACTTTCTCAATGTGTTCAGTCAACTCCATGTTGATGGGATCGGTGAGCCAGTCGAGAAGCTCTTCATCATCATCAATGTCTCCTGATGGTAAATAACGAGAAAACGACAATAATTAGTCGTGACCTCACATCGCCAACTCTTCATATAAGTAGTGATTCTTTATTCACAGAGAATACCAATAAAATAACATAAACTGCCAACCAATGGAATCAGCTGTACCCCCACACCAGCCTCAGTTGTGCAAAAGTGCCCCAAATAATACTTATTCAGAAAAAAAAATCATTGACGAAAGAACAATTTGGCTCGAATTAAACGTTTATTGAAGTGAGACAGCTATTCACCACAGATCACCAATTAATCACAATCACATTCCAGTTTGACGAGGGCAAAATATCTCAAAATGAATTACCTACTACATCTCTGAATTCATAAATCCCTGGAAATTACTGTTTTGCTATTCCATATTTTCAACATTAGAAGAATTCCACATCTGGTCAAACAACACGAAGTTGTAGAGCCCTCACAGCAAAATTAGAGATTGGTTTTTATTTTAAATTTAGATTGTTATTTATGTTTTTAAGGACTAAGTACCTACCTATATAAGAGTACCTAGATTACCTATTCCAAATTATTAAAAAATACAGATTTTCAATGAGACACCGTTGAAAGTTGCGGGAACTTACCGTCATAGTTGATGGCTTTTCCTTTCCTGAAATAAGTCACTCCGGGAGGGTTCCTAAAGCCGTATTTCTTCGCCATGAGCAAATCGCTGCATTTGACGATCTTGATTCCGTATTCCACGGCTTCGTCATCAATCAGCTCGATGTGCCTTAGAACTCTCGGCGAGTCCGAGTCATCTTCGTTATCTACCATTCAGTTGTCGATCAATTAACATTTCACCCACAAATGAAACTATGTTAACATTTATTATAATCTGATATGTTGCCATGAAGTTTCCTTAATGTCAATATAATTTTAAGCTAGCAGACAGCTACAAAGGGTTTTAAGATGAGTGATTATCCGTTAGATCTTGGGACGAGGAGGATAGGCAAGGTAGCCAGCTTCCATAATCTTGAAGAGGTTTTTAGAAAAATAAAAATTAAAAAGAGAGAAATCATTTTTGAAATGGAAGAACCTGCAACATAAAGCCAACTCAAAATGGTCGTTTTGGTTTATTATTTTCAATAATGAACCTTTGGAATCGACCATGAAAATAAATTGTTTACCCCCCCCCCCCCTCAAAATTAGTTGGTTTACTTCTTAAGGTACATCCAAAAATCGAATAATAATTTGGCCGTCCGTCCGCCGTCACTTTCCCCACTTAACATTGACCGATTTTGATGAAATTTGGTATAATATAGCATAATATGGAGCCCATATTATGGGCTCCATTTGGGGTCTAGTTGTGTCCCGAAGCTTTTGGTTGATGTCAATCACTTCTAAGGGTTGAAAAATAAGGATTGAAATTTTGAAAACGCCCTAACTCGAAAACTTTCAAAATGAATGTATTGTTTTTTCATCAATTTAAAATACCTAGTATTGAATTTTTAGAACCTAATGAGACCATGTGGAGCCCTGTAGGACAAACTGTTCGCTCCCTACGCGAACTTAAGAATTGGACTTACGATAAATCGGAAACACGAGTGTGAATCGCAAAAGAGGCCTAATCTCCGTTCAAATTTTAGCTGACCGAAATGCGATCGATGTTTTTCTTCATGTTGATTGGTTGTAACACGGCAAAGCCGTGTTCTTTGCAGAAGAGTGATCTATTTAGAAAAATAATAAACCTTTGTGTAATAATTTGCAGCGTTTCTAAATAAATACCTACTCGTTTCAAACTCTAATGTAGTGGTGACGCGAAAAACTTTCAGAACTAACTGCCGACGAGTTAATCGTGGTTAATTCATGAACAATGTTAGAGATGGCTTATTGCCGCTGCAGTATCTTGAATCGTTTAATTTTCATTCCATTACGACCTTCAGTTTTACTATAATATTACATTCATAATCAATTTTGGGGTCAGCAACGTGATAGTAAGAGAGACGTAATTTGATATGAGAGTCTAGCCCCCAACAATCCTTGTCGGGTTTCAGCGCTAACTCTCCAGGTAACCTGGTTACCATAACTAACATTCTAAAGATGGTTGTCTCATAATCGTTTTCGTTTCTCATATTTCAATAACATGACTATTTTCAATAAGGGCCGATTTTGGAGATCAGCTTTGACATTGAATGACCTTGGGCACGTTTCGCAACTTAAAACGACACTTGGCATCATTTTCACGTCCATAACTGTTCGGAGAGAAAACAAAGAGAAACGAAAACGATTACGAGACAAAAATCTTTAGAATGGTATACCTAGTTATGGTAATCAGGAGTGGGAGTTCGTTGAAGTGGCGAGAGGTAGCGCTGAAACCCCACAAGGATTGTTAGGGGCTAGACTCACATATTATTAATTCCACCTTATGTGAAGATTGGCAATATCATTTAGGTAAATTTAGTAGTAATTACTACCAAACAGTAGACGAATTACTTGTTTTATGAATTAAATTGATTGTTAAATAAATATTGGGGGAAAAATTAGTAGTAGTACTTACAGAACACGACAGCCAAGAAATCCTTCGTTTCAATGTATTTGAAAAGAGTTTCTCGGTCGATCTCGGCTATACTTTGGTCCGTTTTCTGTTTCACCATCCACTCAAGGACAGACGACTCATCCAGTAAATCTCCTGCATGGAACATTTCAATAGCAATTACGAACAAAACTACACAGACTACCATAGCATGAACCCATCAACGTGAGAGAGTAATTCACATTAATATTACAACTTACCTCTTTTATGTTGCATGAGAGAAGGTAATGGACTGGTTTCGAAATTAACGTACATTATTAAAAAAGTATGCGTGTATTCTTCAACAAAAATAAAATTAAATAAAGTTCAGGAAGTATACTTTCATGACAGGGTTTAGCTTATAGTAATAAATTGTAAGTCTACGGTTGTTTTTAATAGAATTATAATTTACCGTAGGTAGTTTGTTTTTGCTCCTGGAGTGATGTAGAAGAAACGTGTAAGTAGTGAAACATTAATAGTTAGACCATAAGCGTTTATTGGATAACTGAACAACCAAACTTGAGTTATACTGTAAAAGATTCCCTTATATTATCGAAGACAGATAGATATGCATTATTGATGTCATTTGCTCATTTACAAGTACATAATTACATATTAATTCAAGAACATTTAATATGTGAATCATTGTTCAGTTTGATATAGTACATAGGTAAATACCTAATACAAATCATACTTAATACATTAGTACTGGCAGTACTGGTTTCAACTACGAATTAAATTCATAGGTTGTCAAATAGGATGGGTAAAATTACAACCAAACCTATTAAAATAGTACATAAGTGACACCTTTATTGTGTATCTACTCGTAATAAGTGCCTAATATGCTATTAGATATATTGAGCTATAGATATACTGAGCAGAAGATATATCTTACAATATAGAAGTAGAGGTTCGTTGATGATTATCACATAAATATTTTCCAAATTAATGTAATCAATAAAATTTGTGATGGGTAAGTTTAACACAAAATGGCAGACAGAGAGTGCTGAGTTTTTTGGCACCTCGATGAGCACTTTTGAAGTGAACTCCAAAAAGATTAAAAAGACAAAACAACATAGAATTCGTTAATCAAGCATTGTAAATTAATCATTAGAAATTTAGTGACCACTGGTTAAAAAAAACGAACGAAAAAAAAATCAAATACACTTAAAATAAGGCCAAAAAGACCTTAAAACGCTGAAGGTCGAATTTTTTCTTTGAAATACCTATCGGTTGGTTCAGCGTGATTTATTTGGACATAAAATTGAAAAACAACAATTTGTGTTGAAAGAAAACAGAATACTAGTTTTTTAACAAGCTTTTTGAGCAAAATGAGAAACACTTGTCCAAGATGTAAGCATATAATTTGTTATGTTCGTATTTTGATTTTCTTGTACATTTGTTCTGATAAAACACGATCGAAAATCATATTTTGAATGAAAGAAACATCTGGTACCTGGTGTACAAAATTTGAAACTAAGATCGCTACAATGGATTGAAAAAATATAATTAGACAACGCTTGGATCGTTTTATTACGCCAAACCGCATGAAATTGCACTGTTTTTTTCATGCGTTTTTGTATGATTATGTCACTGTACAGAAAAATCAATTTTTCGTCGAAATGAATATTACAAAAATATAATATATAAATTTAAAGTAAGCAGTCTTGTGATGTAGGACGATTTGTATGTACAGTGATATGTACAGTGTTGAACACGAGGTTTTTGCTATTATAGACGTACATCCGTTTCCACAAAAGTGAAATAGAAAATTCAAAATATTTACAATCTTCTGTACATTGCTAATTTGTGTTCTCTTTCAGAAAAAAAATTCCAATTGTTGTTTCACTTGAAAAAATTATTATTGCCAATTGTTT
Source organism: Apolygus lucorum (assembly GCA_009739505.2). NCBI lineage: Eukaryota > Metazoa > Arthropoda > Insecta > Hemiptera > Miridae > Apolygus > Apolygus lucorum. The sequence continues at coordinate 5,937,173 of CM019181.2, read as the reverse complement.
CGACTAGATTTGGTAATCCGAGATGAGATCAGACCACCTTGAAACAAAATTTAGGGGGCGCATTTTGTTTTGTTTTGGTCTGTCCGAGTATATTGTTGATAGCTCTTCTCCTTGATCCACAAAATTCACTATATTTACGTATGGACAAAAACCCGAAATCTTTGTTTTTAGTTTTCAATCATAACGGGTTAAATTGTGTAATGAGAAACTGGAGGGGGTGGGGTACTGCAGGGAACCAACCCTCGACCCCAACAGTTCAAACACAATTTTACTCAAATTCTAGCCAATTTAGCGAAATTTATGTAAAACAGTGGATGAATTGAGGTGGAAGAGGATGGCACCCAACTCAGAGACGTTGCAAATTAGACACTATTAATGTCTCGACACTGGAAAAGTAAACTTTCTGGGACATTCAACCAAAGACAGCTGACGTAGCAGGTATAAGATCTGCTGAGTAGTTTCTTAAACAGAGTACAGTACATAGATGAAACTAATTACTGTTACGGCCTGCAACAAGTCGTAGAACCTTTCTTTGACTTCGAATTTTGGGCCTTAATAATTCAGTCGGTTGACGGGCTCCTGGTTCGATCTTGGATGTTTCAAATCACTGGCGAATTTCCTTAAGAGATTTCAACAAATGAGTTGTTGGAGTTGAACAGGAATTTAAGAAAATTACTCAGGACTTTTTTTATTGACCATATTGGATAATAGTGAAAATTGAAGATCTAGGATCAGAACAGGTTTTACCACCACCAGATGTACTTCCCACTACCGTACGCCCCCTTTTTGGATTTGGTGGGTTTTTCGAAAACTACGGCGGTTTGTTGTTTGCCTTTCTTGACGTCCGGGACTCTGGCGGGTGCCGGTGGCGCCGCGGGTCTCTTGGTGGCGACGGGCGGCGCCCTCGCTTTGCCGCTAGGTCTCTCAGTGGCGGCGACCTGAACCACTTTGCTCCGTTTCGGCTCCTTCGACGGGCAGCACTTGTAGGGTGCGTAAGACGGTTTGGGGGGTCTCGTGGCCTTATCATTTATCCCAATCATGAAGCAGCCATCGCCTGCAGCAAAACCAATATCTTGTCAGAACTCAGAGCAGGTAATTCGATTAATAATTACAATTCAATACAAATTCGGACTACTGAAAATTCTGATCCTATTTGACACATGCCAGGCATTTCACTGACTACAGTACAAATTTCGCGTTTTTTCGTCTTTGAACTAAAAAAAAAATTGGTTCGTTTGTTGGGGATTTTTTACGCGCAACTCATGCTTCCTTATCCATCAATGACCGCTGACATGGTCAAATAGAAGCACTGGTGTTAAAATAGTAATGCCTAAATGTGACTTATTAAAAATTTCAGTTAAAAAAACAAACATTTTGATAAAAGAAAACATTTTGCTGCAGACGATTGACTGTACAGTTAGTAAAGATTGGTTAGCTCATGCTCACGCAAAGCATTGATTACAACACAGTTAATAGGTACAGAAGCTGAAAGGGTATACACACAATAGAGAGTAACATCTCAGTGGGATAGACTGAACAATCAATATGAAAACCCACCTGTTTGCTGGGAAAATATAAAATTTGAATAATCTACTTGTACATATTCAAGATCATTTCATTTTGTTTCTAAGTACTAGTAGATCCCGTAGTTTCTCCAATCAAGTAATTATTCATACTAGAAACAAATCAGTAAACTCCATTGTAATGTGAATACAACATTTGGAGAAGGGTTGATGTATCCGTCAGTCGAGGGCTTATAATCTGCGAATGTTCCCACTTTCCCTTTGGCCAATAGTAATGCAATCTATGAAGGTATTTCAATTCACATTGCGTACCCTGAATTATCGTTAGGTATCGTAAAACTACGAAATAGTTATGTGCCTACCAGCCATTCAACTGGCAATAGAGAAGTCGTTTCTGTAATCTGTGGGAAAATCAGTGATCAAAATCCTTTCAATTTGGACTAAATAGTAATTTACAGTTGCAGCCTAGTCTGATGGAACTTCAACACCCAACATTCAACCATTCAACATTTCTGCACTCATCCCTTCTATTCTGTTTTATGTTGAAAAACTCTAAAGACTGTGATACACTCACAAATCGGGTGCCTAGTGAAAAAAATACTCACAATAATTATTGTTATGGAATTGTACCGAGTTATGTCAAAATCCTCGCTATTGTGCGCCATATGAAGCAAAATCGAACAAACTTCAAACTAGACTACAGTCAACACACTCTCATCATCCCGTCACGTTGAATGATTTGAAGTAACACTTGCCAATGAAAAACCTCAAACATAATTATGCCTACAACTTATATTTTAGTTGGTAAAAACGTCAACTGTTCACTAATTAACTTCCAAGGAATGTATAACGGAATAATCTTGTGATTTTAACTAAATAGGTATGTAAGTTGCTAGTAACAATGTAATCAGTTTATTACATTTACATCAAAAATTAATAATAATATTGATTGGTTCTGGAGAACTGCGCAGGATGATTGTCTGCCATCGTATTCCAGTCATTCAGGATTTTGAAACGATTCCCTCGACGACAGACTAGAATTAAATTTCTTTCAATGATGCCAATTCGGTTCTTTTTCACTTTGCTGAAGAGATTATCAAACCATTTATTCAGTCTTTCAGTACCAATTATAATTTAGTGGATCTGTTAGACTTCTCGATTTCAAAGATGATGATTCCATTCAGGTGATTCCTAATGTCCAGTGTATTTTTACCAACTCCGTGTATTTATCTGACTGCATTTCTCGGATGTCTCTACCTGAGTACTTCTTTAACGAATCAGAGACGTTTTCATCATCTTCGTCGTCGTCATCTTCATCATCATCTTCATCTTCATCATCATCTTCGTCGTCGTCATCATCATCAGCATCTTCATCGTCATCATCATCCTCATCGTCATCATCATCTTCATCGTCCTCATCCTCATCGTCGTCCTCATCATCATCATCTTCATCATCCTCATCGTCGTCTTCATCATCATCATCGTCGTCATCATCATCGTCGTCGTCATCACCTGAATTTTTAATAACTTTACAATAAATAATGTGCTATCACAATAATTTATAATCGACATCTCATCAGTAGGCTGGGATTGAAGACTATCCTACAGCCGTACTCAGGGAGTTAGCGCATCCCATATTTACAGCACAAGTATCATGAAGAATCAATTCCAAAAATCATCACCCACCACGGAGTGACTTGAAATTACCGAGTTGCACCAAGCTAAGGAATATGTTGACGCCATTTTCTTAGTAAGTAGTTGATGTGGAATACAAGGTAATTAAAATAAAATAAAATAAAATATATTTTGGAGTGAAGAGCTTCAAATTTAATTCTTAATAAAATCTTTAGGAAATAAAAACTTGCTACAAGAGATTGATTAAGTGTTTTAGAGATCTGATGAGCAAGGAAGCCTACTTTAACAAACGTTTGGGAGCAACTTGCCTCTTAAGGTAATTTTGGCCAGGTGAAAATGAATTATGTACTTATTATTTTAGTAAATCATCTCGTAGAACTTCAAGAGCACACTTGGCATTTCTCGAGCAATGAGCACTACACCCATAATGGCGTTACCACCCCTCCCCCTCAACCATGGCCTCACTCCCATACATAGTTTTGTCCACTGAACAACCTTCCTGGGGTTTTCAGATAACTACGAGTCCAAACTATAGCCTCGCGTAGAGATAACACCAGTTTTCTACGAGGGGTTGGAGAAGATGAACTCACCCTTCAGGATGACCATCAATGATCGTAAACCCTCTAGGAGAGAGGCCGACATCCTCTTCTTTGGTGTATAAAGAGACAGAAGAGCTGGCCAAATAATCGGAAGCCAAAATTAATGTCAGGTTAGACCTCTCGGAAATACTGGCATTATCTTTGAGTCTGTATCCACATCATACAGAAATATGCGTATAGGAGACCTTCTGGAAACCACCCTAAAGTTATATTGCACGTGGTGTCTGAAGCCACGCTTGAGCATTTCATAATCTCGAAGCTCCAGGGGTTATCTAAATCCCTTCAGACCTCAATACTGCCATATACAAATTTTTTCCCTTAAACTGTCTCTATTTATGAGTAACATGTCTCTACTACGTTCCAGCTCCTGCTATATTGTTCCCGAGTTTGGAAGGGTAGGTAATTGATTGATTAGTTCGCACCACAACAGTGTTAACGCTGCATAAGCATGGTTATGGTAAAATATTTTGGCGATTCACAACTTACTGCAATTAAAGAAAGTGTGTTTAGTTTAAAACTGTTTCCAATTTTATTTTCGTGATTTTATAAGCCATATTTCAACTGGATGGCTTGTAGATATCTTCATAATTATTACTTTACACCGATCTCTCGTAGCTAACTACTACTTGGCAAGAAGTTCACAATTACTATTGGATTAATTGGTTAATTAATTAAAAGTCTAACTGCGTAACTGGTTGCGCCAACTCCCTACTAAATTATACATCTAAGTAGCCAAATCGTCGTGATTGTTACAGGCTACCAGTAGTTATTGTTAATTAAATAGTTGATTGTACATTGTACAATTTATTATTTAAGTTCCAAATATCAATATAATGACTCAAACCTCTTGATATAAATTCATTTAACAGTTACTAAATAAATTTGTTTTGCATTCTTTTCCAAGTTTCATAACTACAACTGCTCTGAGCAAAATCATTCAGTTCTGCCTACGAATACTTATTATTCAATTAATGTTAATCAAATTTGGATCGAATTTGGTGCATGCAAACGTACATTTGACGAACAAAATAAGATAAACCAAAATAACGTTTACGAAAACAAAACTCAGCATTGGGATCAGCTGCACTGAAAGAATATGATGGAAGAATATAAGTGAGTAATATAGCGTAAGAGGACTTTGCGGATTTTGAAGTGTAAATAGTCTAAACCGCAAGTCAATCAAGTATTAGTGATGTTTCTGCTGAAAATACATTAAGTAAATTGTTTAAACATTATCTCGTTGTTCTTACTTTTTTGTTCAACTAGCCAGTCCAGTACCTTCTTCTCATTCTTAAGGTTTCCTAAAACATTGCAAGACCTTTAAATTATGTATTGAGAAACACAACAAACGTGAATTAATGGATCGGTTCCGACGACAGCTGTATTGTTCATTAACAACCTATATTTTTCATATTTTACAATAAATCCTAATTTCTTGTTGAATTTATTTAGAGTACACTACTTTTGTATTCATTTCAGGGTAGGTCATTTGATACTGTCTACGAATAAAAGTAGTCACCACATTATGTATGTTGAGATGATTCCAACCAGCTTTGAAAGCATTAGAAGCAGAATTTTAAAAACCCAATTTTTCGAAATAAATTTTAATTTAAAACTAATTAATACTGTTTCGTTTAGATTTTTTGGGACCACTCTGCAATAAATTGCTGCGTTCCAAGTTTTTAAGATCCATTACTCAAGTTAATTTATCACTCTACCGTTCTAACTGAAAAATTTAGTACTGATGTCAAACTTTTTTAATCACGTACATGAAGGATCTAAAGAGTTCGATTTTGAAACCATACTAGCTAAAAGAAATAACCTTACCACTATACTCCTTTACCACTCCTTCCCAGGATTTTACCAGGGAAATTGTAGGGTGAAATTATTTTAAATTACACCTTACCGTCATACATGATAGGAACTCCAGTTTCGTAGTATACCAAAGCTGGAAAACTGAAAATTCCGATTTCTGATGCCAATTTGGAGTCTTTGGATTTGACGAACTGAATGCCGTGTTTGTCTGTGTCATCATCGATGGTTTCAAGTTCTTCAAGGATGTCAGAACATGTAGCGCAGTTGTCGCTGTCTACAAAATATATATTAAGAGATAAATAGTGAATAAGATTATTTTTTCGAATCTCAAACTTGTATTTGGTTGTTTTGTACTCACAAAAGAATACTGCCAAGTGCTCAACGTCGTTAATCAAAACTTGAAGGGTTTTTCTATCTACCATTTCAATCACATCAGGTGTCGACTCGTGAAGTTCCAAAACCCAATCTAAAATTGCTTCCTCTTGCATCATGTCTCCTGTAAAGATGCAAATACAATAAGTTAGTACATTTTTTAAGTTTTGTTCTTTTTTCCAATCATTGTGGAAAAAAACACACTGTTTCCAAGATCGCCAACCATACAGCAATACACTTATTACTATAGAAAAGACCAAAACCGTGTAATTAGGTACAAAAAACTTGAAAAAAACTTTTATTGCAGAGACCTGTATAAATCTTCCTGAACTTATTCCTGTAAAACACGAGAGATGGGAGGGAAGGGAGGTCGTATTCCTTCTCAATGTCGTCGTCGGATGTCTTGACGAATGAAATATCCTTCTCCTCGCACTCATCATCAATGTTTTCCAGTTCTCCGATGATTTTCTGACTTTTCTTATCTCCCTCTTCGTCTGAAATTATGGTAGGAATATTAATAGTTATTGCCAAATGAAATTCAGTATCACTTATTACATACGATTGGCAAAAAGTGGAGTATCTAGTACTTACAGAAGAATACAACTACATGTTCGTTTTCATTCAATATCTTCTCCAACATCTTGGAGTTTACTTCTTCGATTCTTCCGGGTATTTCCATTGTTTCTTCGTCTGTTAGCCAACTCAGAACCTCGTCTTCATCCTCAATATCTCCTGTAACGAGTACAATACATACAAGATGAAAAGGTAGACCGAGAAAAGATAGAACATTATAAATACACTGGTTCGAGAGTCTGCTGTTTAATAGTTAGTTTCTTTAATCACCCTTGTCATAGATGATGTTTATGTTTGTTATGAGATAAACAGCTGCAATCTATGCTTGTTGATTCTGGGACAGCTAAGATACTGTTATCAAGAGGAACCAATTAAACGACACTTTCATACGTAATATTGATACGAGCGAACAGGGACCAGTGCCAATGACTCCGGTTGGTGTGATTCTCCTGATTTTCAAAATAAAGTGCTAAGCCGAAAGTTGGGCCTAGTGATCATGACAAGCAGCGATCATGAAGTTTACTCCCTTCATCAGGAGGCAAATATCGAACATCAACAGGTTGAAATTAACCATGTGGCCATAATGCGGGAAGTTGAGATACCAAGATACAAGAGTGTTTTCCACTCGGATAAGAGGAAGGCTGAAGCTGAGGAATATAATTTATGATTCATCTCAACCACTTCAGATTGGACGGCTTAGTATTCACACGTCTAGAGACTACCAACATGAGTGCGTACAAAAATATTTCTTCACCTTCACCTGTGTAAGTAACGGCTACACAAGATAGACACGATGAACTCACCTTTGAAGGGTAATGGTTCTTTATTTCTGAACAAGACCAAAGCAGGGAAAGTTTTAATATTGTATTTTTTGGCGAGTGCAGTGTCTTCGGTCGTCACGAAGACCATGCCCGATTCATCGAGCTCGTCATCGATGTTCTCAAGCTCTTCCAATATGTCGTCACACTTATCTCCCTCCTCGCATCGACCACCTGAAAACATCAAAGCATATAATAGAACCAAAAATTAAAGCTTCTAATTGCTGTAACTTCCAGCTGATGTCAACAGTTTATCTCATGTTTCAAGTTGCTCCTGATTCGGAGAACCCTTGAAGCACTTTACCTATAGATCTTACTCTATCAGACAGAAATAAAACCTGAAAGTTAAGTTTGTGATGTGAAGTACGAATTCTCTAGATAGATATTTGAAAAAATTACGGAGAAGTACTCACTGAAGTAGACGACCACGTATTCATGCTCATTGATGAGTTCTTTCAAAATTTCATCGGTGACCTCTTCAATTGTTGCGGACTCCTTCTGGTTGATGAGCCACTCCAAAACTTCTTCTTCATTCATCAGATCTCCTGAAAAATCACAAAGGGATGTTAATGAAACCAGTAAAATATCGTATGGACTCTGGGAATTTATAGTCAAGCACAATCAGATCAGATCAAGAGTTCAGATTTAGGTCTCTTAACTATTCTAGTACGGAGGTTCCCTCAAGAGGCTGCTCTACGCTTAGCTCTAATGAGAACTCTCCAGTTCCGCTTGGAGGCTTATAAATCACCTCCCTGTGACCTGGTTGGGCTGTTTATACTCCTAAGCAAAAGCCTCACATATAAGGCCGTTAAATTTTCATTTTATTTTCTCAATTTATATTTCATGATGGCTGCGTTAGGTATCATTGCATGGCCTCCCTTTGAACAATGTATATTCTCCCTCTGAGCGAAATCCCGTTCGAATCGAAGTGGTACCGCAAACTCCTTCGCTTTTCTCAGCAATTTGGGGAAGGCTGATAAAGGTTATATACGATATTAGAAGTGACCAGAAGTCGTAAGAAGATGAAGGTTATTTTTCTGACCATCATAGCCCTATATGGACGAGATGAGTACCCAATTAGTTCATTTAAATGAGCAGGTTCTGAAAAAATCCTTGCCCTATGTGAAGGATTACAGGTTTTGACTAATGAGTAACCAAAATCTATTGAATATTAATCTAACCTATTGAAAATTAAGCTCAAACGAACGAACGACGTACACGTACGTACGTGAACTTGAACACCCAGTTCTATTTTTCTAGTTTAAAATCAGCAAATAGTTCAGCCGCACGCTTGGGTCGTCCAAGTAAAGCAATGAGGTATACTCTTTGTTTTAAGTGACACTGACCTTCATAAATGGCTGGGATTTTGTTCTCAAAGTATACAAGGGTTGGAAGGTGATCGATACCAAATTCTTTGGCCTCAGCGTCGTTGTCCATCCGGACGATGACAATTCCGGCTTTCTCCAGTTCATCATCGATGTTCTCCATCTCGTTGAGGACGCGAATGTCTTGACTATCGTCCTTGTCGTCTGAAATTATATTTTAATATAATGTTCATTAAAGAGTGCATTTTTTAGCACCTTTGAACTCTTATCAATCACAAAACACAAGTATAGGATCATTGCAGAGACACAATTTATTAATAATAAATTTTTGATAAGATTCTTGTAGTAAATGAGTTCTTGTTAGTTCACGTCTGCTTCATTATATCGGTAATATATTCAGGAAAAACGACGTCAAAATTAGAAACGAAGCCATTCGAGGCGAAGTAGATAATAGCAATAATGTATAATAACGAGAATATAACACAAAGTTACCTACAGAAAATTACTGCAAGGTATTCTTCAGTCTCAATCAGCTTCTCGACGATCTCGTCTGTCACTTCTGGAATCTCACTGTGCCTCTTTTGATGAACCAACCAACTAAGAAGAGCCTCCTCGTTTGTCAAATCACCTACATCGAGTAAACATCGTAAAGAAAAATGTCAAGTAAGAAAATAGTAACTAAATGAGTATTAAGAAATCATATTACAACAAGAAAGAGTTTTGCGTCGAAAATTTGGTATTAGGTTGGAAGGTACTAGAAAATAAAAAATACAAAATTATAATAACAGGTTTTCAGAGAGGAATCAAACCTTCGTAAATGTGAGGGATCCGTTTTTCGAACAGAACGAGCGTCGGGAAGTTATCAATTCCGTACTCCTTGGCTTCTTCGTCGTTGTCAATTTTAACGAAAGCGATGTTGTTCTGATCACATTCGTCGTCAATGTTTTCCAACTCAGCAAGGACTTTTTGGCTCTTTTTCTGATCTTTGTCGTCTGAAGAATCGAATTATGAAGAAAAAAAAGTTGGAATATCATTTAGTTAAACCAGGTAGGTAACTATTATTGCATAAATTATAATATTATTATAAACTTTAAACCGGCATGAAATAGATGATCATTCTTACAGAAAAGGACAGCAACGTGAGTCATCTTTTCAATGATCATGTCAAGCATTTCATCTGTGATGTCTTCGATCTCGTCACTTTTCTGTTGCTTTTCCAACCAAGCCAAAACCTTTTCTTCGTCTTCAAGCTGACCTGAAAATCATTCAACCAATCAGTACCCTCATTTAAAATTCTTTAAAACTGTAAAACTCGTGAATGTTCAACCATAAATTAGAAATTTCCAAGAAAATATTTCAAAATATCTTGAGGGTATTCAGGATTGTATAACCTTCGTAAATCATGGGAATGCCCTTTTCAAAGTACATGAGAGCTGGTATCTTCTCAATGCCGTATTCCTTGGCTTCGTCGACGTTGTCCAGTTTGACAAATATGATTCCCAGATGGTCACACTCGTCATCGATGTTCTCCAGTTCATTCAGAACCTTTTGTGACTTCCTGTCGTTGTTGTCGTCTGAAAATTCATGAACCTTCTCACTCACCTAATGATACAATAATCATCAATAAACATCTTAATACATAAAATCCCGTAGGCACGTGTACGTCGCCCGAACGTGGAAGACCCAAATTCAATTCCAGGCCGTGACGTCAATTTTTTTTTTTTTCATATCTATGATTTGTTTCTGTCTGATTTTAGCGGGCTTTTCAGCTAGTTGGGAATAATCGTTGAAATAAATATGAATAAGTTCCATCACCTACCCGAATCTACCGGCCAATGACTAATTTGTTACTTAGGTTTATTATGGATTTACTGCGATACAAGTGTTTCGAAAATGACTTGAAACTAAATAATTAAAATCGTTCCATAAGAATGAAAAAATAGCAATTTTTTGCTAAGAAAAACCGATTTTCCGGCCTAAATTTATAAACATTTCATTCAAATTAGAAAATGGATACTACCATGTGATTCAGCGTCACAAAATAATGAAAAACATGTATTGTGCCACATTTGGGGTTCTTCAAAACCTAATTATGATGCAATCGTATGGGGTAGCTCAATTTTAAGCGTTCTAGAAGCTGGGTTGCTCGCAATAAAAAAATCAAGTGAATGGGTCAAAAATTCACAAAATTTCAAGTAGAATCCAAATTTGCAATAGAAAATGGGGGATGCATTTGAAAGAACAAAGTTGGTATGCGATGCGCAAAAATGTGATAATCGAGTTCTTTGCAAAACAGTAACGGAAGGTTATTTTGGCTTTAGTTTTCAGTTTTACTTTTGCTTCCTCACTACCGAAGGTAGGGAAGCTTTGTATTCGTGAAAGAAGTGAAAAAAAAAATGTCCTCCAAAATCAAAATTTCCACTTGCTTTTTGCGTTTTAGAGCTTCCCGAACAATTTTGGTTCCGTGTCTGTCTGTCTGTCGGTCTGTCTGTGGTCAATCCTTGTCCCGGGCAAAACTATACTAACCTGTGGTCCGATTTTGATGAAATTTTCAGGGATTGTGTGGGTTAGGTCCTAGACGGTCCCCTATCGATTTCAGCATCTTCGGACCAATAGGAGCGAGTGCGCATGCGCAAACGTGAATTTCCTGGAACCTCGGTTTCTCGGTTTCTAATGAACCGATTTTGCTCAAATTTGGAGGTTAGTTAGGGACTAACTTTTAAGAGACACCCTATAAGTTTCAATCAAATTGGTCAAGCAATAGCCGCTGCGCATGCGCGAACTATAAATTTATTGTTACAACCAAAACTCCGCAACTATTCAACCAATTTCGATGAAATTTTCAGGGATTGTGTGGTTTAGGTCTTAGACGGTGGACCGCTAAATAAAATTCTACGTTGAAAATACAAAATACTATAAACTATAATACCTTATAAAAATTATAAAAATATTATAAACATTAATACCTGCAACCCTATCCCGCATATTATCGTCATTATTTTGGTATTCAATAACTCTTTGAATCATAATTTTTTCGCCAACTGATTCTATACGTCCATGTTACAATGAGTGAGGAAGCTATACTGCCCACCCAACTTGGCAGACGTTTTTTTTTTCTCCACAAATAATGGTAATGGAAAGGGTGGTCCACTATTCAAGAAATACCCTGCGTACCTACAAATATTATTATAGTTAATATGTAAGCCCCGTGATAATTTCATTGTAAGTTCGTCATTGTTTTCTTTTTTTTTTGTTTTTTTTTATAATTAACTTACAAAACAGGACGGCAAGGGTCTTCCCCTCCTTGACCAGTTTGTCGAGCATTTCATCGGTTACGTCTTCGATCTCATCTTTCTCCAGTTGGGCCACAAGCCATTCAAGGATTGCATCTTCGTTTTCGATGTCCCCTGAAACCCAACAACCAATGGAGGCAATTAAGGAACGTAGGGAAGTCTCTTTTATTGCCATTTATTTATTTTGTTTTCTCATAATTATTGATAGTTAATTCTGACAATTTATAATTACATCATTTCTTTGTAATGAATCAATCATGAGAGTACAGAAAACTATCCCTTCAAGAGATCACGCTCAAATTTACAGTTTTCCTGATTCAACACACGAATCTACTTATTTAAAGACCGAGGGAAAAGAATGAGCTATTTTCCAATAATTTGGTTGCAGGCTATCTGCCGAATCCTTTTAAAAGCATAATAAAAGCGTATTTCTCTTGAAGGAACTACGAGAATTCAACTGTCTCGGAATATTGAGGTCTCTCCTGAGGTCTTCAACTGTGCGTAAACACTCATCCCGACTTACCATCATAAACGTTGGGGATTTGCTTTTCGAAGTAGACGAGGGCTGGAAGGTCGTCAATCCCGTATTCCTGAGCGGCTTCTGGGTCGTCGATTTTGACGAATTGAATTCCGTGTTTGTCACAATCGTCGTCAATCTTCTCCAGCTCTCCCAGGACCTGCATCGAATCTTCGTCATCGTTATCGTCTAAAATATTATATTTTTATATGTACAAACTCAATTGGCTTCTACACTTCCGGTGAACATTAAACTTCTACACCACGATTGAGTTAAAATTAGAACGAACAAACGACTGATTCAATGTCCATCACATAATATCTCTCTTTTCACCTAGTAATTTCAACTCAGGTATTTGAAAGTGAAATTTGTTCAGAACGTTTGTTAAGTAACACTGAGAGGCGGTTAGCTTCCACAATGTTTAATTTGGCAGCACATGAGTACATATACGGCTACAGTTAGGTTAGTGGAGAACAAAATATAGATAGTTTCAACGATAAGTTAGAGTACGAAATCACGAGGAATGTTATCATTCTGCTTATATCTTATTAAAGTAACCAACTAATTTTTCTGCACTCTACATTGTTTTCCTTATCAAGAAGCTCCTTATCAGACTGATTCAAACTTCTACTAGAAATTATTCCTCATATACGCAGTCGTGTTGAACATCAATAAATTATAATGACGCAACTTGCACTTGCATATTATTAGCAGGAGAAGTTTGCTTCCCAAGAACAAAAGAAAATTGGTTAGCACCTAAAGTTATAATCACAATGTTTACAGGTAGAAATAAGAAAGATTTTGACGTTTCCATTTCGTAAGAGAAGCCGAACAAAAATAGAATTGAAGATGTTTTTTCTTGACTTATCTGTTCATCAAATCCACTAGCTATGATGATTAAAATTATTGTTATTGAGAAACCCAAAATGGTGAGTTTTTTATATGAGCTACAATTTATACAGTATACAACTTGAATCAGCTACCGAGTCTCAGAGAGATTAGATGGACCATTTCAATTGTAGTACAGAAGATGCTATACATTTAATTACGTATAGGCAGGACTTACAAAAGAGGACGACCAGATTATCGATGGAGCCGATGAGCGTGCCTAGTGTTTTGGCTGTGACATCTTCAATGACGTCATCGTCGTCTCCTGTTGATTTATTCGTTACGAGCCATTCCAGTACGTCCTCCTCGCGTGTCAGTTCGTCTGAAACCAAGGTTAAATGTAAATACTCCATGAAATTAATGTCTACCCTTCCGGTACAAGCGTAGGCGGCACCCGTGCCGCCTCGACCTTAGTTTTCGTATTTACGCGTGCATTCTTGATTCCCGGACGGCGGGATCTACTGCTATTTGTTAGTTACCATATTTATCCAGAGATCACGATGGTTTCACCTTGCCGAGTCAAACGTCGCGCCAGCGTTATCAGTTGCAATCTGGCTAGTCCAATAAAAGTTCTTGAATAAAAAAATTGATTGGCTTTTTTTACTTGCTCCCTCCTCCCTCCCTGGGAGCGCTAATGAATATAGAACCCATCTGTACTGCGATAACGATAATTTGGTTGAGGAAACAATCATGTCGATTTCATTGGAAAAAGTTGGCTGTTTATGATTTTAGGTAGGTACCTATTTATTTGGTTTATGAGCATACAAACTATAAAATTATAGTAAGTTTGATTCAGGTGGTTTACCTAGCATATTGACACAGCTGTAAACAACCTTTACAATAATGACTTTGGGCAGTTAAAACTTCATTTTCATGGGCGGCATGGGTGCCGCCACGCGGTGTGAATTGAAAAGCGAAATGGCGCGGGTGCCGGAAGGCTGCATAACATGACATGGTGTTTTGTGGCTAAAGGAAGGCTGGACCACGTTCAAACTACGCCAAAAACGGCTTAACCCACGCCTAGAAGGTTCAACCATGTTAAGTGCTAGCCACATCTAGAAGACTGAACTAAATTAAAACCACGTCCAAACGACTTAACAGCTTTCAAACCTCTCAAAACCCATGAACCACGTTTATGCCACGCTCAAACGCCTCGTCCCCATTAAAATAAATCCCAAAACACCTCAACTACATCCGAACCAAGCAGATACAGCAGAACCAAGTATCACGCCTAAAACAGCTGAACCGCGGTTAAACCACCATCGCACTGCTCCGAATCATGTTCTAATCACTTCCTGACGGCTGGACTCCGTTCAAAGGACTGAAATACGTTCAAACCGCCCAAAACAATTCAAGTACGTTCCAACAACTGTCATAAGGCTGAAACCATGCCGAAACATCTAAACTATTTTGGCATCGCAACCAAAATCTGCTGAATATTTTAGTCACGCCCTCACGGCCGAACCTCTTACTAATTACGCACAAACTTCTACATCGTATATAATTAAGGAATCCAGAAGACAAATCCATGGTCTTAAGTGTCTTTGAATTGCAGCAATCTTCACTTTTGGAAATTTAATATCCAAGTTCTGCCCGCCCAAGAGGTGTGTTTGAACAGACATGATGACTGATGATGGATTCCTTTTATATTGTTAAGGATTTAGACACATGATCGTTCACTCGGTTACGATTTGTTTACTCTGAATAAAAAATTAGTTTTGGTTTGTATTTCAATGAGTGTTGTTTGTCTTACATATTGTAATCGTAAAAAAATGTTTACACTATTTCTTATTCTACTTCCGAATTTTTTTATTTCATCATTAAACCCTTATGAAATCCAAAAGAAACAGAATTAAACTACTCACGGTCGTATATGATAGGGATTTGATTCCTGTAGTAAACCAGTTTGGGCAGCTCTCCCAAATTGTATTCTTCAGCCAGAGCTTCGTCTGATATCTTGACGAACCCAATTCCAAGTTGATCCGCTTCATCGTCAATGTTTTCGAGTTCCATGAGGGCTTTGGCGCATTTTTTGCATTGTGGTTTATCTGTTTGGAGAAAATAGAATTAATTTATTTGAAAAACTCGAAAATCGTAAGTTAATAGTGAAGAGTAAATCTCCAAGGCGTTCAAATAAATGAGGAGAGACCGGGAGAGTAACCACCTACCTAATTACCGAAATTTTAAGGTAGCAAAATAATTGTAGAACTAATTACAGTGCAGTGAAACTATAAACTGTTCATGTGAAATTTAATTCCATTATATTTCAGTGTCAACTTCAGTGAAGGTCCACTAAGTAGCGGCGAGGAGGCCAATGATGAACTACCCAGGCCGACAATTAGCGAAATTCCCCGTAGACAGTTGCCATTGAAATCAAGTTTTGGATGTAACTTATCAGTTTAAAATTGATTGGATCGTTGTCAAGTTTGCAATGCCGGAAGCCAAAGAAAGAAGCAAATTAGGTAAAAACCACGTTGTTACCAAAATGTTAACTAGCTGCTGTTGTTACCAAAGATAACTAGTCCTTTCACTATACGTGTTGGGTGTTTAAGGTTAAAAAACACAGCGTATCTAATTAGAGGGACCTCTTGCGATCTAAAAACCAACATAACTGGTATACGAAAAAAAAATGGTGGAATCTAAAAGCTATTAACGATTTATTTTACAGTTAACATCTAATTGAGTTTGAATAGTAACATCAAACGAATAATGAAATTAATATATGATCATCTGGAAGAAGTAATGAAATCATTATTTCTATACGTATCTCTTTACATTTAAACTAAGTATACGAAAAACGTATAAGCTGAAACAAGCAATTTCACGCTACCTGATATGAGAAATTGAACCTCTACACTCTTGGTTACAACAAAATCAATTAGTACCGAATTTCAATCTACCGCAATATTGAAAAAGCAGACATTCATCTACGTATTAGGTTTCCAAAAAAATAAGCTTTTGCAGTTTTTGAGACAAAGAATTGCCTCAAATCATCCGTTAATAGAGCTTAGTGGAGGAATAATGGGTATTGTGAACTATGAACTACCACACAGTGGAAGGGCCATGGTTGTTCGTGGATGGATCTCAGCAGGTTTAATGAGTATTTTCGAAAATAACAACCTCGAACGATGAGAAACATTCAATGCTTTCCCATTCGCAATAAATCGCGAAAATGTGAAATTTCATAAAATTTGATTCTACTAATTTTGAGCCTCCGTGTGATTTGAAAAGAAATTCAACTTGAAAAAATGTTTTCTGACGGGGCAAGACAGGGTCTCAAACCATTGCTGTCTCTCCCTTTTATTTTCCTTATGTATTGAATCTGGAGAAATTTGAAATTGTGACTTTTCCTAAATTATAAAGTAGATTTCAGATACGAAATATAAATACTAATGTTTAAAGTAGGAAAGTCAGAAATTCAACTTCATATTTCTTGGTGAAAATTTCACGATGACAGGTAATGATGCATAAAGCGCAGAAAATTGTGTTTTAAAGATTTTTATCAAATTCAAGACAGAAGAAAGGTATGAATAAGTTTAATGTGTATGGTATGGACACTTTTTATGTTTGTAATGTGAGGACCAAAAAATTATGAAAATGCATAAAAACTTGTAATTTTTAACATTCATGTTGAACTTTCTAGTCATTTAAAAAGACAAATGAACCGTCTCTTGAGAGTATTTTTTGGCCTTGAATTTTGAAAAGATGATTCGAATTTGAAAAACGAACATCGTCACATTGACTCAGCGTGAATGAACCACAAAACTTGCCAATACACTACATCGCTTTCGTTGAATAACTAGATGTTCTGCTTTATTTAATTTTCCACGAATTTTCACGAAAAATTTAGATGTTTCAAAAAAAGTTTTGACATTTTGATTAAGGATTTAAGATAAGTACGTGTAAGAATTCATCAAAAGTTACCATGTAAAGTTGTCTTTTAGTTCATTTCATAAGGAAAATAGAGAGAGGTGGTATGAGGCGACTTGGTTGAAATTTTAACAGAGTTAATTGCGTCATAAACAATAGTAGACTGCGTGAATATAACTTTCTAAGAGTGCTTTTGACGAATAAGAGTAAATTAGTAGGTACTAAAGAACAGGAAAGCAGTGAGACAATGACGATCCATGACCCTCGCTCCACTTAGTATTGAAAAGATTTCTACAAAAACCAAAATTCTAAACTCAAAACTGTGTGACAATGTGTTTTGGTTGTACAACTACAAACTTCAAAATAAACTAGAATACGCCATAGTTGACAAAATTTAACAATTTAATGGGGATCAGCCGCTTAGTGGAAGATGTGGTGTGGTATTAGTACAGTGGGTACTCTAATTTATTACAATTACAGAAGTCTGTCTACTCATGCCAAGGGGACAACCAGCCGGGCGGAGATGCGTGGTCACAACAACAAAAAGCACCAACCAACAACGGCGAACCAACCAACTACAAGGATTGATAATATCGGCCAGACTCCAAGCCTTACTTACTCGTACTGAGAGCTGTGCATGTGCTTTGATCTGGGCCTAGTGGTCGGTTTTCCCCCGTACAGTCAAACAACATTAACATGAATTAAATGGTAACATGGAAAAATACAACATGATTTTAATCAATTGTCAAAAACAACAAGGCAACCCCGTTTACGAGGAAGCGACGAAAATGAAGATATGAAGCTGTTAATATTGTTAAGGCAGTGGGGAAAGCTCAGCGCTAGTTTTTGTTATCGTAATGCAAAGATGGTATTGAAAATAAGACGAGTAGCATCTGATAGCATGTATGATATTATATCGTCATCATAATTGATTACAATGGATGGACAAAACATCGTGAAAAATAAAACTTGTTCGTGAAAATTCATGTGATCATACCCATGAATTAAAAATTAGTCGATGAAATAATCATCTGCATGATGATTGCGTTGTTTGAGATTATGGTTTCATGTTTTTTACGTCGGCGTCTCTGAACTCAGACTCAATTTCCAGATAATTCTTGGTAGCGAGGATTTCATGCAAGGGGCATGTGAAATACCGAAAAATATAAGTATACCTTTTGAAAACATGAACCACAGCCGGAGCAAAGCGGTCCAATATTTCAATTATTAAAATGTTGGGAATATAAACCACTAGACAAACGGAAGGTTAGACCATAAGCCACTTGTGATTTGAACACTGGAGGCAGTGGTTTCTAGCCTGTTTATGGTGGGTTAGACCTCAAGCCACGCTTTGTATTTTGAATACTAGACTTTTGAAATTAGACATTGGAGGTAGTTTTCAAAATTAAGTTCAAGAAGTATTGCCTTGCTTTGTCTATATTTCCTATTTTCAACTACTGAGTACCTACATTTATATTTTCAAGTGTTTTCTTACATTTTTGCACATAGGATATCCTGCTGCCTGGAATTGCCTGAAAATGTCTGACTTGAAAACCTGAACGTTTAAGTAAAGAACAATTGGTGGTTTTTTTTTTTGGCTGACTCTTTTAAATAACGTATACATTTAATTTATTACTAGACTTGTAGTTTTAATTTTTGAAAACAGAGGCTTTTCAAGTAGTTAACTTCTTACTTCTTCTGTATTATTATTCGTTGTAATTGCAGTGTGTAAGACGTATCGCTATGCGTTTTATATAATAAATTATCAACCCACAGAATTAGTCAAAATAATTAGGTACAGATAACCTAAAACGTAAATTATGTTAGCTACAAGTGAAATAGCACATTTTATTATTAGGTGTCAAAGCTTCTTCAACCAAGCTCCTTAAGAATCCTGGATCCTTTCTTCAGTGGCATGAAATTGAATGAAATTTGAATTATGCATCGGATCAATGTGTATGTATGAGCTCTTACAAAACAGTACTGCTACATAGTCGGTATCTTCTACAATTTTTCCTAGAATTTTCGAGTTGACGTCTTCTATTCTATCGGGTAAGTCCATCGCTTCTAAGCTAGTTAAGAAATCCAGTACATTTTCTTCGTCCATGAGATCACCTGCACAAAACAATTTCAGATTAGTACGACGATCTGGATTCTTGAACAACTTAGATTACTAGAGTAATGATAAAAACAAAAATCTCAAATGTAAAAAAATTGAAATAAGAAAATGAAGTAGAAAAATGATTGTGTGATGAATAGAGCTCGGAATTTGCATATTTTGCACATCTTTTATTATGCAGTATATCTTTGTATTTCAACGTTTTGAAGGTTTCTGAAGAGTATGCGGTGGTTTAAATTGAAATTAAAATTGCATATTTTTGCATATTTCGGTCATTTTGGGGATATTTGCATTTTTTAGTCATTTTGGGGATTTTTGCATATTTGGCAGCATATGAGACCAGGGGGATGGATCTCTGCTCTGCCGTAGGTGCTGTTTCCGACCTGCTCGAAAAAAGCTCCCACTGGCATGGAACAACTGGAAAAGCCGTCAAGGATAAACTGGAGGGGTCCTATCGAAAAATCCAGGGTGGTCTTCACTGGTTCAAATCGCGAAAATTCTCAAAGGAGAAGACAGCTCATGGGACTCTCCCTACTCTCCAAAAGAGATTTCCACTTTTAAATTTTTGCCTATTGTATCTTGCGATGTAGAGAGATTGTTTTCTGCATTGACAGAAATTTTAAGTGACAGTTGACACTGTTTTACACCTCATAATTTGGAGCGTGTAGTTGTTGCCCAATATAATATGTAGTTCATCTTATATCTAGTTCATATAAATGTATAAAAGTAAATAAAAAATGTATAACTGCTTTTTATTGCTTGTTTACTTTACCTGATGCTTCATAACTTTTTTCCAGGAGAAAAAAGGGCTAAAAAAATGTAATATTATGGAACATCCTTTCTTAAAATACTGAAATTCCAAAAGTCATATGCAGTTTTAAGGGCAAATTCATATTTTGCATATTTTTCCAGTTTCCGGTGCATATTTTCGGGATAATTTTCGTGCATATTTTCCGAGCTCTAGTGATGAATCTTATATTTTTTACGTATAGTTTCAAGCAATAGGTACCTATTGGAATTGACTCCAGTACAAATTTTGATGGAGAAAAAATTAATTTTGCTAAAAAATTGCCAGAAAAAGAGCAGGCTCGAAACCTTGTTTTTCCCAGTACACAACAAGAAGTACTCTATTTCAACTGACAATTAGCTTTTCCAAATTTGATCCAACATTTTTTCCGTTTCAGAATTAACATTTTCAAATTAAATTAAACTAATTCCAAATTGAATGAAACGTCTTATTGCAATTTTACATTTTTCAACTTTGGACTAGATTTAATCAACTTCACGAAACTTCTAAAATCCTTTCAAAAAATTAACAGCTCGACGATTTGTAATATTTCTCGTAAGAAAGTGAAATAAATTCGAAAAAAGTTGAATTTCATTTGGGAAATGTTGAATTTACAATTTGGAATTAGGAGATAATTTAGAGGTTTTTTTGTGACTTTTCGCGTATAATTTGTAATGATAATGATTTATTCACTAGAATCTGTAAAAAGTGACTTCATGTTTCCAATTTATGAAGCTATAATATATGGGAATCAGACTTTATTACAACCTATGAGACGATTTAAATCCAAATTAACGTTTACATATTTCTCAATAGATACCTATTTTGTTGAGGCTTTTATGGAAGAAGGAATCCCAAAAAACACCAGGTTCAATGTCCCAGGTGTATTTGAATAAAAATACAAGTGGTTGCAAAAACCAACCAGTTCAATCCCAATGAATATTCAAAGGTAGTATAATACAAACTATCAAATTTGCATGAATAGAAAAAAAAACAGTAAAAAAAAGAAAATATTGAGCTAGTAGGTATAGTGCATGTTCAACAATTAATCTTCTTACTACTGAATCCCCTGATTTAAAAATGTTTTTGACAGTATCCGCTTCCTTTTTCCATCAAAATACTAGACAAACTACATCAAGAGTATTATGAAGAAAGAAAATTAAATAAATTCCATTTAGTGTGTTTCTTTTATCATTCAACTGAATTCATCTTACCATCGTAAATGATGGGTTCCTTTTCTCTAAAATACGTGAGGGCAGGGAATGTTTTGATTCCATATTGTTTGGCGAGTCGCTTATCGTTAATTTTCACGAAGTCCACACCGAAGGAATCGGTGTCGTCATCTATTTTTTCGAGTTCCTCTAACACTTTGTCGCATGTTATACAGCTTCTGGCATCTGTGAACAGAGAGAAACGTCCGATGAGCGATGCGAATTAAAACTTGGTAAGGAATGCTTGAATTATTCAACCTATAATTATTGAAATGTGAATCTGTTTAAAAAAAGGTTAACCAAAGATGATTCTTCGCTTTATCACATGTATCTTGGCTGCTTATGAATAGATCGTGAGAAATTGACTTTTAAAAAGTAGTCTTTTGAAGAAACTCAATTTTAAATGCTTGCATACGAGTCTGCAACACATTGGGACATTTTCATGTCAACCACTACACCCAAGCATCAAAATAAGAAAACAGTTGATTGTTCTCTACGCAACACAGTGAGTCTATTTTATTTATTTATTTATTGGTCGCGTGAGCAAGACTTGCTTAGTTTTCGTGACGATTTTTCAGTTTATGTGCCAAAGCAAAGACATGAAAATGTCAAAATGTGGTGCCAATTATGGATGTCAGGGGAAACCTCCATTGCATACCTATTGATACCTACTTGATTACTGTTTTTACAAACACTGCTGGTACCTAGGAACAAATAGAATCGTACATAGGATAAATGCGATTGTCCCTTACGAAAATTGTTGTCACAAGGTAGGGTATTTTCTTTGATATGGGGAACCAATAACGAACCCACGACTGTGTTCTCGAGGTGAAGAAATTGCAGGGAAATGACATTGAGAACGAGAAGTTACATAAGAAGCGGAGCCGGTTTTAATTCAGCGGTTATAAATACCCAGTGACTCAGAAGTTGAACCTAGTTTCTATATTATAAGATCGCGATCCGTTGCAACTGAGATTTCGAGGGTCCTTCATAAAATATTCGAGATTGTTCCCCATAAAGCTGGATAAAATTAAAAATCACTTCATAAATGCTTTCATACTAGTCTGCAACACATTGGGACATTTTCATGTGTGTGAAAGTAAGGTTGTTAGTTCATGTACCCAAGCATCAAAATAAGAAAACAGTTGATTGTTCTCTACGCAACACAGTGAGTCTATTTTATTTATTGGTCGCGTGAGCAAGTTTTCGTGACGATTTTTCAATTTATGTGCCAAAGCAAAGACATGAAAATGTCAAAAATCGTCCTTGTCCCAAAAGGGATGTCTCAAACTGGTCCCAAATGGATCACAATGTCTCACTGCTTTGAATGAATGATTTTTTATTTGTCACGTAACACAGAGTCAACAATGTCAATGTTTGTACCTATTAACAATAGTCGACATTCATAATAATATTGGAAAACAAATTGATTGAACAAGTGATGATGCACAGATAACGCGGGTAGTTTAAAAAAAACCACGAACGAAACGAACGCGAAAAACGAAGGCAGCGGAGGCCGGCCAGAAGGGAAGTTCCATTGGGACCTTCGAGAGATGACTCACACGTATCTCATTGATATGCCAGAAACGTGTAATATGGTACGTACCTGACTTTCAAGAACTAGATAACCAATTCATAAACCTATCAGTTAAAATTCCGGAAAATCTCACCACAAATGTCGCTGAAATAGTACAGACGCAACGTCACACATAGTACAGTTACCACGTCTCCTTAGTCACTGCATGGTGTACCTTATTCATCATTCAAAAAGCAAAGTATAAGGGCCTCAATATCCTAATAAAGATGATAAGAAAACAGAAAGGGAAACATAAATATACGTGGCTCCAAGTGATGCGAAACCACTACACTGAGAAGTCATACCAACAATTTCATATCGTGAATATCTTCATGGTGGAGGAGAATTTTAAAAGCTGAATCATCTTTTTATCGAAACAACTTTCAATTTAATCTGGGTAATCTTTGATTTTACTGATGTGCCCCGTTTCCAATCAACGATTGTTGCAAAAAAAAATTAATTGAATTGTAGTTAGGTTAGGTGAAATTGATCCCCAATATGAAAGAGTTTAGATGACAAGTGATGCGTCGGTTTTAAGTGACATAGAATAGGTTACTGAGGGACAGATTTTCTCGTTTATTAGGTAAGTATTACAAACAGGTTTACAAAGTCAAAGAGTTTTACGTTCCATTATTCAAAATCTACTTGATTTGCATCCAGCCAAAGGTACTCAGGTGGATCATTCGTATAAGTTGGACTCTGTTCTTGCAAACAGGTAGCTAGTCATTCAGGCTGTTTTGTCGAGTTAGCTAACCCCTTTACTCGTACCAACTAAGGTATGAACAAGATCTTCCAAGTCACTAACAAACCTGCAGCCGTATGGTATTCGGGCATGTGGTGAAAAACGAAGATCTGTTGAGGGTCTTATTTTGTAGTCTAGTTATTTTGTAGTCTAGATACTTCAAGTTTCTGACAACCGCTTTAAAGAAGTAAAAAAGGGAACAAAATATGCAAAACATCATAGAGCACAATAGAAGGTATGGGTTCTCCTAACGTAAATTTTTAAAACTAGTCCTAATGTATGGTAACACGTATCCATAACCCACCTTTATGGATGAACCGAGGCGTAACAGCTAATGTCAAAACACTAATCCCTAAAAATTTCATCGAATTCGGAACCAAAATTTTTTTTTCTTTAGAAAAATCGATTATTTATTTTACACGTAACAATAAGTATTGTAACTATCAAATACAAAGGGAATTTTTATTGGGGGGTCCATTAATAATTAATGGACCCCCATTAATTAGAAGACAATTAATTAGAAGACAATTATTGTCTCCCTCATTAATTAGAAGACAATTATTGTCTCCCTCATTAATTAGAAGACAATTATTGTCTTCCAACAATGGGATGGCCACACCATCCTCCAATTCGAGTGGCCGCACTCTTCTTTGGGCACCTCGTATCCGAAGGGACACCGCTCGAATTATGGCGAATTGGATTTTAGTTTTCATCCACCCAACCACTTTTGAAAAAGGGGCATTTTCCACTTCATCTCCAGTACGTGGGATGCCCGTCTCATGAATGTGAAGAACTCCTTCTCCATGGCCCCATCGCACGAGATTCGGAACCAAAATAGTTTAGAGAGGCCTTAAACGTAAAAATTTCCGTAGTGGAAATTTTAATGCTGGAGAACTTTTTTTTTTTCAACCTTGAAGAGTGAAAACAATGCGTCCGCAACCTTGGTGGACTCGGAAGCAATAGGAAAGGAGGTGGACCCGAGCTGGTCATCTCAACTTTCAGGGATCGCCATTTGTGCAGATGACTCGATGCTTGCAATGTCAAGCCACCTTCAGTATAGCGAGAAGTCGTTGTTAGGTTGAGGTGACGCCTGATCACCGGTAATACTAACCATTATTATTGCAATTATTGCAATGAGTTAATGAACGAATTTTAAAGAAATCTTTAAAGCTATGTTTAAGAAAATCGAAATATTAGTCAAGTATCTGAATAGTCAACTTTGTGGGCGTGGCACATAGCACGAATCGTTCCAATTATACGATCAACCCTTTATTTGGAAATTAAAAAAAGACTTCATAAAATGCTTTTCTCATCACCTCAAACTTATAGAGTACTCACACGTATATTGATGTTTTGCGATGTTCTATATACCATATTACCTTATTTTACGAATTAAATTATTAGAAGTTTTTACCCTCTAGAGAAAGTCGTTGTCAAAGAAACAATGACAAACGCCATTGTTCCATGACTGCCTCACATTGTGGAATAGAATTAAGAATATGAGTTGAACTTGACCCAATATCCCAGCTGGATAGAAGGGAGGTTGTTTTCCATATTCATCCTACGTACGAGTATGTACGTCACCACTTCAGAGAAAAACAGTTTCTACAAGAAACAATCCATGTAATCGTAGGAAAGTTAACTCGGTGGTGCAATTCAATGCCAAAACGCTTCAGCCTGTTCGTTTGAATAGAGCGAAATTGATTGGCGGTCGCCCAGAAATAACTCACTCTCTTCTTAAAATAGAGTTCGAGAAAAAGAACGACTCGGGTCACATTACGTATTCCAACGTGTTGAATGCGGCTCCTTAGGTGAAAAGTAGATGTGAATTATCAGAAGGTATGTAATGTAATTTTATCATTCGATCAGTGTATTGCGATTGCTCTTCTTCATTGACTTGTTCTTCGTTCCCTTTTCTCCACAAAAACGCTGCCGGGTTGGGTAGACCGTAAACGGTTTTCCAATCACAGTAACTCTGCCCCATCCAATAAGTTATGAAGGCACCTGAGTAATTTTTGCAGTAAATCAACGTCAATTTGTACACATTATAATGGATGACCTTGATTTGAAATTGAGATTGACAGAATGTCGGACGATAGGATAAATAAGTAGAAAGTCGAATTTTGCATTATTTTACAGCAAAACAGAGAACATCCGACAGATCAAAAACCTTGCAAATTATTACACACAGGTTTATCATTTTTCTGTATAGATCACTTGCCTGCAAAGAACACAGCTTTGCCATTGTCACTACCTTCCAACCATATTTTTGCTTCACAATCAAGTTTATTTTGAACAAATAAACGCTTCACACTCAATTCGAAGAAGTAAAGAGTTGTGGTTGCCTTGATTAGGAAATTGAATTACTGGTTGCTAAGGAAGCTAAAAACTGAGTACAACGAAAAACGAACAATTATAATTGTTCGTTTTTCGTTGTACTCAGTTCTTAGCGTCCTTATCGCATTTTGGTCAGAAAAAAATTTGCAGTGACGCATTTTCGACCGCTTTGCTATTCACACTCTTGTTTCTGATTTATCAGGAGTCCAACGCTCAAATTCTTGTGGGAAGCGATCGGTTGGTCTCTGAGAGGTCTCATTCAATCCTAAAATTCAATAGGTACTATTTTAAGTTGATGAAAAAAAATACCATTATATCGAAATTTTTTGAGCTAGGGCGTTTTAAACATTTCAGACCTTATTTTTCAACCCTTACAAGTGTCTGACATAGACCAAAAGCTTCGGGGCACAACTAGACCCCAAATAGAGCCCATATACAAAATTTCATCAAAATCGGTTAATAGGAACTAAGAAAAGGTTTGTATTCGATTTTAGGATTCTACGTACCTAGAAAAGGAAACCAACAAATTTGGGGGGGTTAATAAAATGTGTTTCTTGGTTGATTCCAAAGATTCCGCCGAAATTGAACCAACACACCATCGCTTCATAGATTTACTTCCCATTCATAGTGCTAACGGTAAGAGAAGTTTCAACAAACTCGACCACCATGAACTACCAAAATATCGCTTTGTGCCGCAAATATTTTTTCCACTAACTACAGGTGTTTTAGGTTCGCGCGGGACTCGCGGACTTGCGTTGAGGACTGAGTAAGTCATATCCGGTCCTCGCGCCTGAATAAGGTTTTGCACGACCTCAAGGGCCTGCGTTTTAGTATCCCAACTTCCTTCAAACTGGAAGGGCAACAAAATGTACGTCCATTATTATATACATGCACTGTTACATAACTGTGACAATATTAACCCTTAATTTCCCACTTGTTAAACGAATTTGTTCTTTTTTTGGATTTCCATTAATTTTAGATGTATTTTGACAAATCTATAGACTATTTGAGCAAGTAAAAGGTTCATTCACACGAGCCCAATTATAAACTCAATTTTGTTAGAGTAGAAGATGAAAACTTGGAAAAATCCTTGGTGGGATGTTGAGGTCATTTTGGTTTATTATTTTCAATAATGAACCTTTGGAATCGACCAAGAAAAAAAAAATTTTAACACCCCCTCAAAATTTGATGGTTTACGTTTCAAGGTACGTAGAATCGTAAAATCGAATAAAAATTTGGCCGTCCGTCCGCCGTCCGCCGTACGCCGTACGCGGCACTTTTGCCACTTAGCATTGACCGATTTTGATGAAATTTGGTATGTAGGCTCCATCTGGGGTCTAGTTGTGCCCCGAAGCTTTTGGTTGATGTAGGTTACTTCTAAGGGTTCCAAAATCAATTTTGAAATTTTGAAAACGCCCTAACTCAAAAATTTTGATATAAAGGTATTGTTTTTCCTTCAATTTAAGATTCTATAGAATTTTTAGAATTTTTTGAGACCACGCGGAGCTCTGTAGGACGAATCGTTCGCTCCCTACGAAAATTTAAGGGTTTATATTGAAACATATATATATAAATCAAAAAATGAGTGTGAATCGCAAAAGAGACCTAATCTCCGTTCAAATTAGAGCTGACCAAAATGCGATCGATGGTTGGTGATTTTTATTTTTAGTTTTTTATTTTTGCTTCCGAGTCTACCAAGGTAGCGGAAGCTTTGTTTTCACTTTTCAATGACGAAAAAAAAAAGTTCTCCAAAATAAAAATTTTCACTCGCGTTTTGCGTTTTAGACCTTTCTGAACAATTTTGGTTCAGTGTCTGTGTGTCTGTGTGTCTGTCTGTCTGTGTGTCTGTCATGATTTCCTTGTAACGCGCATAACTATACGAAGTTATTGTCCGATTTCAATGAAATTTTCAGGGATTGTGCGGGTTGGTGTGTAGACGGTCCCCTATGAAAATCATCATCCCCGGACTGATAGAAGCGACTGCGCATGCGCGAACGTGAATTCCTTGAAACGGCCTTAACTTCTACATTTTCCGTCCGATTTCAATGAAATTTTCAGGGATTGTGCGGGTTGGTGTGAAGACGGTCCCCTATGAAAATCATCATCCCCGGACTGATAAAAGCGACTGCGCATGCGCAAACGTGAATTCCTTGTAACGGCCATAACTTCTACATTTTCCGTCCGATTTCAATGAAATTTTCAGGGATTGTGCGGGTTGGTGTGTAGACGGTCCCCTAGGAAAATCATCATCCCCGGACTGATAGAAGCGACTGCGCATGCGCAAACGTGAATTCCTTGAAACGGCCATAACTTCCACATTTTCCACCCGATTTCGATGAAATTTTCAGGGATTACGCTGATTAGGTTGTAGATGGTCTCCAATGAAAATCAAGGCCTTAAAATTTATAGAAGCCTCTTAGCATGCGCATACGTAAAATCCTTGTAACAGCCATACCATTTACATTTTTCATCCGAATTTGATGAAATTTTTTAGGATTGTCCAGATTAGCGTGTAGATGGTCCCCTATGAGGGTAGTGAAAGGTACTTAGGGATTGGTGTTTTGAGATTAACTACTATGCATCGGATCATCTATATAATCGGGTTATGGATACGAGGAAGCTATGTGCCACACCCACTTGGCAGACGTTTTTTTATTTTATTTATTTATTTTATTTTTTTTATTTTTTTTCTTCTCTTTATATTGGATGGTTGGTGATTTTGTAGACGAGTGATCTATATAGAAAAATAATAAACCATTGTGTAATAATTTGCAGCGTTTTTTGCTTCCGAGTCTACCAAGGTAGCGGAAGCTTTGTTTTCACTTTTCAAGGACGAAAAAAAAAAAAGTTCTCCAAAATCAAAATTTCCACTCGCGTTTTGCGTTTTAGACCTTTCTGAACAATTTTGGTTCCGTGTCTGTCTGTCTGTGTGTCTGTCATGAATTCCTTGTAACGCGCATAACTATACGAAGTTATTGTTCGATTTCTTTGAAATTTTCAGGGATTGTGCGGGTTGGTGTGTAGACGGTCCCCTATGAAAATAATCATCCTCGGACTGATAGAAGCGACTGCGCATGCGCAAACGTGAATTCCTTGTAACGGCCATAACTTCTACATTTTTCATCCGATTTCAATGAAATTTTCACGGATGTTACAGACTAGTATTTAGATGGTTCCCTATGAAAATCATCACCTTCGGACTGATAGTAGCCACTGCGCATGCGCAAACGTGAATTCCCTAACGGCCATAACTTCCACATTTTCCACCCGATTTCGATGAAATTTTCAGGGATTATGTGGTTCTTATGTTGTAGATAGTTCCCTATGAAAATCATCATCCCCGGACTGATAAAAGCGACTGCGCATGCGCAAACGTGAATTACTTGTAACAGCCGTAACTTCAACTGTCCCCCAGGGGTCGCGGGTTCACATCATCACATACATGTTTATTTATTTATTTATTTATTTATTTATTTATTCACGGGACAAACCCAATTACAAAAGAGGAAAATCAGCTTTACAGTTAACAGAGATAAAGTGTACAGATTACAGAGGTACAGGTTAAGTACGGTCATACAGAGACTAGGAGCAGAGATGGCGGAAGAGAGCAGTCTTAATAGATGAGAGAGGCGAGGACATGATGTCGATGAAGGGAGGAGATGTGGAGAAGACATTCACTTGGCGAGGGATGCGGCACATTGGACGATGGTAGAGGTAATTTGTGGCGGAGAAAGGGACAGCGAAAGGTGTGGCAAAACGTGATCCAAGGCGAGGCACAAGGAAGCCGACACGTGCAAGTAGGTCCGGGGCATCAATTCTCCCTGATAACAAGCCCTGCAGGAAAGAGACGTCAGAACACACGCGACGATCATGGGGTGATAGTAGGCTAAAACGGCGGGCGAGCTCATCGTAGTCTAGGTTCACACGAGGAATGGAAAGCTTGTAAGCGAGGAACCTAAGGAAAGCCCTGAAGACACGCTCGATTTGATGGGTATGACAGTCATAGTGAGGGCTCCAGATCACAGACGCATACTCCAGGATCGGCTGGACGAGACTTTTATACAAAGTGATCAGGGCTGATGCCTGGGAGAATTCCCGGGTATTTCTCTTAATAAAGCCCAGAGTACGCATACCACGGGATGCCACCTGCGCAATGTGGTTGGAGAAGGAGAGCTGGGAGTCTAGGAGTACGCCAAGATCGACAACGCTATCCTTACATGGAAGGAGAACTCCGTTAATTGAATATAGGTGCTTGATTGGAGAGTGAGAGCGGTGAAATGATGTAACGGCGCATTTAGAAGGATTGAGAACTAGACCATTTTGGTCGCACCATATCGAGAGGGCGTCAAGGTTCTGCTGTAGGAGGAGGCAGTCTGAAGGGTCACCAATCGTAACAAACAGCTTCAGGTCGTCTGCATAGATCAGGTACTTAATACTTTGCAGGGAGGAGATGACTCCGTTGATCACCAGGTTGAAGAGGAGGGGGCCAAGGTGAGAGCCCTGTGGAACCCCTGAAGTGGCAACGAATGAGCGGGACACAACCCCGTTCACACGCACTGAGAGCTGCCTGGCCGTGAGGTAGCTGGCAATCCATGCCTGAAATGGTCCGAAGACACCAAGCGATGACAGCACATCGAGGATTGTATGATGAGGAAGTCTATCGAATGCCTTGGAAAAATCGGTCGACACGAGGTCAACCTGGTGACCCTCCCCAATAGCACAAAGTGTATAGTCCTGGAATATTGCCAGATTGGTCACGGTGGAACGCCCCTTTACAAAGCCATGCTGCTCGGGAGCAAGGAAGGATTTGAACATTGGTGAGAGTTGAACCACAACCAGCTTCTCGAAGACTTTGGGGATAGTTGACAGGGAGCAGACTGGACGGTAGTTCCCAACATCGCTCTTGTCGCCCTTCTTGAAAATTGGAGTGATGAAAGATGACTTCCACTGATCTGGGAAGAATCCGGATGAGAGAGATGCATTGAAGAGGGAAGTCAGAGGTCGAGCTAGGCTGTGTGCACAATTGCGGAGTAGTATAGGAGGGATACCGTCTGGGCCCATACCCTTTGAGACATCCAGTCCTTGCAACACACCGATGACCGCAGTCTCAGTCAAAGCAAGGGAGCCCAATGAGACAATGTCAACGTGTGGGCGGGAAGAGATAGGACCTTGGGTAGAGTCGAAGACTGATGCAAAGTGGGAAGCAAAAAGGTTGGCGACTGACTGCGGGTTGTCTGCAGTAGTGGAGCCCAGGTGCATATTTTGTGGCAAGGAGGACCCTCCATCTCGGTAATTGATAAAGTTCCAGAAGGTCTTGGGGTCACTGCGGAGGGAGTCCTGGACCGATCTGAGGTAGTCAGAGTGACATTCCTGCGACAACTGTTTGCATCTGGAACGAAGCCGTGAAAAATTCAAATAATCCTCATGTGAATATGTAGTCTTGTAACGGTAATGGGCAAAATTTTTATGACGGACAAGTTTGATTAGCTCAGGAGAGAACCACTTTGGATATGAACTAGTGAATTTGACAGTTCTGGGAACAAAAAGAGTGATGGCCTCGTTTAAGGTATTATACAGATGATCGAGAGCTAGGTGAACTGGCTGGGAAAGAAGAGATGACCAGTCGCGTCCAGTAAGCCAATTTTCCATTGCAGCGTAATCACCACGCTTGAAGTTGAAGGCAAATCGATGAGCTGAGTTGGCAGGCAAGGGCAAAGACCTGATAGTTAGGTCTAGGAATAAGGTTGGGTGAGCGGGGTCTTCATCCACAAGCGGGGTACCAGGATGAACACCTATGGAGTCGGAAGATGACAGGACAAGGTCCAGAATGTTCCCATGGGCATTGATGTACTCACTTAATTTTTCATCTGAATTTGATGAAATTTTCTAGGATTGTCCAGATTAGCGTGTAGATGGTCCCCTATGAGAGTAGTGAAAGGTAGTTAGGGATTGGTGTTTTGAGATTAACTACTATGCATCGGATCATCTATATAATCGGGTTATGGATACGAGGAAGCTATGTGCCACACCCACTTGGCAGACGTGTTTTCATACAAAACCAAGGAATAAGGTGAAGAAGGTTCAATTCATAGAGGGATCTGCGCTGTCTTAGACTGCTTTGTACGAGAATATTTCAAGGTTCACACGATAATTCGCTCTCCCTTTCTTCCGAAAACCAATAGGAACATTGAGAACCGTGAATAATTTATATGAAGGTATTTTGTAAAATGCTGGTTTGTTGGAAATTAAAAACTGTTTTTACAGTATTTTTATCGTTTTGTCGTCCATACTTTATCAAATGCCCTTTGAAGCAAGTCAAAGCAAGTGGGTCCTCTAAAATCAAAATTTTTGCTCACATTTTGCGTTTCAGAGCTTCTTGGGCAACTTTTAGATAGCTTTTTGAACAAACGATGCATTTTCAGGGTTAATGAGGTATATTCTTGAAGACAGGCCCCGATGAATGTCATTAAATTGGACTTACGCGCAATATGATTTTACTTGAACACCTAACTTATGATCACATAGCCTGATTTCTCCCAAGTTTAGGGGGTAGTATGAGGTTGGACCCAAGGAGATGCACATTGATTTCATAACGATCCGACCAGCTGAAAGCATTTTATAACAATTATTATGTACTTCCATGTTGATTTATGTGATGAAGTGATACTACTCTACTTAGCTGACGATTTTAATCCATCAACAAAAATTATATGCCTCAGGTTTTGGTTAGTTCAATGATCCCAGACTCAAACTACTGCCAAGTCTGCTTGCACACTGCAAAACGACAGAAATACTCTGTCGAAACAGTAACATGAAAGAATGCATTGAAAGGATGAGAATTGATTTCAAGAAGCAAACTCGAAAACAAGTCAGTGAACGGAGGAAAACAAGTCATAAAGATTTAAGGACAACAGGTTTGAATCCTCAACAAAGGTGCTGTAGGTATTTTTGTGTCATTACCGTTTATACAAATCATCTCTGGATACCAGCCAAGAGATATTATTATTTCACAGTTCTCGTCGATTTCGGGAGAACCCTTGTGTTTCGTAGGGAATGCGAACGTGGTGAAGGAGCAACAGGTTGTTTCAACCATAATTATCTAGGAAGCAGTGAAAAGGGGAAAAGTCTCTTTGAGAGGAAGAACACGTCTCGTGGAATCACCGACGGTGTCTGATTGGCGTCAGCAAACCACGGGGGACGAATTTGAAGCGGATGTTCACAGAATGGGTAGTAGGTGGACGTCTGTTAGCGTGGTCTATTCGCGTATTCTCGAACTCCAAAAATGGCTCTCCTCAGACTCGGGCTTCCACTCACTTTCGGCGGCGATGGGTGATGCGAGCGAAGACGCGATCGGATCATCGGGCGCCACGTGTGCCCCCATCGAACTGATCATAATTATGCTTTATCACGTTTTAATTATACATTTTTTCATCAACCTTCACTAACGAGGATAGCGGATTAGCCCGCTACTTTCTAGAGAGTAGTGACCGGATCAGGTGGGCTTTGCATTCTTTACAATGAATTCTCTATATACAGGGTGTGCCAACTTAAGGACCTCAATAGTTCAGGAGTCGTTTCTACAACTATTTCAAGTAAGAAAGAGTCCCATGACATTTCTCTACCCCAAAAAAATGCTAGTTCTTTCACTTCAAGATTTTTATCGTGTTTTTGACCTTAAGCCACAACAATTGCCTTAATTCCCTTAATTTACATGCAAATTCAAATAATCTGACACCCAAAAGCTTTGGGGCACAACTAGATTCAAATGCCCATATACCAAATTTCATCGAAATCGGTCCATGGGAACTAAGGAAAGTGCGGCAGACGGCGTTTGGACGGCAAAATTTTCATTCGATTTTTGGAATTTACTTACCTTGAAACCTAAACCACCAAATCTTAAAGGGGGATGAAATTTATTTATTAGGGGGGGTTGTTGTTTTACCAATTTTAAATAGTATTGAATTTTTAGAATCGATTGAGACCACCCGGAGCTTTGTAGGTAAAACCGTTCTCTCCCTACGAGAACTTAAGGATTGAATTACGATAAATCAGAGTCGTGAGTGTGAATCGCAAAAGAGGCCTTATCTCCGTTGAAATTTTATCTGACCATATGATCGTTGTTGATTCTTCGAGTTTTACTCAGTTTTACGTCCATAGCAACCAGTATTCAAATTACCCGAAGAAGGAACCCCCACACCCTGATTATTCAAATTGAGTGTGAAGCGTTTATTTCGTCAAAATAAACTTGATTGTACAGTAGATAATATGTAGCAGGTAAGCAGGTAGGTAGTACCTATGGTTGTTGGGGTAGGGTAATAGAGGGTGTTTTTATCTCTTCGGAGCCCTTCTTATCCCTACCCAAGTCAAGGTCATGCGTCCCCGTCGCACAACCCGGGCCCCCTGGGATGGACAGAAGTGGTCCCATTAGGTTTCCCTGGTGGACCCCTCTTGAATTTCCAGGGGTGGCTGAATGACCCTCTGGCGATTAGGGAGGGGACCCCTGTCAACGGGTTCCCTGACCCTTATTCTCTAGCGCTCCCCGTTATGGATACAAATCAGGACCAGCCTCATAACCCCCGCCAGCCCATTGGCTCGCGGGGTATTAGGGGAGGCGCTCAGAGGCGCCCCAGGCAGGGGCGTCGGCCATCCTCCCCCTCTTCCTCTTCCTCATCATCCCTACCCTCGTCCTCATCCACTGCCTCTTTGAACCACCAGTGTGCCCATTGTGAGCGGGCATTCACTACCAGGTCCGGCCTTGGTCTCCATGTCAGATGGAAGCATCCTGTTGCTGCTAATGCTGCTATTGATATTGAACGAATACAGCCCAGGTATGCTTCCGAGGAATTGCGCAGGATGGCGGCAGATGAGGCAGTGGCTGTGCGTAATGGGGTACCTAACATTAATGTTTATCTAAATGAACGTTTTCCCACGCGCACAGTCATTGCAATCAAGAACATCCGCCTGAAGCCCCACTATAAGCAGCTTGTCCAGGAAGCTATCCTGGCAAATAGCAGTGGGGCTTCTCCTGCATCTCCTATTGCTGATGTGGAGCAGCAGCCTGCCATTCAGTATCCCTCCCCCGGGACCTCCGGTCTTCTTGCCGATCTGAAGACCGAAGTCTTGAGGCTCGGGGGGCAGGTAGGTCGTATTGAAGGCTATGAAAGCACCTACCTGCAGGATCTGGTGAGGCGGGCTGTTGAAGGGCTGGATAACCTGGAAGATGAGGTTGCAGCCTATTTAGGGAGAATCTTCCCGCGGGTTGGGGATGCGACCGTGACGCGGCACCAGGGGGGACCTCCTCCTAGAATGGTGTTGCGTGGAGGTCGCAGAGCAGCTAAACAAGCAAGACGGCGGGAGTACCACCGGGTTCAGAGTTTGTGGAGGAAGCATCCGGCGCGTGTGGCTGCGGAGGTACTGGAGGAGCCTGGGGAAAATCAAGTTCAACCCCCTCTCCAGGAGTTTGTGGATTTCTGGGAGCCACTTCTGAGTGCTCCCAGTCACGACCCTGGGGAGTGTGTGGTTCCCCCAGTCTCCACCAGGGATTCCTTGCGCAGCATCATGTGCTCGCCGGTGCTGTCTGACGAGGCACACAAGTGCCGTGTCAGGAACTCCACTTCCGCTGGGCCCGATGGTGTTTCCGCCCGACGCTGGAATAAAGCACCTAAGACGATTAAGCTGCTCATCCTCAACCTGCTCCTCCTTGCGGGAAGACCCCCGAAAGCGTTAACTCGTACCCGAACCGTGTTTATTCCCAAGAAAGGGGGAAGTGGGCCTGGAGGCTATCGACCGATCTCTGTATCTTCGGTAGTCTTCCGCCACTTCCAAAAAGTACTGGCATCTCGCCTCCAGGTGGCTGGTGTCATTGGTGATGTCCAGAGAGCGTTTCGGCCAGCGGATGGCACAGCGGAGAACCTTACAGTTCTCCAAACTGTCATCTCGCTGGCCCGTATTAAACGCCGGCAACTCCATCTCGCCGCTCTGGACGTCGCTAAGGCCTTTGACACAGTCAGTCACCTTGCCCTGACCGATTGCCTTCGTGGTGTCGGGGCCCCATCTCGGTTAATCGAGTATGTGGCCTGTCTGTACCAGGAAGGCGTGACGGTCCTCGAGGCAGGAGGTGAGGTGTCAGGGGATGTACGGATCGGGCGTGGGGTACGCCAGGGGGATCCCCTATCACCAATCCTCTTCAACCTGGTCGTGGATACGGCCTTGGGTAAGCTGCCCACAGAAGTAGGGTTTGATCTCGCCCCTGGGGTGCGAGTAGGAGCATTGGCTTTTGCCGATGATGTTATCCTACTCGCAGAAACCCGTGAGGGCTTGCAGATCGCCCTCAATGCATTTGCTAAGCAGCTAGCCGGGTGTGGACTTGTGGTTAACCCTGATAAGTGTGGGTCGGTCTCCTTGGTCCCGTCGGGTCGCCAACATAAGGTGAAAGTTGTGGATGGGGGTTTTGTCGTAGGACAGTCCCCCATCCCATCTCGATCCGTGTTGGAGGTTTGGCGGTACCTCGGAGTTGACTTCATGGGGGTGGCCACTATAACTGCCAGCCGTGTGGACCTTGGTAGAGCGCTAGCTCGCGTTACCAAGGCTCCATTGAAGCCACAGCAGAAGCTGCGCCTCCTTCGCACGTACTTACTGCCAAAGCTAACCTATGGGTTAGTCTTTGGCAGGCTTACGGCGGGGAGGCTGCAAGAATTAGATCGAGAAGTTCGCTCTGCTGTGCGCTCTTGGCTGAAGTTCCCACCTGGTGTCCCAAGTGCCTACGTTCATGCACCGGTCAAATCCGGTGGGCTTGGCATTGTGTCTCTCTCGGCATGTATCCCTTCTCTGCGCCGCCGGCGCCTGCTAGCCCTTCAAGGGTCGAGCTGGGAGGTCGCCCGTGCGGCTGCTGATCTTGATTTTGTCAGGCAGCAGTTAGCATGGTGCGACCGAGCAACACCATCTGCTCCAAAACCCAGTTCGTCTGCTGAGTTCGCTGCTGCGCTGCATGAATCGGTAGATGGTAAAGAACTCCGACAGTGCTCCGAAAGCCTTGTCTCATCCCAATGGGTAGATTGGGCTTCGGAGGGCATTGGGGCCCGCGACTACCGACACTTTCACGCCATACG
The DNA here is from genome assembly GCA_009739505.2 of Apolygus lucorum. Taxonomy (NCBI): domain Eukaryota; kingdom Metazoa; phylum Arthropoda; class Insecta; order Hemiptera; family Miridae; genus Apolygus; species Apolygus lucorum. The sequence goes on along the minus strand of CM019181.2, from coordinate 5,900,065 downwards.
CGTGGCATCTTTGCCAACTGCGGTGAGGTGTTCAAGAGGTAGTCGCGGGACAACCCTACCCCTTTGCCGCGCCTGTCGGAGTGGAAATGAACATTTATACCATGTAGTGCAGCAGTGTCCTCGGACTCATGGTGGCCGCATTCTACGTCATGATGCGGTCGCCAAGCAGATAGCAGGTGCCTTGTCATCTAGTGGCTGGGATGTTGAGAGGGAGAGGTTATACCACATGACGAGTGACCAGGGTAAGAAGCCCGACATTGTTGCCTTGCATTATCCTGGATGTCCAAGTTGTCAATGGCAGCTTGGACATGGAGCAGACTTGGCAGGCTAACATAAGGAAGTATGACACAAATGATTTACAGCAAGCAGTGTCGGAGCTAAAAGGAGTGGCACCCAACATCAGAGTGATGGCTGCAACCTTGTCATGGCACGGAGTGTGGTGCGGGAAAAGTGCCACGGAGTTGCGCAAGTTGGGCATCTCAGTGGTATCACCACCCGTGTCCTGCTCGGCTCATATTTGAACTGGTGGTAGTTTTATAAAGGCACTTCCCTTCATCCCCCTCTCCCACCCCCACCTCCCTCATCTTCCCTCATCCCTAGGGCCGGCATCGGGTGAGTCCTGGGCGTCCTCCCCATTATTTTTGATTTATTTATTTATTTTTTAATTTATGGCGTGCCCCCTCCGTCACCAAAGACATTTTGTCTTGAGGGGAGTTAATTAAAAAAAAAAAAAA